>JANAVB010009598.1:1067575-1495075 GCA_029216955.1 Iris pallida
GGATACTTGGGCAGTCATGAGAGGACAACAGGGAGCGTGGGTTCGGGTTCGGTCGAGCCGGGTCGGGTTAAAATCGGACCGGGGGCAATATTCGAATTAAAATACGTATTTATGATCACGGGTAAATAAATAACATACGGGGGCTCCAATAAATGGGACACAAGCGTCATGTGGGTAGTAGGCTTCATGTGGGCCACGTCCATACTTTGGGTCCACTAGGTTGGATCGATGTCGGGTCCCGAAATTAAATTGGAAAATAAATCAGGTTTCACGGTAGAAAATAAATTGGCTTAAATTGACCCAAAAATTGTGCGAAGAAAATGAAGCACAAAATGGAGTGTCTGAGTGGGACACGAAGGTCATGGGTGAAGAGCGTCTCGAGTAGATCATTCATGAGAAGTTGGTTCTGAGAAAATGACTGGTCTCGTGTTTATAAATTAAAAGTCACGGTAACGTGCAAACGATGGTCAAAGATAAAAGTAAAAATAATTATTCAATAATTAATTGGTCTAAGTTGACCCGAAGTTGCGTGATACAAAAAGAGCACAAGGGAACGAATTCAAGTGGGACATGATATATCAATACGAAGGTAATCTTGCCTACTACAAAACTCGTGAAGAGAGTTTACAGAGATTGACATCCCTGACGCTCCAGAAGTCAAAGTCACGGAAAGGTACATTAATGATCAAAACAATTAAATAATAATATATTTATCAAAATTAATTCATTCAGAAAATTTAAAATAAATCCTGAAATTCAGGGGGCTTACATCCTACCCACCTGACAAAAATTTCGTCCTCGAAATTAAAAATCACCCAATAGGTCAAACTATAACATGTGGCTGCTCTGGCTACGATACTCAATCTGCTACCCTTATAATCATCTCTTCTGTTTCTCCTTACAATCTTTTTGGTTCAGGTTCAACTAAGTCCTTCTATCATAAACTTCGTCATACATCCTTTAGAATCTTCCATACTAACATGAAACTTTTATGTATACCCTAAACTATAGGTCATTCTCTGGGTATGTCTATAAACCTACATTGCTTGCATATTTTCAACCTCAATTGTAAATACTTGATTTCCTTATCGTATCCTAAGTATCCATATTATATCAATCCATGGGCCCTTAGCATTAATTGGCGTCAATACTTTTCTACAGCTTCTTCTTGAAATTATACATTCAATACTTATCCTTGGCGTATAGCCTCCTTCTATTTACTCAACAAGTCCTCCGAATATAAATCCTCGATTTCAAAACTCTCGATTTATTAATTACCAATGTACATATGTCTTTGTCTCGTTCCTTGTCTTTTTAATCAATATCTTTTCGATCTCGTATGCAATATCATATCCCATTCTAACTTATTCTATATCATTCCACATATCGATCTACCCTCTAATCACATGTAATTAGCTATAGATAACCAACCAAAATTCTACAAATGCTAAATCCTCAATTTGTAAGTACATGATTCGGATCCTCATTCGGTAATCACAACAATATAATATCTCATTATTCCATCTTAGATACCCTATCTTGAGTCATAATATCAATACAATCGTTCTTAATGGTTTCCAAATCTACTATAGTCAGTCACCCATACTTGTCCTATAAGCTTAATCTAACCAATCCCTAGGAAAAGTACTTATCACAATCACACTATACATTTATAGTTATACTACAGGATCAGTCAACAAGGTTTGGCTATTTCGGTCGCCTATAAAATAGAAGGTAACAAGGCCTAAGACTGGGTCAAGCAAATCATAATAGTGTCCAAACAAGTTAAAGGTCAAGCAAGACATAAAAGTTTATCAGAACATCTCCAAGAATGGTACGAAGACAACGAGATGCATAACGAGAAGAATTATCCAAGAGGTTAACGAAGGAGAGTTTAGTCAAGTCATAGGAAAGATGGAACACAAAAATAATTATGTCCAAAAAATAACGCGAAAGCAATCCTATTGGAGAGTCCTAGAGAACCTGTAATCCTAGTTGTAGATGTAGCTAGAACATAGTTAATCAAGACGGGGAAGAATGATGATAAGAATTTGTTTTTGCTCATTCGGTCATAACAAAATGAACCAAGTTGAGATATGATCTGATAACCATATACATCTTTCTGAAATCATGTTGCCAGAATTTTTACCACACCAGTAAGCTTATATGCAATAAACGAGGGAGTCCATAACTAAGGTATACACCCTATAGTCATATTATCTAGATTCCTTACCACGCCAACCGGTATGGCTGCAAGAAAATCTAAATTCTATGAATAGGATAGTATATCCAAAATCAGACTCTATGTTTTTGTCATACCAGCTAATATGGCTGCGATAAATTCTAAACTCCATAACTAAAGCAGACGTTTACCTTATCAGGATATATCATAATTCAATCCACAAAATTTATCACAATGCAAGATCAAAGTCAACAACGAAAATCAGGAATTAAATTCAATAACGAATTAAGGAAGAGCAAATGGGAATAAGCGAAAACAGATTTCTAGGTAAGATTAAAGTGAGATCCCCATGGGTCATCCCAAAGGTACAAACTTTGTCTAAATTGACCCACTGAAATACAAACAAGAGGCTAATTATAGCTAACGGTCCTATGCTGTGATGAGTTCTCCTATGTTGCAATCCTAAAAATCATCTAGGTGTTCTAAATGTTTATTCCTAGTGTTTAACAAGTTGTCCTAGATCCTAATTGCAGGCATGTTTGGTACAATAACGTAACCAAACAACTTAAGTCTGGACCTGCATGGGCTGCCACTAAAAATATGTCACGACCCATTACCCAAATTGTTGGGCCGGGCCGAGCCATGTCCAGCCTACGCTTGATTAAAGCGTAGTAAGCTGTTCTAAGAATAGACAATAAAGGATCTAAGCAGCTAACAGTTCTAAAATCATATTTTAAAGTTCATCACAACACAACATCTATAAACGGAGGTAACATAAGCACAAACTTAATAATACACTTCCAAGTATCTAACTGGAGACAAACTCCAGTATCCAAAAATAAGTACAGACCAAAATCTAAGTCTCAAAACACGAAAAAGATAACTAAGCAAGGTTTCCCGCTGGGGCCTCTTCTGGAGCTAAGGCCAGGTCCTCAAAATCAGTGCCATAATATGTAACACATAGCATGTCCTCCTCGGAAAGTAAACCTACAACGTTATCCTGTCAGGACGGGAGCAAGTAAAACCTCTACAACTAAAGTACTGAACATATAATGAAAGAGATGTACAACAAGAAATATGGTGTGATAAATGTATAAAATAGGAAATACTAAAAACATGGCCTCATGGTACAACTGGGATCACAGTATCATAGTAACATAGGGAACATGGCATATCTGGAATCATGGTATATCTCATAATCTATCATGGAAAGGATACATATGTCATAGAGACAGATGTATATGTAATGTTTAAAACTGTAGCAGGTACATGATTGGTCAATAGATGTATATTATGCTGGGGGCACATAATGAAATATACTTTCGTACAAGTGTAAAGGCGATAGATGTATATACGTACAAATACAGCTTTGAGATAAAGGCCTGCGACAAGGTATGCATATAAAATACGACCTCGCTCGCTACTATGAGGGAGGCATGATCACGTACTCAACTGTCAGTTTTCCCATAACCTATATATATAACATATGAGAGATACGAGAACGATATAGAACATGTGAGAGATACTGGGAGCAGTATAGGCATGGCAGGTACTGAGAGCAGTATAAAACATGTGAATACTCAGAGCAGTATAAAGCATAGTGAAACATGTACCGAGAACTAGTAAGAAGCATGTGAAGATATAAGAACTGTACTAAACATGGCCGGTACTGAAAGTGATACAACATGTGAAGACATAACTTGCTACCTCAAAGATCAGTATTTTAACAGGGTTAATACATGTTCTAGCATTAAAAGACAGTAAATGAGTTTGTAGATGTACTTGCCTCAAGCAAAAAAAAATACTAGTACGAAGATATACATGTCCGGTGTCCTGTCAATAATTATATACAAGTTCAGCATCTAAGTCATGTTCGAGATTTACACTAGTGGTGTGACACGACTCCTGACTGGATACTAGACAAGTGGGGACCTAGCATAAAAGTCTAATGTGGAGTGCCACTATATCCAAACTAATTTTCTAGAGTCTTTACACTAGTGCGGGGTGAGGTCCAATACTACAATAACTCAAAACAACGAAAAACATGCAAGTCGTAACTATGCAATAAATAAATAAAACTGTACACTGAGTTCCAACAATTTTTGAAATAGACAAAAAGCTTATATATATATAAAATAAAGTATCAAAATGATCCTTGTTAATTATAGAAATTTATACTAATTTTTCTGGAATTTATAAACCTTCATAAATATTTATTAAAAATCAGCAAACATATGAATCCTGAAAATGAGTTCTGTTTTCCCATTTTTATAAAATACCAAAAGCACTTATTAAATACTGGAAAAATTATAATAAATTAGCTAAATTAACATAGTATTTAAATACAATTTTTCTAATATTTTTACAGCAATTAAAATATATAAAAAAATTCAAAACCAGAAAGTAACAATTTCAGAAAAATAAATAATTATAAATTAAGGAATGACTCATAAACAAAATCTACAGATGTTGTCGGATGATAAAATAAATATCACCAACATGTCCAGAACGGTCAAATTAGCTAGGATAGCCTACCCATAAGTCTAATTTAGACACAGGGTCAAAACCGTAATTTTGGATCAAAATGATGTCCGCCGTTGGACACACTTTGCACCGAAAAACGTGTCAGGATAGAAGTCTACAAAACCTAACAAATTATATGTCTACGAATCCAGAATGATGATACGAACCCAAGGTATGTCCGAAATAGGATTCCGATGTGCCGATCTCAAAATGATACGTTGACGCGGACACTTGGTATCCGGTTTGCACCAAAATACGTGCCAGAGCAAATGTCTTCAAAACTCAGCAAATTATATGTCAACGAGTTCAGAATGACGATACGAACTCAACGGTATATTCGGAATGGGATTCCGACGAGCCGATCTCAAAGTGACCTGTTGACTCGAAAAATGGGACCCGCTTTGCACCGAAATGCGTGCCAGGGCCCACGTTCTCCAAATCAAGCAAATTTATATGAAAACATACCAAAACGATGCCACGAGTCTACTGGTGGTGTCAGAAATTGAATCCGGAGTTACGGGTTCAAAAATGGAATTTAACAAGTGCAATTTAAAGAATTCGGATGGCCAATTTTGGCGTCGAATTCGACCAATCGAACGTGCTTAAAATGAAACAAAATCTAAAGGAGGCCGGAAGAGGGTTATACCAGCTGCACATAGGATCTAGTAGCGTGCAAAATGGAGCTGCGACGACGAAGATACGAACCCGCGAAGTTGGCGTCACGAAACTGTCCAAAAATAGTTCAATTTAAAACGTCAACTTGGTGGCCAGTTTTGAGGTATCAAACGACGAAATTAACGGACGAAAATTGAGGGGAGTGAAGTGCTATATACCTAGATTGAGACGGAGCAAGGAGTTCGCCGATCCAACGGTTGGATCTCCCAGAAAACACGTGTGAAGTTGCTGTCCCGAAATATAATTTCTGAAACTTTTCTCCTCGCACGTCGACCGGATTTCGACGTAAATGCACGAATCGCCTATTTCGCTCGTCGGGGAAGGTGGCGATGGACTCGGAGTGGCTCGTCGGAGTGCGTGCGGCCAGGGGGGGTCCTTGCGGTGGTGGGCCGGCCACGGGGTGGCGCACGGCCTTGCAGCAGCACGCGTGCGCTCGCGCGTGCATGCCCACGGCTGCTGCCGCTGGTGCAACTGTTGTTGCGGCCGGCCGGCCAGGGATACGGCGGCGCAGCACCGGGCACGGCGGGGGCGGTTGTGCGGTGGTTTTGGTGGAGGTGGTGGCTCGGATGTGGTGGTGGTGGGAGTGGTTTTGATGATGGTGATGGTGATATTGGTGGAGAAGGAGGAGGAGAAGGAAGGAGGAGGAGAAGGGAGGAGGAGTTGGTGTTGCTCATGGTGGTGGTGGTGGTGCTTGATGAAGAATAGAGGAGGAGGAGGTGGTCTACTATGGAGGGGGGTATGGTTCGGCTGTAGGGAGGAGCTTGCTGTGGTGGTGGTGTGTGTTAAAAATAAAGAGAGATGGAGAGAGAGAATTGTTTATGTATATATATAATATATATAGGTGTGTATATATTATATATATATAGAGAGAGGGGGAGATATTTAGAGAGAGGGGGGTTGTGAAGTCGGCTGAAGGGGGTTGCGAGAGAGAGTGTGGTGAGGTGGAGGGGGTGAGGTGGTGTGTGTAAGTGTTATGAGAGAGAGAGAGAGTGTGTGTATATATGTATATATATATTAAATAGGAAAATTATGTGGGGTACATGGGCAGTCATGAGAGGACAACAGGGAGCGTGGGTTCGGGTTCGGTCGAGCCGTTCAGGTCAAAATCGGACCGGGGGCAATATTCGAATTAAAATACGTATTTATGATCACGGGTAAATAAATAATATACGGGAGCTCCAATAAATGGGACACAAGCATCATGTGGGTAGTAGGGTTCATGTGGGCCACGTCCATACTTTAGGTCGACTAGGTTGGATCGATGTCGGGTCCCGAAATTAAATTGGAAAATAAATCAGGTTTCACGGTAGAAAATAAATCGGCCTAAATTGACCCAAAAATTATGCGAAGAAAATGAAGCACAAAATTGAGTGTCTGAGTGGGACACAAAGGTCATGGGTGAAGACGTCTCGAGTAGATCATTCATGAGAAGTTGGTTCTGAGAAAACGACTGGTCTCGTGCTTCTAAATTAAAAGTCACGGTAACGTGCAAACGATGGTCAAAGATAAAAGTGGAAATAATTATTCAATGATTAATTGGTCTAAGTTGACCCGAAGTTGCATGATACAAAAAGAGCACAAGGGAACGAATTCAAGTGGGACATGATATATCAACACGAAGGTAATCATGCCTACTACAAAACTCGTGAAGAGAGTTACAGAGATTAACATCCCTGACGCTCCAGAAGTCAAAGTCACGGAAAGGTACATTAATGATCAAAACAATTAAATAATAATATATTTATCGAAATTAATTCATTCAGAAAATTTAAAATAAATCCTGAAATTCAGGGGGCTTAGAGTTCCAGCCGCACGCTATGATAGGTGAGAAATTACCAAGGGGGAAAGATATCCAAAATGGCTTGTGATGCCAGCGACCCGTGCATATAGATTAAGTGGGCTATGCTGGTGGCAATCCACGTGCAAGTCCTTGCATTGAAACAAGTAGTCTAAGTTAACTAAATGAAATGCCTTATGAATATGCTTGAAATGTAACACACCAAATGATAATGAGAGATTCATGCAAGTGAGTTAGATAGCGCGCCTACGACGCGCTAGAACATGAGGCAGGGACACACCCTTGAATACTAAATGTTATGCGAACTACATTAAGTTGTTTCATATGAATTGTTGACTAATTTGGTTTACTTTGGACAGGGAAGGCCGGACGGTAAGTATGGGTAAGTCATGCATGTATTTCCATACGACACTTGTATTCGGCAACACGAGATAGGCTATGAAATATGCCATGAAACTGATCCTAATGCAAGATTAGAAAGACAATGAATGATAGACGGTACACAAAAGTAAATAGAACATGTTTGGTAATGATAGCATTGTGGGTGAGCTAGCCTCCCCACCAGTGCATAACAATGTACTGATAACCCCACAGTCTGCTTGCAGGATACAGGAGACGTCATCGGGTGTGGAGCTTCCCTCGAACGTGCTAAGGCACGGAGCTATCTCTGGAGCCTTGGAGCATTGCAAGGAGCTGAAGCACCATATACAGGACATAATATATCGGAACATTGCCATAAATCATTCTAGGTTGTAAGCCACTTGGCACGTCTTTTATGTTTCTAGAGAGAGCTTGAGAGACTTGTAAACTCGGCCTAGCGCCACTTGTAAACTTCTTGAATATCAATAAAGAGTTTGAATTCGCGACAACTTGTGTTCATTTACTTTTCGCTGCAATGGGGACACTCTGTGCGACTCCGTGGCCTAGCTCAAATCGGCCGTTTCTGGACTTAGCCTTGCACGGGCGCAACCTAGGCCCGTGCGGCATCACACCTTAGCGAGGACGATCGCTCCTACGGGAGCGGGACGTGACAGAGTGGTATCAGAGCACGGCTTTACGTCCTTGGACTTCATTTCAATTTTTTCAGTTTTGAAAGCTCGGTTTTGAAACAAAATCAGTGTACGCTCTCTCTCATTGTACCTTGGGATGTTCCATACAATAAGTCTACTATTTTCAAAAGCTCGTACAAGTACTCGGTTGAACGGAATCGATCGACGAAGGCCTTTGTGCCAAACCATGACGGACTTAAGTCGAAAGAAAACTAAAATGTTAAAAGTTAGCAAACGCAAGGTGTGCTTGAATAACCTTACGCTGAAAGTAGCGAACGTATACGCGAAACCGAAGTATAGTTCGAACGGGATGATTATGCATGCAGCCTTTCGGCTAAGCTGTGCCGAGTATCGCGCACCTAGACCTTCTAGTGCGAACGAGTTTGCGACCGAGATCGACTATCGCTCGAACGAGAGTAAATGAGACTTTGAACGTATGTTGATAGGGATGCTACTTGACCGGCGCTAAAGCGAATACGAGAAAATGGTTCTTAGATTTTGAGAAAACGAGCGAACGTACATTTGAACATGTCGATTGGGAATCGAATGACCTTTTGAGGAAATCGTAGAGTGACTTGACTCCGAGTGGTGTATGTGATAGCTTCGAGGAGGAATGAGTGTCAAGGACTAGTCAAGTGGCTCGAACCCTGAGTGGTGTATGGACGACATAGAAATTGTTCGAGCGAGACTAAAGGATATACGGATAGAACGAGTAACGCTTAGTTGGTTTTGACTTCGAGAGTCTCAGACGAGATATTGTTCAGACGAGTTAAGAATGCATAGTACAAAGTTACGAAACGGTTGAATAGAGAGTTGGAACGATAAAACGAATGGAGGTCTTGGTCGAAGAAACATAGAAGATCGGGCATGCGATTTTAAATTTAGTTGAAATGATTGAAACTTGAGTTAAGGTGAAATACCCATGGATGAGATCGAAGATAGCACGATCGGAAGATAGCATGCATAGGAAACGTTGATTTGGAGATACAAAAATGACTAAGGAATTGAAATTGATGTTGCTCGACGACGAGTTAGCACGAGACAATATGGATTGAGGAATTAAGTTGCACGACTCGGAATTCATTACAAAAAGGAAGATCGTCAGGTTATGTACATCATCGATGGTATTGAGGCGTATCAAAGATCGATGTACAATAACTCGGGGGTACTCTGATTCGACGAAGGATGATCGTGTTAGAAGCCAATGTGTTAAAGGATGCTATGTTGGGGGATTGACCTGATTGTTCGGTGATAACCACAACGAAAACGAACTTGTCTTGTGCGAGCGCAACTCTAGCCTCGTACATGCGTCACGTCGGATTTGGGACGATCATTCTGCATGAGCGTTGGCATGGTGATTCATGTCCAGCGGGAATGGTCGAACTCGAAATACCTTGACATGGCAATTTTGATTGCTTCGACTTGTGGTTTGAAGCGAAGGCGAATTAGAGGATTGATCGGACTTATGATGGACAACGAAGTAAAGTTCATGATTGAGTAGGCCCAATCTTCGTATAGAAAATGAGTAAGTCTAGACACAACGCAAGAGTTACGTCCCGATGAGGACGATTATTCTGCAGGAATATTGACATGGTGATTCATGTCCGTCGTGGAAATTCAGACTTGCGTGAGATCGGGGCGCGACATATTACAAGACTAGACGACCTTGTGATCGACTACGTGGATTTGATAGGATGGATAGGTGAATTGTATCAAAACATACTTGAAGAGATAGACTACGAAAATTGCTAGTGTGGACATACGATAATAACATGTCAAGGATTTGGTTGAGGACAACCTATCGTAGGATGACTTTCCTAAACGAGCTCGGACTTGGAACGGAGAATGTGTTGATGCGAATTGGGTGAACGCTACTTGATGTTTAGAAATTTGAGTGAAACAAACTTGGGTAGAAACTTCCGTACAAATGAACAAATGGTTTGACCATAGGATTTGGGGCGAGCGTCGTGCAACGACCTTGCACGATGAACCGAGAACTTGACTTGTAACTATGACCTTGTGAGCTAACCTAGCGGATAGACGGACGACCCTATGCCGAGTGATTGAACCTGTGCAATGGCATTTACAGTATCGTCTGGACGGACGATATACTTGGGGCAACAAGACTTAGAGTAGGACGGGGAACAGGTGTTGGCCCATTCTATGGTCACACCCGATTTCGATAATCAACATGCACTTAAGTCAATACACAAAATATACAAAATGCTGCTAATTATTTCAGGATTTATGAAATCAATTTCAACGGACGTTGTACTGTATCAAAGAAGCATCAACATCATCAAATCTAGAGATGACTCATTTTACATTTTATTCTGCATTTTACATTTTATTGAGTCTAGGATTTATTTTGTAAAATCAGTTTTGGTAATACTGGCTTAGGGTTATTTCAGTTCACTTTCTAAAAAGCCTACCCATTATTACTCATATTTCTTGTTACACTCTTTTTACAAAATATTCCAAAACACTTTCAAAAATAATTTGTGTTAAAATATTTCAAAAATCTCCTGACAGAACTCCTAACCGAGTTCGGCCCGAACTCGGTCCGAGTTCGGTCAATTTATATTCAAACTTCTGTTGCCTCCAAATCTGCGAGCAACGTCTCTTTGCGAGATATATGCATCCGAACTCTGCCCGAACTCTGTCCGAGTTCGGTTCCAGAAAACACCTATAAATAGAGAAGAACTTTTTATTTCAAATCATTCATTCACTCTTCATCTTCTCTTCTCTACTATTCAAGTGTTTTCAAACGATCCAAGATTTTCAAATCATACCTATACACCTCTTAGCCAAAAGCCAGTACTATCAGAGTTGATTTAGAGTCTTTTGGTATTCCAAGAGTTGTAAAGAGGTCGTTCTAAGTCCAATAACTTTTCTTGTTGTGGAGCTGGTCGTGCGCTCGTCACCAAGCACGGTGTTGTGAAGCTGGTCGTGCACTTGTCACCAAGCATGGTGTTGTAAGAGACTACAAGCTCTCAGTTAAAGCTTGTGCTATAGTGGATTAACATCGAGCAAGAGTACTCGAGACTGGATTAGTCCTCTCAGAGGGATACCAGTATATATCGCTGTGTCACTGAGTTTGAATTCTCTATCTCTTGCTGTATTATATTTATTGTCTCTTATTTTACTGCCATATTTTTAAAGTTTAGTTTTAATTGGTGATTATTTTTCGCTACACACACACACACTCTATTCACCCCCCCTCTAGAGGTGCTCAACAGTCCTACAATTGGTATCAGAGCGGGTTATATTCATATATAACATACCTCAGAGAGTATATATGGCAGCCGTGAAATCAATATTCAACGGTGAAGGGCAATCCACAAATAGACCTCCCCTATTTGATGGAACAAATTATACCTATTGGAAAACACGAATGACTTTCTTTCTAAAATCTCTTGACTTTGATCTTTGGTCAATAGTCATTGATGGTTATAAGAAACCAGCACCCACAGTGGTTGAAGGTATTCTTATAGAAAAGCCTCATGACAAATACACCGAAGCTGAAAAGCTAAGGCTAGTCTTGATGCTCGTGCCATCAATGCACTATTCTGTACAATTGACAAATTGAGTTCAACAGAGTTTCAACCTGTAAGACGTCTCAAGAAATTTGGAAACTTCTTGAGGTAACTCATGAAGGTACTTCCCAAGTGAAGGAATCCAAAATTAGTAGACTGACTCAGGAATATGAATCTTTCAAGATGAAACCCGGTGAGTCAATTACACAGATGTTTACTCGTTTTCTTGATATAACTAATCCTCTGCAATCTCTTGGTAAGAATTACAGCAATCATGAGAAGATCAGAAAAGTGCTGCGGGCTCTAACAAAGAACTGGAATCCAAAAGCCACATCAATTATTGAAGGAAACGATCTCACCACTATGTCCTTGGAAACACTAATGGGGAAGCTGATGACCTATGAACTTGATTTGCAAGAGTTTGAGGAAGCAACACCAAAAGAAAAATCTATTGCCTTCAAAGCTCAAGCAAGAAAATCAACATGCAATGACTCTGATGAAGAATCATCAAGTGGTGATGAACATGCCCTACTTGTGAAGAACTTCGGGAAGTACCTAAAGTTTACAAGCAGAAAGAAGAAAGATGTCCAAGAAAGTAATAAAGATGAAACCATATGCTTTGGATACAAGAAGTCAGGGCACATGAAGAAGGACTGTCCAACCACTAAGAAAAGCAGTCCATATGACAGATCAAGATCAAGCAGAAAAGCAACAACTGGTCGAAAGTATGCCAACACAAGTATCTGGCATGAAAGTGATGCCAGTGATTCAGAAGAAGATGACAGACCCTGCGGCAATACAAATGTCTGTCTTATGGCATTTGATAAGGTATCTTCAAATCCTCTATATGATGACTTTACTTTCGATGAGTTAGAAAATGCCTTTAGCGATTTACTTGAAGAACACAAAAATATGCTTGACAAGTATAAGCAATCTCGAAAAGAGATTAAGGCGTACACAACCGAGTTAGCTAGACTGTCCAATCTTATTGAAGATATTAAAGAGACGTCTACTACCGGTAACACGGAAGAGATAGCCAAACTCAAGGTAGACTATCATGAGGCTATCCTCAAAATTGAAAAGAAAGAAAGAGACTATGTCAAGATGCAAGAACTATATGACATAGAGAAGAAGAAGCACCTAGTAACAGAACAAAGACTCTCAGATATGACTGCTAGATATGAAGAGTCTATTGCGATTTCTAAAAAGTTAAAAATCAAGTTAGGCAAACAGGCAATACCTGTGACACAGCCTAAAATTAGTCCTAATGCCAAGCATACACCTAAGAGGACTAAAAACAAGAAAGCACAGAAGAAACACGTATACAATCATGCTTTCACTTATTGGTTCTCCAAACCAAACAAGCATATAAGTACAGTGGTGACCACATCTAGTTCTAAACTGACTTACACTTATTGTGGTATGCACGGTCAAACATCACAGTATTGTTTAGCAAGAAAGTTTGTTGACAATCACACTTTAATTTGGAGACCTAAAGCTAATCAGAATGGACCCTTCAGAAAATGGGTACCAAAGGATTCATCTACTTGTCTTGTAGATGGACCCTCAACCCTCTCATGTTAGAAGCAAATGGATCCTCGATAGCGGATGTTCGCGACACATGACTGGTGATGCATCTTTATTCCCTACGCTATCGATGAAGAAAGAAGGATATGTCTCCTTCATAAATAACTTGAGAGGTGATATAATTGGTAATGGTACTGTAGGTATTTCTTCCTATCCAGTAATAAAGGATGTTTGTCTAGTAACAAAATTGAAACATAACCTATTAAGCATAAGTCATTTGGCAGATAATGGTTATGGTATCAATTTTGTGAAAGATAAATATACCATATATGATATGTCATCTGGTGATCCCATATATAAAGGGATCTGAGAAGACAATATTTATATTTTTTTTTGGAGAATACTAATAATGCAGGTAGGTGCCTAGTAGCCAATCAAGATGAAAGCTGGCTATGGCACATGAGACTAGGACATGCAAACATGGATACTATCTCACGACTAAGTACAAAGAAGTTGGTAAGAGGACTCCCTGAGATTCCATTCAAGAGAGATATGGTATGTGCTGACTGTGAAAAGAACAAAACATATAGGTCTACTTTTAAATCCATCAACACTGTAAGTACTTCTAGACCTTTGCAGTTAATTCATATGGATTTATTTGGTCCTAGTAGAGTCGCTAGTCTTGGCGGTAAGCTCTACGCTTTTGTTATTGTTGATGATTTCTCTCGATTTACTTGGGTTTATTTCTTATCAAACAAAAGTGATGCAATTTTTGAATTTCAGATATTTTGCAAAAAGGTACAAAACGAAAAAGGCTTCATGATTACTCGTATCCGAAGTGATCATGGTGGTGAATTCGAAAATTCTGATTTCAAAAAGTTTTGTGATGATAGTGGATACTACCACGAATTTTCTTGTCCTAAAACTTTCCAACAGAATGGTGTTGTGGAGCGGAAGAATCATACTCTAAGCGAAATGGCTAGAGTCATGCTGAATCAGTATAATCTTCCTAAATATTTTTGGGCAGAAGCTGTTAGTACAGCCTGTCATCTTTTGAATAGGGTGTTAATTCGACCAATCTTGAAGAAAATACCATATAAGCTTTGGTTTGGAAGGATTCCAAACATTTCTTACTTTAAAGTTTTTGGATGTCGCTGTTTTATCCTGAACACCAAGGATAACTTAGGAAAGTTCGACTCCAAAGCAGATGACAGGATATTTCTCGGATATGCTGCTAAGAGTAAGGGATATAGAATTTTCAATAAAAGATCTATGATTGTTGAAGAAACTATTAATATTACTTTTGATGAGTTAAATAGTCACAGATCTAGCGACAGTGATGATGAAGATACACACGCAAGGACTGAGAAGAGTTTTGTGAAAGATCTGACCCAAGATGCAAGAACTGAGAAAAGTTTTGTAAAAGATATGACCCAACAGTTCGAATCATTAAAATTCAAGCCAGATCATCCAGAAACACTCATCATAGATGATGTATCTAAAGGTGTAAGTACACGTTCATCTCTTAAAAATTCTGATATAGCAGCAAATGTAGCATTCATTTTTCAAATAGAACCTAAGAATATAGATGATGCTTTTACTGATGAGTTTTGGATTTCTGCCATGCAAGAGGAACTTAATCAATTTGAGAGAAACCAAGTTTGGAAACTCGTTCCTAAACCTATTGGTCAATCGATAGTTGGTACCAAATGGGTGTTCCGAAATAAACTCAGTGAAGATGGACAGGTTCTACGCAACAAAGCACGTCTAGTGGCACAAGGTTACAATCAAGAAGAAAAAATTGATTATGATGAGACCTATGCTCCTGTTGCTAGACTAGAAGCCATCCGCATGTTTTGTGCATTTGCATGCTTTATTGATTTTAAATTATTTCAAATGGACGTGAAAAGTGCATTTTTAAACAGATTTTTAAAAGAGGAAGTTTTTGTGAAACAACCCCCTGGTTTTGAAGATTTTCAAAAACCTGATCACGTCTTCAAGCTTAAGAAAGCCCTTTATGGACTCAAACAAGCACCTCGTGCTTGGTATGAATGCCTAAGTGCCTTCTTACTTGATAATGGTTTTTCAAAAGGAAAAGTTGATACTACTTTATTTATCAAATCCTTGAATGATGATATCCTTCTTGTGCAAATTTATGTAGATGACATAATATTCGGTTCTACTAACGAAAAACTCTGTCAAGATTTTGCTAAGTGTATGCAGAGTGAATTTGAGATGAGTATGATGGGAGAGCTAAACTTCTTCCTAGGACTTCAAATCAAACAGCACTCAAAAGGAACATTCATCAACCAAGCTAAGTACACGAAGGACATACTGAAAAAGTACGACCTCGAGAATGTAAAGCCAATCGGACTCCTATGGCTACATCTACAAAGCTTGATGCTGATGAAAGTGGCAAACCTGTCGATCAGCGTAAGTATCGAGGTATGATTGGTAGTTTATTATATTTAACTGATAGTTGTCCTGATATTATGTTTAGTGTTTGTATTTGTGCACGTTATCAGGCAAATCCTAAGAAATCACATCTCAGTACCGTTAAGCGTATCTTTCGATACCTTAAAGGAACTTCTACAGTCGGCTTATGGTATCCTAAAACCAAATCCTTTGACCTGATAGGTTACTCGGATGCGGATTTTGCGGGATGCAAAGTAGACCGTAAAAGTACCAGTGGCACATGTCATTTCCTAGGAAAGGCCTTAGTCTCTTGGTTTAGCAAGAAACAAAATTCTGTAGCATTATCAACAACTGAGGCTGAGTATATCGCCGCAGGACGTTGTTGTGCTCAGATTTTGTGGATGAAGCAAACCTTAGAAGACTACAATCTGTACTACACTAATGTTCATATTTATTGTGACAACACTAGCACTATTAATTTGACTAAGAACCCTATTTGTCATTCACGCACAAAGCACATAGAGATAAGACATCATTTTCTTCGTGATCATCAACAACACGGGGATATTTGCTTAGAATTTATTGACACAGATCATCAACTAGCAGATATATTCACAAAACCATTGGCTGAAGACCGTTTTAACATAATGAGGCGTGAGCTCGGTATACTTGAATTTTCAGATTCATAATGCAATATGGTAATTAAAATTAATTTCATGACTTACAACTTTGGAATTTATTTAACGGAAATTATTTTTGGGTACAAACCTAAAAAGGGTATGTCTGTCACCATGACTACGGTCGAAGCGAAGCGGTACTTAAGAGTTCCTCGGTGAACCTCCGTTAGCTGGGACAACCCCTACAGTTAACCCATAAATAGAGTTTGTTATTAAATACTAGAGTCAAAAGTCATAAAAATTACTTTTAACCAACCAGAACTGCATTTATTGTCTCGGGAATGCAAGTGAGCGAACTCGGGCCAAATTCTAACCGAGTTTGGACCGAATTCGGACCGAGTTCGGTCGTCAGAGTTCGGTCGACGCTGTTATGGTTCCAGAAACGAACAGCCGACCCTAGCTCCTTTATAAACCCCTCTTCCTCTACTCTTTTTCACTCACCAACTCGAGTTTACTCCTTATATCTCATAGAAAGTTCTTCCTCCTCCATCCTAGCAAGGAATCCAAGAGATCTGGTGGGCGTCTCGAATTCTCATCTTCTTCTTTTTTCTCAAAAAGGTCTACTTCCTTTCCTTCAATTTCTTTCAATGGCTCCTAAGCGTCATAGATCATCTTCCCAAGGGGCCTCCTCCTCTTCGGATTATACTCCTGCTAGCCTTTTTAGTCCAGCATGACCAATGGATGCAGAAGACTATGACTCTACTTTGTTCCCGGACAAAGAGTTTTCTGATCTTTGGTTCAATTCTTTTTCTGGTCGTAGGATTTGCAATGGAGCTTTTGTAAATTTTACAATATTTTCTGAATACGCTCCTACTTTTGACCACCTAGGATACCAAAATTTCTTCGAGGTATCAGAAAACATTTTTGACAATGCCGTTCGAATGTTTTACTGCAATTTGCAAGTAAAACCTAATGGAAATTTCTATTCTTGCGTTGTTGGGCAAGAACTAGAATTCTCTGCCACCGATATCAGTGAATTTTTCTATGTTCCTGATCTTGGTGATGCTTTGGTTGACATTACCCATGTCCAGTTCCCTGCTGATGTTACCATAGCCTCTTTTAGGGAACTCATTTGTCATCCAAACCCTGTTCCTCGTAGGGTTTATTCCAAGAACTTGAACCAATCCTTTTATGAACTTCATTGAATGATTTTCTCTGTCCTTCTTCCAAAAAAAGGATCCACAGATGAAGTGACCTTCTTGGAACTCTCTGCTCTCTATCACATTCATTTTGGCATTCCATTTTCTATCCCTAAGACCATGATGTCCTGGATGCTGAACTGCAGAAATGCAGGAAGGAATCTGGTATATCCAATGCACTTGGCATCTATCTTTCGTCGTTTTGAGATTGACCTTCAGACTTGTGCATTCTCCTCTACTCCTATCGAGCTTACCAGATCTCGACGGTTTTCTGCTCCACCTCTGCCTCCTGGAGCTCAGCCTGCTCCAGCTGCTGACACTGAGGTTTCTGATGCTCCTGCTTCGGCTCCAGCCCCTGCCTCGGGATTTGATCTGACTTTCTACCAGCGCTTTGATGATTTTGTTGCTATATCTGCGCAACGTCATCAAAGTTATCTTGATTCGGAGTTCCGACACATTTATCAGGCCCAGGTGCTAAGGAATGGGATAGCTGATCTCCATTACAGCCTAGCCCATGATCCGGTTCATCCAGTTACCATCCAGCCTCACCCAGGCTTTCCGGGTCCTCGATTCACAGATGAGGTCTCCTTCCAGCACTTCGACCCCACTGCAGCCTACTTTCCTCCAGAGGCTCCTGGTGCTGACGACCCCACTATGTGACGTGGATTCAGTTTTTGGATAGTGTGATATTTGTTAGATGATGATATTTTATGCTTTGATGTAGTTTTTTTATATATGTCTAAACTCACTAGTTAGACATTTTCTGATGATTGTACTCAGCACTTATTAGTATGACATTTCTTTATTTCCAGCATTAGTATTACTATAGTCGTTGTTTTATGCTGTGATTATGTCTCTTTTACTTCACTTTGTCTTTTGTTTCCTATTGTTGGCTTCACACATTACGGGGGAGCCAAGTCATTTTTATATTTGACAAAGGGGGAGAAAAAGAGTACCATACCAAAAGCAAAAGAGTACCATACCAAAAGCAAAAGCATATCTAAAAATCGTACAAATCGAAAAACAAACTCTACCATTTTCAGGTATACTTGTATTTTGTTCTATTTTATCAAGCTATATTTTGGTATAGACTCAAGTTTGTCAATTATCAAAATGGGGGAGATTGTTGGCCCATTCTATGGTCACACCCGATTTCGATAATCAACATGCACTTAAGTCAATACACAAAATATATAAAATACTGCTAATCATTTCAGGATTTATGAAATCAATTTCAACGGACGTTGTACTGTATCAAAGAAGCATCAACATCATCAAATCTGGAGATGACTCATTTTACATTTTATTCTGTATTTTACATTTTATTGAGTCTAGGATTTATTTTGTAAAATCAGTTTTGGTAATACTGGCTTAGGGTTATTTCAGTTCACTTTCTAAAAAGCCTACCCATTATTACTCATATTTCTTGTTACACTCTTTTTACAAAATATTCCAAAACACTTTCAAAAACAATTTGTGTTAAAATATTTCAAAAATCTCCTGACAGAACTCCTAACCGAGTTCGGCCCGAACTCTGTCCGAGTTCGGTCAATTTATATTCAAACTTCTGTTGCCTCCAAATCTGCGAGCAACATCTCTTTGCGAGATATATGCATCCGAACTCTGCCCGAACTCTGTCCGAGTTCGGTTCCAGAAAACACCTATAAATAGAGAAGAACTTTTCATTTCAAATCATTCATTCACTCTTCATCTTCTTTTCTCTACTATTCAAGTGTTTTCAAACGATCCAAGATTTTCAAATCATACCTATACACCTCTTAGCCAAAAGCCAGTACTATCAGAGTTGATTTAGAGTCTTTTGGTATTCCAAGAGTTGTAAAGAGGTCGTTCTAAGTCCAACAACTTTTCTTGTTGTGGAGCTGGCCGTGCGCTCGTCACCAAGCACGGTGTTGTGAAGCTGGTCGTGCGCTTGTCACCAAGCACGGTGTTGTAAGAGACTGCAAGCTCTCAGTTAAAGCTTGTGTTATAGTGGATTAACATCGAGCAAGAGTACTCGAGACTGGATTAGTCCTCTCAGAGGGATACCAGTATATATCGCTGTGTCACTGAGTTTGAATTCTCTATCTCTTGCTGCATTATATTTATTGTCTCTTATTTCTCTGCCATATTTTTAAAGTTTAGTTTTAATTGGTGATTATTTTCCGCTGCACACACACTCTCTATTCACCCCCCCCTCTAGAGGTGCTCAACGGTCCTACAACAGGGAGTGTGCGTGAATGACGACGAGATTGGCCCCAAACAAAAGCAAATAATAGGAATGGATGATGTGCAAGTAAAGTTGGGATAACGAATTAAATCATTGATAGGAAGACGTACTCGATGATAGTACAATACTTTGTTTTGAATCGGACGGAAGGTACGTAAGACTTGGTCGACTCCGCTAAGAAGAAGTCATATTGATTTCATAGACAAGAACGCTTGAGAAGCGAATCGAATCATCTCGAGGACCGAGATAAACGATAGTGAGATGCACACGAGTTCGGTTTTAAATTGAAGTTAGCAAAGCGATCGGCAAAAACTATCACGAGTAGCTTGTCCGACTTCGCTAATCGCTAAGCTTGGTTGAAATGTACGTATTCGGAGGACGCCTTGGATACGTGCACGATCCAAACTCAGCGATATGATGAACTCGAATGCAACTGTAAGTGGGTGTTGTGATGCGCATAAACGAAAGTGAGTTTGCCTCAGCCTACGACTCTCGAGTTGATAAATTACAAAGCACCTCGTGCGACCATCTCAGTCCCATGACACGTCAAAATAGCAACCAAGTCGAAGAAACGCTTGAATTGAATAAGTACCATCAACTCTAAAATGAATGAAAAGTTATTCAATAAAAATCGACCAAACGTATGCAGACACGGAACTTGGAAAGGTATCGAGTATAGTTCGATGCCATCGAGCGATAAATCCAGTCGATAGGAATTGTCTACGATACGCACACGACATAAGTTAGGAAACGGTAGGATGACCTGCACTCAGAAAGTCTCGAGGACGATACTTGTTTTGAGTGGTGTATTATGTAATGACCCGCTCCGCCCTAGCGGAACGCCGATTCAAACGGCAAGTGCAATGACTCAAACGAGCCGTCGACTTGAAAAATTGCGTCGACCCGATGAAGTATCAATGCGAATCGATGCAAGACTTACATTGGCCCGTCAAAGATGAATCCAGACTTAGACTTTCAAAGGCGTGCTCGGAGTATCGCTCGGCCGATACGAACATCGCTAAGGTGGGTGGCTCCGATGAACCCGTCTTTGCTTAGCCTAGACACATAACAATACGGACACTATAGCTAGAATCGCTAGGCGATAACACCGTACATGCTAATAAATGACTCAACGCACCTAGCTAAGGAAATAATCCCATCTTGTATGCTTGTATAGAATATGGAAAAGAACATGGAAAGAATGTGAGAACTCTCGCACCACACTCCACGCTCGTGCTAAGTCATAAGCTTACGTTTCGAGTTCCTTATGCGTTCAACAATGAAACAATGAATGGTTTACAACAATGAAACAGAAGACTATCGACATAGTCATTCCGAGTAGAGTATAGCAACATTGAAAGACTTCAGAACCGATGGGTCGCCAAGGCGACTCCCGTACTGGGAGTTGCGTAATGTGTGAATGAATGAATGAATAAATGAATGAATGAATACGTGAATAATAATCAATGAACGAATGAATAAGTAAAAGAAAAGAAAGAATGGTTAGCGACAGGTGTAACGGGTACGTACAACGGGGCTCGCTACCCGCGTTGCACGGACGCCAACCTGGTCGATAACGTATTAAGGCTAAGGGTTAGCCTACGGCTCAGAGACAACCGTTAAGTTAAAAGGACAAGTTAATACAAAATGGTCGTAGACAAACGGCACGGGCGAGGGAGAATACCGTGGTCGTGAAGAAGAAGGGATTCCGCGGCATGATCAAATGGGGGATCTGCCGGCCTAGGCGGAATCAAAGGGGCTTACGGGCAACCTGGGTGCGGGCTTGGCCACCACAGGAAATATAAGTGCGGGGTATTTCAAAGAGACTATCAAGGTGTTCCAGCCGCACGCTATAATAGGTGAGAAATTACCGAGGGGAAAAGATGTCCAAAATAGCTTGTGATGCCAGCGACCGGTGCATATAGATTAAGTGGGCTATGCTGGTGGCAATCCACGTGCAAGTCCTTGCATTGAAACAAGTAGTCTAAGTTAACTAAATGAAATGCCTTATGAATATGCTTGAAATGTAACACACCAAATGATAATGAGAGATTCATGCAAGTGAGTTAGATAACGCGCCTACGACGCGCTAGAACCTGAGGCATGGACACGCCCTTGAACACTGAATGTTATGCGAATTACATTAAGTTGTTTCATATGAATTGTTGACTAATTTGGTTTACTTTATACAGGGAAGGCCGGACGGTAAGTATGGGTAAGTCATGTATGTATTTTCATGCGATACTTGTATTCGGCAACACGAGATAGGCTATAAAATATGCCATAAAACAGATCCTAAGGCAAGATTAGAAAGACAATAAATGATAGACGATGCACAAAAGTAAATAGAACGTGTTTGGTAATGATAGCATTGTGGGCGAGCTAGCCTCCCCACCAGTGCATAACAATATACTGATAACCCCACAGTCTGCTTGCAGGATACAGGAGACATCATCGGGTGCGGAGCTTCCCTCGAACGTGCTAAGGCGCGGAGCTATCTCTGGAGCCTTGGAGCGTTGCAAGGAGCTGAAGCACCATATACAGGACATAATGTATCAGAATATTGCCATAAATTATTCTATGTTGTAAGCCACTTGACACGCCTTTTATGTTTTAGAGAGAGAGAGAGCTTGAGAGACTTGTAAACTCAGCCTAGCGCCGCTTGTAAACTTCTTGAATATCAATAAAGAGTTTGAATTCGCTACAACTTGTGTTCATTTACTTTCCGCTGCAATGGGGACACTCTGTGCGACTCCGTGGCCTAGATCAAATCGGCCATTTTTGGACTTGGCCTTGCACGGGCACAACCTAGGCCCGTGCGGCATCACGCCTTAGCGAGGACGATCGCTCCTACGGGAGTGGGGCATGACAATCCCCAGGCTCAGACAAGCTAATAGCGGGAAGGGAGTGATCCGGGGGGCATCCCGATAACACCAAAGAGGCAGAAGAAGGAATAATAGAAGGTGCAGAAGGGAGGCCGGGAGCTACGGGCGGGGAAATGAGAGGCACTGGAGGGGGGCCGTGGGCCTCAGAGGTAGGAGGGGTGAGGTTCTGGATGGGTTGAATGGGGTGAGAGGGAGAGGCAGTGGCGTAGATCACAGAGGATGGGGCAAAAAGAGGATCGATATGGGGGGCTAGGCGTAGAGCACAGAGCGCAGAGAAAGGGGTGGGATGAAGATTAGCGTAAAGAGAGTGCTGATCTTGGAAATCAGGTAAGGGGATGGGCCCGCCTGAAAGAACTAAGCGCGCAAATGCCATAGAAGGAGCTGATCCGCCTGGATGGGAGTGCGCGGACAAAGCGCCAGGCGCGTAGGAACCAATGAAGGAGTAGGGCGCGTAATAGTCGTAGATAGGACGGGCCCCACAAGAGGGCTGATGTAATACCTGTGGTTCGTATTACGTATTTCTGGAATACGTGTACATATTTATTCTTGTATTGCATGATTTCCTTGCTTAATTTCCTCTCTGGGCTTGGTTTATTCTTGGTTTGGGTTGGCTTGGTTCGGTTTGGGATTGCTCTTGGTTCATCATGAACCAAGGGGTGAACCCCCTACCTACCACCACCACTCATATTTATTACCTATTCTTCTTCTCTCTCTTTATTAATCTCTTCTTCTTCCATTACTTCCTTACCTACCAGAGAAAGGAAGAGAGAGGTCTAGGCAAGTGCAACTTGCTTCCACAAGAGAGCCTATTTTTATTGTTCTATTAGCTTCTCCTCATGTTTCTAAGACACATTAGAACTTATCATTTTCTATTTTGAGGCATTAATTTTTGTAGATCTAGAAATTAGTTATTTTCGTATTTTGGTGGTTTTGATCTATCAAACTTCTTTGTTTTCAAGTTTTGATGGTTCCATGTTGTAGAGAATTTTATTCTACCCAATTTTGACCTTTGAAAAGTTGGATTTGGACTTATTTTGACCAAGTTATGGACTTTTGAAGCTTTGGATTCAACCATGGAGTTCCTGCTGATTTGGAGAAGACAGTGAGCAGTGTGTACAAGCTTTTTAGCTTGCGCCACTGAGCTATGCACGCTCTTTAGCGCAGCGCAGTCTGACTCATACGCTGCCTTTTGGAGGCGTATGTCTTGTATATGCTGCCTTGGCAATGAGTCGTATGGACCTCATACGCTGCCTTGGCAAGGAGTCGTATGGACCTCATACGCTGCCTTGGCAAGGAGTCGTATGGACCTCATACGCTGCCTTGACAAGGAGTCGTATGGACCTTATACGCTGCCTTGAAGAGGAGTCGTATGGAGTACATACGTTGTCTTTTGGAAGCGTATGTCTTGCATACGCTGACTTGAGCGTAGCCTGACCTGAGCATAGCCTGACCTGAGCGTAGCCTGACTTGAGCGTAGCCTGACCTGAGCGTAGCCTGACCTGAGCGTAGCCTGACTTGAGCGTAGCCTGACCTGAGCACAGCCTGACTTGAGCGCAGTCTGACTCAGGCGCAACCTGATGTTTAGGCGCAACTGGACCTGACCCTACTTACCCTGGGTCTTCTATAGCCCTGTATATTGATATTTTATTAGATATTTAACGTCCATTTTATATCCTTACTCCTTTTGTCCCGAACTTGATAATCACGAATTTACTTGATATGTTTGGAATTGATAATTGAGCATGACGTGATAGTGACCCGTAATGGTGCACTCCTGACATAATAACCTGACATGACCTGATAGTGGCCCGTCGTGGCGCACTCCTGACAAGTACACTTGGCATGATAACCTGACATGATTATCTCGAATAGCTGTTGCGACGACTACCTGACATGACATGACCTGTATAATTAATCTGGACACCGTGGGCGATTGTGTTTGTATAAATAAACCAGTCCTGTCTTGCATCATGTCTAGGACAGGGACTCCTGAGTACCACAGTCAGGAGTACTTACTAAAATGGACTAAGGCTAATAACTAGATTAATACATTAGTCATGACGAGATTTTCCAGCTACAGGCAATCCCGTTACCTGGGCACGCCTTGGGATCTGTAGCCAGCCGTCGAGTAGGGCACATTTCCAGCACACTGTCATGTGTTGCACCCTTCAAGCTACCTAAGGGTACATTCGTTTCCTGGACGATGTACCCACCTGAATTCAACTCTAATTCTTTTAACCCGGGTAACCTGGATGGTCTGCAGGGCTTGTGGCTGTGGAAGATTCTCACTGCATCTTGCTAGTAACTAGGCCTGTGATGACCCTAGTTAGTTAAAGTATCAAGCCGTAATTCTTGCTTGGCCGTGAAATGATTGGATGGAATCTAACCAGTCTAGTCTTGCCCTGATCCTGTGAGGGTACGAGAACGTAACAACGCCCAGCCTACGCCGCAGTGTCGGCGGTAGAGCGCTGTCCTAGGTCAACATACATCTAACAATATATATCTAAACAGTTTATACTCCCCGAATGGGTGTGACATAGCAGTAAAACTCAATCACAACTAAGGAAGAGATAGCACGATATGAAATAGAACTCAAGGAAATAAGTAGATGAAAAGTAGTCTAAGATAATCCCAGCAATATCCAGAAGTACATGGTCTCAGATACAGAATGAGAGAATATATACAACTCTGAACTCCAAATATAGTCTAGCTAAAACAAGACTCAAGACTGCATAAAGATAATCAGCCTAACTAATCTAGTCTAGGCAGTCGGGGAAAAATCCTCAGCTGCAGCTGGGTCCTCCTGGGAGTCCAGCTCACAGGTGTCATCTAAGGCTGTCCCGTAGTATGTATCCAGGCAGGCCTCCTCCTCGTCCTCTGTAATATTTTCAACAGGTCCAGTCAGAACAGGAGCGAGTACAGTACATCTCAACAGTTCATAGCAGGTTAGAAAATATAATCATACAGTAAACTAAGATACAAGTACTGAAAGAAATGCAGTATATAAACAGAGAGAGTAAGCTGTAATAGAAATATCTACTATAAATAGAGACTAGCAGTGACTAGTGATTCAGAGTACAATATAGACATGTAAATGGCCTGGGATAATTCTGATAAGACACTAAGGAATGATTCTGATAAGATACTACTGGTGTATTATTCACATGTCCAATTCTACTCCCCCGTACCCCCAATCAATACACAAGGATCCAACCAGGTTATGTTATATGATTCCATGCACGGCCCCCGAAGGGTGATACATGGATGTCCTATAAATGGGAATTCTGGGGGTTACCCAACAGTGTAAGATTCAAGAGACTCTGTGATCATGAGGATACATGTCACAAGTGATCAAATGAACCAAGAAGCATAGTGATACGCCATGTAAGTGAAACGCACAGAACACGTAGTACTCGATGCCCCTAAGGATAACATCTCAAGAAAGGATCCATATAGTACCAATCCGTGTGACCATCGTGATAATACAAGTAAAGTAATCTACTGCAGGAAATAATTCTAAGCAGGATATGAAATGATCAGCGAATGTACTCGCCTGTATCTGAGTGTCCAATATGAAACGTACTGTCCAAGGAGTGGTGTCTGGCTCCTAATCAGAACAGCACCAGTCACAACAAGTCTAAAATGATAAAATGAAGCTCTGCTATGTATTCTACATGATTATAGGTCAATCTAGGCCAAAGTCAACTCTTGGTCAACCCTGGTCAACCAAGAAGTCAAACCTAGGTCTAACAAGTCTAACTAGGCTATACTAAGTCTAATAATGTTGTACAAGCCCTATCTAGGCTTACCAAGCTATACCAAACTACCTAGGCCTATTCTCAACACAAGTGTATACATGCCTATTATAGTAATATCCAAGTATACACATATGGCACAAACATGAACTTGCATAACCCATACAACCCTATATGTATACTATCATGGCATCCCCCCATACTCTATATATATCTATATATAAAACCACACTCACATATATAGGAACATGTATATCACAATGTATATATTAACCTACAATATAAATACATTGCATTATATATATACACATATATTAGAGGATCATTAATGTACTCTACATTAGGTAGGCAAATAGGAAACATGAGTAAATGTATGTGGTACAACATGAATTCGTGTGTGGGTATACAAGTGCAGCAGTGTGTGGAAGGGTAATCAAAAGTGTGTGTGTGTATACAGGGATTTCATATATGCAGAAAAGGTAAAACAGTGAAGAGGACAGTGTGAAAACTGCTGTGGTGTGTGTGTGTGTAATA
This sequence comes from Iris pallida, assembly GCA_029216955.1. Lineage (NCBI taxonomy): Eukaryota > Viridiplantae > Streptophyta > Magnoliopsida > Asparagales > Iridaceae > Iris > Iris pallida. Next base: position 1,094,498 of record JANAVB010009598.1, read on the forward strand.
CGGCACATGAAAACAGTGCAACATTCAACAGTGTGTATGTAAACTAGTGTGCAGGAATACATCCAGTGATAGAGAGGGGAAAAATGTGTGTACAAATACAGTAAACATGGCTAATAGTGCCTACTGCTATCAGTCTCTCTATCAACCAGTTCAGGAATGAACAAAGAACCAAACTCAATACTAGACCAAAACAGGTTACAACAACCAATTAACAGTGAGTGAAAACTGGGGAGAATGTGTGTGTTGTGTTTATATGACATGAGTGAAAGGGTGAGTCCATACCCAGGTTTTGAATTCCCTCATCAACAGGTTTTGAATCACCCACAAAATCTCAGATTTCAATATCAAGAAACTCAGTTTTAAATGAAGCAGTGTATCACACACATCAAACCAACACATAGGTTTCTATTGAACCCCAAATCAGTATACAACTGGGTTAAACCAACTTCAATCTCAGGTTTACACAAGCAGCAATTTCCAGATTTCTACACCAAAACCAACTCATATATCTAGTCATGACAGGAATGTAGGCATGTGCAAATATAATTCTACATATAAAATCCTAACCAACAAAATAGTAAAATATTTAAGGCAGTGAATGTAACATATAAGAAATAGGAAGAACATGGACTCTCAGGTTGCAACAAAACCCAGGTAAAAACTAAAATCGAAACATACATTCAATTAATCAATGGATCCTGCTCCCCAACCAGGATATTGAAGGGTAGTAAGAGCATAACTTATACTTGCTATAAACATCAAATTAAAACGAACAAGGGAATGTCAGTGAGTAATCACTGATACTCAACCATACAACCAAATCTGTCAAAACAAGTCGACCAATTAACCAATTGAATTTAAACTCCATAAAAACCTAAACTAATAAGTAAAATCAATTAACATAAATCATTAGACATGAACAGGATCTAATTAGCATTTTAAAACATGAATTAAACCATTAGAATCAAATTTAAAAAGCAAAAACAAAACCAATGCACTGAGACACACAGGCCCTTCCCCGTGCACACGAAATTTCGTGTCCGACACGACACCATATGACACGAGGCTTGGGGAGTGTCATGACAAACACTGCCCCTTGCTCAGTGTCAAAAATCAGGCACTCTAGTGCCCTGTACAGCCCGCACGAGCACGCTGGTAGCAGGGGAGCTACAGTGCTCGTGCGCGCGCATCGAACCCGCGTGTGCACGTGTCTCCCACGACTCGACACGACCCAGAAAGCATAATACGACACTCGAAACCTCCAAGCAAACCCTAGAACTATTTTCCTATTCATTTACTTCTCTGAAATTAGAACGAAGTGTCCTTTGGGGCATTTCGTCGAACACCCTATACAACCGACTGATACGTGTCCTATACGGACACGAAAATGGATTCAAAACCTAGGGTTAGCCTATCCTACAGTTAGGGTAGGGCTAGGGCCTTCCTAAAATGATTTTAAACAGAATTTAAATAGAGTATATGAAGTTATACCTATTGATGAACAAGCCCTCACAAAAACCCAATAGAAAGATTCCTCAAGCCACCCAAAATCTCACAAATTGTTGTTTTCCTGCAAACAACCAATACCAGCAGTAAGAGGATTGATTTTTGGTCCTAATGAAATTAGTTTGGGGAAGAAAGGAATTAAAATGAATTTTATATGAATTTTGGAAGATGGAACTCACCTCTTTCCTTAGAACTTTGGATAAACCCTAAAAGAGGCTAGCCCTAAAATCTAGGAGGGATTTTATAGGGGAGGGCTGACCTAGTTGGTCGGCAATAATGGCTAAGTTAGGTTTGGCTAGCTTAGGTTGAGCCTTCTAAGGTTTAAGTCATAATCATGACTTATGACTTCACAAGTCATAACTTAGCCAATCTAATTCCAATCTACCCCAAACTAATTCTAATGGACTTGAAATCACTAACTTAGGTCATACCAGGGTTTCTTAACCTAACCAAGATGTCCTGACCTAGGTTAGCCTATAGGACAGTCTCCTAGTCAACACCAGTCAATATCTAAAACTAGTACCAAACAATTATACTAAAAAAAATCACCTAAAAATCACATTAATTATATTTAATAATAAAAATCCTAAATTAATTCCAAAATTTGAAAATGACAAAAATACCCTCAAGCTAGAAAAGTGCCAGTGACAAATCTACCCTCTTTAAAAGAATTTCGTCCTCGAAATTGAAAGGCGAAAAGCAACTGATGAGAAGGATAGAAAGTATACCTCACGGTCCAAAAAGATAAGGGTAGCGCTCGCGCATCTCATCCTTCCGCTCCCAGGTAGACTCTCATGGAGAATGATGCCTCCATGCGACGCACACCAAAGGTATCACCTGGTTCCTCAGAACCTTCTCTCGTCGATCCAGTACCTCCACTGGCTGCTCTAGATAGCTGAGAGAAGGCCCAACCTCTATCTTCGAATGGTCGAGCACATGGCTAGGGTCAGCCATGTACCGTCTCAACTGTGATACATGAAATACGTTGTGGACCCCCACAAGTGCAGGCGGCAAGTCTAGCCTGTAAGCCAGGTCACCGACTCTTCCGCTGATAACGACAGGCCAGATGAAGCGCGGGCTAAGCTTTCTGCCTCCACTAAAACGTATCGTACCACGAGTCGAAGATATCCTCAAGAAAACCTGGTCTTCGACCTAATCACAAGCAAGGTCTCAATTAATATAAATAATAAACATGATCAAAATCACAAACAACAACCTAAATCTAATCCTACTCTAATCTGTACCTCAAACTCCAAGGGCCTCCGGTGGCTATCGGCCCAATGCTGATGTCTGTCCTGCGCCACACGAAGTCTGTCCCTGATGAGCTTCACCTTCTCGGCCTCATCAACAACCATCTCTGGCCCCAGTAAAGCTCGCTCACCGACATCATCCCAGGATAAGGGTGTACGGCACCTACGCCCGTACAGAGCCTCGAAAGGTGACATCTCAATGCTGGCCTGGAAACTATTGTTGTAGGTAAACTCCACCAAATGAAGATGATCCTTCCAGGAACCTCCAAAGTCCAAGACGCACGTCCGCAACATATCCTCAAGGGTCTGAATAGTCCGCTCTGACTGTCCGTCCGTCTGGGGGTGGTATGCAGTACTAAACTTGAGCTGAGTGCCCAAGCTGGTCTGCAGACTCCTCCAGAAATGGGAAGTAAAACGGCTATCCCGATCTGAGATGATGCTGACCGAAACTCCGTGGATCCTGACTATCTGCCGCATATACATCTCCGCCAGCCTCTCTGTAGACGTACCCACCTTGAATGGCAAGAAGTGGACCGATTTGGTCAACCTGTCAACGATGACCCAAATCGCATCTTTCTCTCCTGGAGTACGCGGCAATCTTGAAACGAAGTCCATCGTGATATGCTCCCATTTCTACTCGGGAATGGGCAGCGGCTGCAACAATCCACCGGGCATCTGTCTCTCTGCCTTGACCTGCTGACAGACCAAGCACCTAGCTACGAAGTGGGACACCTCCCGCTTCATTCTTGACCACCAAACATGCTTCCGCAGATCTCGGTACATCTTGTTGGCACCCGGGTGTATAGAGTACTGAGATCTGTGGGCCTCCTGCATAACCTGCTCTCTGAGCTCCCCGCTAGGCACACATAACCTGGCACCGTGCCTCAGGGAACCATCCTCTGCAAGTGAAAACTCAGCATCCCCCACTCCTATACTGATCTGCTCTCTGATACACTACAGGGCCACATCCTCGAACTGGGCCGCCTTGATCCTCTCCACCAAGTCTGACTGAATCTGCATCCCCCATAGCTGCATCTGCACTCCGGGCACGATCACCTCAATCCTAAGGCTCTCCAAGTCGGCAAGCAAGTGTCGATCCATGGTCAAAGATATGGCTGTCAGATACCTACTCAAGGCATCTGCAACCACGTTGGCCTTTCCTGGGTGGTACTGAAGTAGGATGTCAAAATCCTTCATCAACTCCAGCCATCTGTGCTGTCTCATGTTCAACTCCTTCTGAGTGAACACATACTTTAAGCTTTTGTGATCTGTGAAGATCTCCACCCTCTCACCATACAGATAATGCTTCCACAGCTTCAGAGCAAATATCACCGCTGCCAGCTCCAGGTCGTGGGTAAGGTAGTTCTTCTCGTGGGGACGTAATTGCCTGGAAGCATAGGCAATCACCTTTCCGTGCTGCTGTAACACACAACCCAGCCCCTTCCCTGAAGCATCACTATAAATAGTGAAACCACCTGATCCTGAAAGCAACGTCAGAATCAGAGCTGTCGTAAGCCGCTTCTTCAACTCATCAAAAGCTGCCTGACACTCCTCTGACCAAACATACTCAGCATCCTTCCGGGTCAACCGTGTCAGCGGCTCTGCAACCCGGAAGAAATCCTGTACGAATCTCCGATAATATCCTGCCAGCCCCAGGAAACTCCTGACCTCTGCAACTGAAGTCGGCGCTGCCCATGCCTCAACTGCTACAATCTTTTTGGGGTCAACTGAGATGCCATCTCCAGTCACCACATGCCCCAAGAAGTCCACCCGAGCCAGGAAGAACTCACATTTGGAGAGCTTTCCGTAAAGCTGCTCCTTCCTGAGAATCTCCAATACTATCCTCAAATGCTCCTCGTGTTCCTCCTCAGTCTTGGAATATATCAAGATATCGTCAATAAACACCACCACAAACTGATCCAGATACTGGTGGAATACCTTGTTCATAAGGTTCATAAATACTGCTGGTGCATTGGTTAGCCCAAACGGCATAACCAAAAACTCGAACTGTCCATACCGTATCCTGAAAGCGGTCTTGCGAATATCCTCCCTCTTCACCTTCACCTGGTGATAACCCGACCTCAGATCAATCTTGGAAAATACCCGAGCTCCGCTCAACTGGTCAAATAGATTGTTGATCCGCGGCAATGGATATTTGTTCTTGATCGTGAGGTTGTTGAGTGCCCTATAGTCAATACACATGCGTACTGACCCATCCTTCTTCGACACAAACAACACTGGTGTACCCCATGGCGACAAACTAGAGCGAATGAGGCCCTTGTCCTGTAGCTCATCCACCTGCTTCTTCAGCTCCACCAGCTCGCTGTTGTTCACCCGATAGACATGCTGAGAGATGGGTTCCGCTCCTGGAACCAAGTCTATCGAGAACTCTATGTCTCTGTCTGGTGGCAATCCTGGCAACTCCTCTGGGAACACATCCATAAAAATCTGCAATCAAGGGGTGTGGAATCGTGTAACACCCAGTTTTCCAGATGAGGGTATTTTTGAAATTTTGTAATTATAATTATTATTCATTGATATTTATTTCACATTATGATTTTTGGTAATTTTTAATAATTTTTTTAAACTATTTAAAACTGTTTTAAGTCATGACTTGTGATTTTGATGTGCTGCTAGTGAAACCTGAGAGACTGTATGACCTAGAGCCTAACCACATCATTAGGATGATTTAATTATTATTTTTAGCCTAGGGGTATTTTGGTCATTTTGACTTATTTGATTTACTTGGTCATTTGTTGAATTGGTGAATTTCTGGTTGACTTGACATGTTGAGACCTAGTGAACTAGCCTAGAGCCTAATCTTAGCCATGGTGACCCTAGTCTAACTTAGGTTAACCTACATTTAGTCTTTAGAAACTAATTTTAGAATGAGGGGATTTGGTTTAGTGCATTTAAGTCATGGTTCATGGTTTCATGAAATGACTTATGGCTAAATGATTTATTTTGATCATGACTTAGCCCGTGGCCCATAACTAGAAGACCTAACCCTAACAAAACCCTAAATGACCAGCCATAGGGATCTCTACCCTATATAAACACTTATTCTCTAGGGCTTGCCTCATTCTTTCATTCATTTTAACATTGGAGAAAGAAAGGTATTGTCCCTCTTCCAAAAATCCCCATAAATTCATTTTAATTCTTTTTTAATCCTAGTTTCTTGCATTAGAACCTAACACTCTCCTATTTTTTGATTTCTGAGTTTAATCACAGCCTTGGGTCAATTTGGAGCTTTTGACACCAAGAGGAAGAATCTCCCATTTGAGGCTTTTCCAAGCTTTTTGCACACATAGGTAAAACTCTCTAAATTGATTTATATTTCAGTTTTATTTGCATGTAGGGCTAGATCTAGGAGTCCCCTAGGTGTCCCTGAAATTTGGGTAAATTTCGTGTCCGTTTGGTGTCCGTATCGGACACGTGTCGTATTGTATGCTAGGTGTTCGATGAAATGCCTCTATGGATTGAATGTTAATATTTTTCGAAACAAATTATATATTTGGATATCTCTTTATATGTAGATTATGTTTGTTTATGACTGAGCACGATTCTGTAGATTTTTCGTATCCAAAACGGACACGCACCACGTGCACGACACAGCGCACAGGCACCGTGCGGCTGTCCTGCTGCTCGACCTTGATTGCGGACATGACACGCAATATTTTGACACCAAATTTTGTGGACACTTCCCCCTAGTGACTGACACAACACTTGTAAAATTTTACACGACCTTGATATGTGTGCACGAAGAAAACACACGCGTACGGGTTTCTCAACACACTATGCACACTATTTTTTCTTCACTGTTTCGTGTCTCGTGCTCAGGACACGCGACTCGTGGACACCTCGTGTCGAGTCCAGTGTGTAGCCATAGTGTTGGGCTACACATAGGTTTGACCCCAAGGTGTGTCGAGCTGGGTGTCGTGCTCACGAGACCTGGACACACGCGCACCACACTGTATTGCTGCCCTTCCTCTGTGTTCAGTTTTTTTTTGATAAGTTCAGAGTTAAATGTTATTTAAATTGTTAAATTATGTAAGTTAATGTTCATTTAATGATGTGTAATGTATATAACTGTTTGGGGATGATTTTTCATTGGCTAGGTCGAGGTTTGCATGGTTGATAGGAAGATTGGTTTCATTTTCATAACATCCTGAAAATTCCTGATACTTGCAACCTATTATGCTAATTTCTGAATTCAAAAGCGATTTCAACCTATTTTCCCTGATTTAAATTACCATGATTAGTTCATGTATATGTGTAGGATTGATGTTAACTAAGGATTTTGGATTAAGGGTTTTGATTCATGATTTAAATGACAGTTTTCAAATGAGTTTTCAGAATTTTAAATAAAGGTAACCTGAGAGATGACTCTCAATGTTTTGCCATGCTACCCTTCACTGCACATACATTTTATTGACACTTGGTTTGTATGATTGGGCTCTAGTTTGAAGTTTTGGTGTATCAGTGGGTTTGGGGTCGGCCAAGGGGCCACTTGGCCATTGGTATTCAGGTTAAATTTCTATAGAGGATTAGCTAGTGTATCAGAGACATCGGGATATGTTGGTATCAGTTAAGAATTTGAGTGGGAGGGAATGTGTCTCTCTGAATGCTAGGGACTGAACTTGGTTCAGTCAAGGTATGGTTCAGGATGAGTGAGTGAGGGGTCTAGCAGCAGGGGACTGACCTTTTAGTATGTCAATCCTACAATAGGGGTTTTGGTGTCTCAGTCTTTAGTGTGTCAGTATTTGGGTTGGTGTGTGTGAGTGTCTATAGTGAGTAGTTCCAGTTTCAGGATATGTGGGTCATTCATGGGACAACACTAGATTATCTAGGATATATAATATAGATTATATTATATATTTAAGGATAGATAGATTAGTATATAATATGGGTACATATATAGAAGATTTGCAAGTAAGAGGGGGAGCCACTGCTCTGTGAAGCAGTATCAGAAGTATCAGAGCAAGGCATGGCTGGACAGTGTGTGTCCTGCATCTGGGGCCACATGGCAGCTATGCCCATGGCTCGGTTGGATAGTGGATGGGCCATTGGCCAGGAAATTCCTAGGCCATGGGCATTGGTTGGACTTTTGGCACTTGGCCAACTCCTTTGTGAATGAATGAGAGTATAGGGGTTCATATCATATGTTGACACTTGTGTGTCAGTTTTGTAGACCCTGTAGAGTAGCAGTATGGGAGATGTGGAGGATTGTGAGTTAGAGAAATGAACCTGGGTTGAATGTTTAAACTAGGTTTGATATGGAGTTCAGGTTTACTGATGTTCAAAGAAATCTGAAATTGTTTAGTTAAAACTGAGTTTTTGTTTACATAGAATTTGAGTTGAGTTAGTATCTATATAGGTAGTGAGACAATGCATGTATGTATGTAAGCTATGAATATAAAGAATGTATGTACCTCTCTATGTATATATCTAAATACATATATATATGTATATAGATATGCATCTATGTATAAACCTATGTGGGTATGTGCCTATGTATATATCTATGTACCTATATATCTATGTATGAATGCAAAAATGTATGCATCTATGTATATATGAAATATGAATGTAAGGTAGCTGCCTTTATATATGCATATATTGTGATGAATATATGCATATAGGTAATAGAATGAAATGGAACATGGTTAATGAAATTGTATGATGCAAGGTAGATACAATGTTATATGCATGATTATATCCAAATAAATGCAAGCATATATATGTGAAAAATGAATGCATAGATGAATATATACTTCTAGATATGGTATGTGTGTTCTCTGTGACTTGTGAGTGTGCTTGGTGGTTAGCCTAGGCTTGGTTAGGCCTAGTGAGACTTGACTGGACTAGGATTGACCTAGTTGACTAGTGTAATTGACCAGGTTGACTTAGAGTTGACTTTGACCTAGATTTGACCTAGAGTCATGTAGATTGCATCATAAACTTCATTTATCTTATTTTAAACACATTATAACCCATACTGCTCTATTTAGGACATTGTGACTCCGTTGCAGACATATGATATTACACTACTCTTTTCAGAGTATCAGGCGTGTACATTCTCTGATAGTTCTCTCATTTATTTGTCAATTACTGTATTTCAGTTCTAGTTAGCTGTATGTGATTCTCTGTTACAAACACGTACTGTTATTTCTAGATTTATGTATACGACACACATTTATTTTCTGGCCTCTATTACTGGTATCATTATTTTCGGCTTCTATTACTGGAATCATTTACTAGAATCACCCCGGAATCATTTACTGGTATCATTGTACTTGGCTGGACTCATCTTTAATCATTGTGTCGAAATTCTGGATTCACTTGCTGGGAGGGGAAATACTAGAGTAAGACATGTAGACATACCCCATTTCTGGAATCACCCTTTGCTGGAATCATACTGGAATGATAGCCATCCCACACCCGGCCAGGTGTGTGATGTCCCGGATTACCCATAGCTGTTTACATATCGATCTCGGTATTTTAAAACACACTGCTAGAGTATAGGCTGGACTCACCCTGGAATCATTGATCACTATGACTGGAATCGTCCCTTACTGGATTCATCTTGTATGAGATTCATCCTGTACTGGACTTACATTGGAGTTACACTGGTCTACATTGTTGCCTGGACTTTATATCATATTACCCTGGTTCAGCTAGTTCTATTTTTACAGTCTTCATTGCTATGATTCTTCTCTTGTTTAGTATTTACTTTCCTTGCACTTTATCTGTCTTTCTTACCATCACCTGAATATAAATTGCCATTTTTCATCAATACAACTGTCTATAACTGCTTTATAGTTCTCTGTCATTTACTTGGGTTTACTAGATGAGATGTGCTCGTTCCTGTCCTGACTGGACCTGTTGAAAATTTTACAGATGATTGCCCTGAGGACACATGCCCTACATTTTACTGAGGAGATGGCTTAGCTACCTATGGCCCCGACACTCAGGAGTGATCGGGAGTTTAGTTAGTCTGTCTTGTTTTAGTTTTCCTGTTTAGATCTGGAGTTGTATATAGAGGTTTGAGACTTGAGATCTATTTGAGATTATTCAGATGTTGATATTATTTCAGTAGTTTGTTGTCTTCAATTTCTTAGTTATATTATGTGTTATCTTATCGTGCTTAGACTGTGATTGAATTACACCATATCTTATACTTGTCCTCCGTTCGGAGTTGATCATGATGAGTACATTATATACTGTATGAGTTGATGGTTAGTTAGAGACTTAGAACAGCGTTCTACCGCCGACACTGCGGCGTAGGCTGGACGCTGTTACGTACTCGTACCCTCACAGTGGGTGCGGGTCATGACACATTTTTAGTGGTGGCCCATGCAGGTCGAGAGTCGCATTAGTACGATATCGTGGTAGTACGACGACTTAGTTGTACTGTTGCGAGCCTGCGATAGGACTGAGAGATAGGCTTTACCGGAGAGGCACTCAATCACAGTTAGGAAAAATTCTGCTTTAAATCATGCCATCTACATATCGTACTGATTTGCCTTCTTTGAAATAACTGTCCTCCTTTGATATATCGATTCTTGCTCAGTATTGACTTCCTTCTTCGATCTGTCTTCATGATGGTGGAGACACGATCACATCACTCTGGTGCAGCAGTTGTTGCAGAGGGGACTGCCACCTCTCAGCTAGTTCAGCAGGGTCAGGAGGCAGTAGCTCCTGCCACCTCTGCCCATATTGAGACTTCAGTAGCAGCAGCAGGGGGTATGCCTCCATCAGCTCAGAGGCAGGACCCGGTCATCCCAGAGATAGAGTTCCAGCAGCCGCCGCCTACAGGACACGTGGATGCGGCACAGATGTTCGCTTACTTCCAGCAGTTTATGGACCGGCAGCAGGCCCGACAGGACCGAGGCATGGAGTTGGCCCTTACGGCAGTCGCGGCTCGACCAGTGATCCAGCAGCCGAGGACATCGGGGATAGAGCAGTTCCAAAAGATGAGCCCCAGAGACTTCCTGGGGACAGAGGGGATTCTATATGCTGATGAGTGGATCGAGCATATGGAGGAGATCTTTCGCCTGGCCCGGATACCGGCAGATCTCCAGATAGAGGCAGCAGCTAGCCGGATGCGAGATCTTGCTCGCACCTGGTATCAGTCAGACCCCAGGATGGGGGTAGCTGGACAGACGTGGGAGGAGTTCAGGGGCTTCTTCAAGAAGAAGTTCTTTCCAGATTCAGCGCTCAGAGCCTTGGAGTCGCAGTTCGAGAGCCTAGTACAGGGGAGCCTGTCAGTGGAGGAGTACGCCGGAGAGTTTGGCCGCCTCAGCAGATTCGTAGAGGGCTTCAGCGAGGCGGCGAAGGCCCAGAGGTTCTGGAAGGGTCTGGTCAAGAAAGTCAAGTCCTTGACCAAGGGCAACAGGGATGCAACGTTCGAGGAGATTTTAACGGAAGCTTTATTGGCTGAGGATGACCTTGAGCTGAGGCTCAAGAGGGGACGGGACGCTCACGGTACCAGCAGCAGCGGAGGCCAGGCCAAGAGGCCTCATGTGTAGACTCAGCAGACACAGGCACCAGTAGGAGTTCAGCAGGTGCAGCATCAGTATCGGGGTCAGGACCCGAAGGCGATCAGTTGTTCCTATTGCAAGAAGCCGGGACACATCTGGGAGCAGTGCAGGAAGAGGTTGAAGGTTTGCTATTTCTGTGGGTCAGCTGCCCACCAGAAGATAGATTGTCCCTTTGCACCTCCTTTTGAGGGAGTTAGGCCACCTGTAGCTCAGCACCAGAGGGGTGGAGCTTTTGCGATGGCAGTCGAGGAGACTGACATCGCAGGTGATGGATTAGCAGGTTTGACCTTCTTGTTCTTCCTCCCCACTTCCATGTGTGTTTTCCCTTAGTACCTGCCAGGATATTGCTTGTGATTGCTAGATAGTGTAGCTACCCTGTTCGAGACTGTGGAATCACGACCAGTAGGATTGTATTGCTTCGACTTTGATTGCTTAGGGGTTTGACCTAGGCAAGGTGCGATCATCTTAATTTCGAGGACGAAATTTTTATAAGGTGGGTAGGATTATAACACCCATTTTTCCAGATGAGGATATTTTTGAAATTTTGTAATTATAATTATTATTCATTGATATTTATTTCACATTATGATTTTTGGTAATTTTTAATAATTGTTTTAAACTATTTAAAACTGTTTTAAGTCATGACTTGTGATTTTGATGTGCTGCTAGTAAAACCTGAGAGACTGCATGACCTAGAGCCTAACCACATCATTAGGATGATTTAATTATTATTTTTAGCCTAGGGGTATTTTGGTCATTTTGACTTATTTGATTTATTTGGTCATTTGTTGAATTGGTGAATTTCTGGTTGACTTGACTTGTTGAGACCTAGTGAACTAGCCTAGAGCCTAATCCTAGCCATGGTGACGCTAGTCTAACTTAGGTTAACCTACATTTAGTCTTTAGAAACTAATTTTAGAATGAGGGGATTTGGTTTAGTGCATTTAAGTCATGGTTCATGGTTTCATGAAATGACTTATGGCTAAATGATTTATTTTGATCATGACTTGGCCCATGGCCCATAACTAGAAGCCCTAACCCTAACAAAACCCTAAATGACCAGCCATAGGGATCCCCACCCTATATAAACACTTATTCTCTAGGGCTTGCCTCCTTCTTTCATTCATTTCAACATTGGATAAAGAAAGGTATTGTCCCTCTTCCAAAAATCCCCATAAATTTATTTTAATTCCTTTTTAATCCTATTTTCTTGCATTAGAACCTAACACTCTCCTATTTACTGATTTCTGAGTTTAATCACAGCCTTGGGTCAATTTGGAGCTTTTGACACCAAGAGGAAGAATCCCCCATTTGAGGCTTTTCCAAGCTTTTTGCACACTTAGGTAAAACCCTCTAAATTGATTTATATTTCAGTTTTCTTTGCATGTAGGGCTAGATCTAGGAGTCCCCTAGGTGTCCCTGAAATTTGGGTGAATTTCGTGTCCGTTTGGTGTCCGTATCGGACACGTGTCGTATTGTATGCTAGGTGTTCGATGAAATGCCTCTATAGATTGAATGTTAATATTTTTTGAAACAAATTATATATTTGGATAGCTCTTTATATGTAGATTATGTTTGTTTATGACTGAGCACGATTCTGTAGATTTTTTGTGTCCAAAATGGACACGCACCACGTGCACGACACAGCGCACAGGCACCGTGCGGCTGTCCTGCTGCTCGACCTTGATTGCGGACACGACACACAATGTTTTGACACCAAATTTTATGGACACTTCCCCCTAGTGACTGACACGACACTTGTAAAATTTCACGCGACCTTGATATGTGTGCACGAAGAAAACACACGCACACGGGTTTCTCAACACACTGTGCACACTGTTTTTTCTTCACTGTTTCGTGTCTCGTGCTCAGGACACGCGACTCGTGGACACCTCGTGTCGAGTCCAGTGTGTAGCCATAGTGTTGGGCTACACATAGGTTTGACCCCGAGGTGTGTCGAGCTGGGTGTCGTGCTCACGAGACCTGGACACACGCGCACCACACTGTATAGCTGCCCTTCCTCTGTGTTCAGTTTTTTTTGATAAGTTCAGATTTAAATGTTATTTAAATTGTTAAATTATGTAAGTTATTGTTCATTTAATGATGTGTAATGTATATAACTATTTGGGGATGATTTTTCATTGGCTAGGTCGAGGTTTGCATGGTTGATAGAAAGATTGGTTTCATTTTCATAACATCCTGAAAATTCCTGATACTTGCAACCTATTATGCTAATTTCTGAATTCAAAAGTAATTTCAACCTATTTTCCCTGATTTAAATTACCTTGATTAGTTCATGTATATGTGTAGGATTGATGTTAACTTAGGATTTTGGATTAAGGGTTTTGATTCATGATTTAAATGACAGTTTTCAAATGAGTTTTCAGAATTTTAAATAAAGGTAACCTGAGAGATGACTCTCAATGTTTTGCCATGCTACCCTTCACTGCACATACATTTTATTGACACTTGGTTTGTATGATTGGGCTCTAGTTTGAAGTTTTGGTGTATCAGTGGGTTTGGGGTCGGCCAAGGGGCCACTTGGCCATTGGTATTCAGGTTAAATTTCTATAGAGGATTAGCTAGTGTATCAGAGACATCGGGATATGTTGGTATCAGTTAAGAATTTGAGTGGGAGGGAATGTGTCTCTCTGAATGCTAGGGACTGAACTTGGTTCAGTCAAGGTATGGTTCAAGATGAGTGAGTGAGGGGTCTAGCAGCAGGGGACTGACCTTTTAGTGTGTCAATCCTACAATAGGGGTTTTGGTGTCTCAGTCTTTAGTGTGTCAGTATTTGGGTTGGTGTGTGTGAGTGTCTATAGTGAGTAGTTCCAGTTTCAGGATATGTGGGTCATTCATGGGACAACACTAGATTATCTAGGATATATAATATAGATTATATTATATATTTAAGGATAGATAGATTAGTATATAATATGGGTACATATATAGAAGATTTGCAAGTAAGAGGGGGAGCCACTGCTCTGTGAAGCAGTATCAGAAGTATCAGAGCAAGGCATGGCTGGACAGTGTGTGTCCTGCATCTGGGGCCACATGGCAGCTATGTCCATGGCTCGGTTGGATAGTGGATGGGCTATTGGCCAGGAAATTCCTAGGCCATGGGCATTGGTTGGACTTTTGGCACTTGGCCAACTCCTTTGTGAATGAATGAGAGTATAGGGGTTCATATCAGATGTTGACACTTGTGTGTCAGTTTTGTAGGCCCTGTAGAGTAGCAGTATGGGAGATGTGGAGGATTGTGAGTTAGAGAAATGAACCTGGGTTGAATGTTTAAACTAGGTTTGATATGGAGGTCAGGTTTACTGATGTTCAAAGAAATCTGAAATTGTTTAGTTAAAACTGAGTTTTTGTTTATATAGAATTTGAGTTGAGTTAGTATCTATATAGGTAGTGAGACAATGCATGTATGTATGTAAGCTATGAATATAAAGAATGTATGTACCTCTCTATGTATATCTAAATACATATATATGTATATAGATATGCATCTATGTATAAACCTATGTGGGTATGTGCCTATGTATATATCTATGTACCTATATATCTATGTATGAATGCAAAAATGTATGCATCTATGTATATATGAAATATGAATGTAAGGTAGCTGCCTTCATATATGCATATATTGTGATGAATATATGCATATAGGCAATAGAATGAAATGGAACATGGTTAATGAAATTGTATGATGTAAGGTAGATACAATGTTATATGCATGATTATATCCAAATAAATGCAAGCATGTATGTGTGAAAAATGAATGCATAGATGAATATATACTTCTAGATATGGTATGTGTGTTCTCTGTGACTTGTGAGTGTGCTTGGTGGTTAGCCTAGGCTTGGTTAGGCCTAGTGAGACTTGACTGGACTAGGATTGACCTAGTTGACTAGTGTAATTGACCAGGTTGACTTAGAGTTGACTTTGACCTAGATTTGACCTAGAATCATGTAGATTGCATCATAAACTTCATTTACCTTGTTTTAAACACATTATAACCCATACTGCTCTATTTAGGACATTGTGACTCCGTTGCAGACATCTGATATTATACTACTCTTTTCAGAGTATCATGCGAGTACATTCTCTGATAGTTCTCTCATTTATTTGTCAATTACTGTATTTCAGTTCTAGTTAGCTGTATGTGATTCTCTGTTACAAACACGTACTGTTATTTCTGGATTCATGTATACGACACACATTTATTTTCTGGCCTCTATTACTGGTATCATTATTTTTGGCTTCTATTACTGGAATCATTTACTGGAATCACCTCGGAATCATTTACTGGTATCATTGTACTTGGCTGGACTCATCTTTAATCATTGTGTCGAAATTCTGGATTCACTTGCTGGGAGGGGAAATACTAGAGTAAGTCATGTAGACATACCCCATTTCTGGAATCACCCTTTGCTGGAATCATACTGGAATGATAGCCATCCCACACCCTGCCAGGTGTGTGATATGCCGGATTACCCATAGCCGTTTACATGTCGATCTCGGTATTTTAAAACACACTGCTAGAGTATAGGCTGGACTCACCCTGGAATCATTGATCACTATGACTGGAATCGTCCCTTACTGGATTCATCTTGTATGAGATTCATCCTGTACTGGACTTACATTGGAGTTACACTGGTCTACATTGTTGCCTGGACTTTATATCATATTACCCTGGTTCAGCTAGTTCTATTTTTACAGTCTTCATTGCTATGATTCTTCTCTTATTTAGTATTTACTTTCCTTGCACTTTATCTGTCTTTCTTACCATCACCTGAATATAAACTGCTATTTTTCATTAATACAACTATCTATAACTGCTTTATAGTTCTCTGTCATTTACTTGGGTTTACTAGATGAGATGTGCTCGTTCCTGTCCTGACTGGACCTGTTGAAAATTTTACAGATGATTGTCCTGAGGACACATGCCCTACATTTTACTGAGGAGATGGCTTAGCTACCTATGGCCCCGACACTCAGGAGTGATCGGGAGTTTAGTTAGTCTGTCTTGTTTTAGTTTTCCTGTTTAGATCTGGAGTTGTATATAGAGGTTTGAGACTTGAGATGTATTTGAGATTATTCAGATGTTGATATTATTTCAGTAGTTTGTTGTCTTCAATTTCTTAGTTATATTCTGTGTTATCTTATCGTGCTTAGACTGTGATTGAGTTACACCATATCGTATACTTGTCCTCCGTTCGGAGTTGATCATGATGAGTACATTATATACTGCATGAGTTGATGGTTAGTTAGAGACTTAGAACAACGTTCTACCGCCGACACTGCGGCGTAGGCTGGACGCTGTTACGTACTCGTACCCTCACAGTGGGTGCGGGTCGTGACAAATCGTCTGCTCCTCGACCGAGACTCCACAGAAGACTCTGCTGCTCTGCTCTTCCTGACGTCTGGAGTACTCGAACTCTGGCTCCCCCGGCGCTCTGAACAGAACTCTACCCCCTCTGCAATCAATGCTGGCGTGGTGCCTGCTCAACCAATCCATGCCTAGTACTATATCGTAGTTTGGCAATGGCATTACGAGCAGGCTCACCTCCAACTCACGGCCTCCCAAAACTACTCTCCGACCCTTACAAACATCACTCACGAGGATAATGCCACCCCCGGTCATGATCTTGTAAGTCCTAGGCAACGATTCAGCTATGATACCGTGTCTAATCGCAAAAGATACTGATATGAAGCTATGCGAAGCACCATAATCAAACAATGCAAATGCTGGACTGGAGTCGAGAAGAATCGAACCTACAATCAGCTCTCCAGTCACCTCTGCCTCTCCAGCTTCCATGGCGAAGGCTCGCCCCTGCTGGCCTCCCCTGGCCTGCTGCTGATGTTGGACAAACCTCTGCTGCTGCGTCGGCAGGGCTGGTCCCCGCTGCTGGCCCACTGGAGCTCTGGCTCTTCCTCCTCCTCCTCCCGGAGTTGCTCGTGCTATACGGCACTCCCTCATCTGGTGGTCTGCTGAACCACACAATAGGCACTGGCCCAACCTCTTCCTGCACTCACTGGCGATATGCCCGGGCTTCCTACAGTAGACACATATGGTAACCTGCCTCTGGCCCTGCTGCTGCTGCCTCGGCTGCTGCTGATGATGAACTGGCCTCTGCTGGATTGGCTGAGGCTGGAACTGCCTCGGCTGCTGAAACTGAAAGTGAGGCCTCTTGGCCTGGCCTCCGCTGCTGCTACTGCCCCCAACTGGGTCTCGCCCCCTCTTGAGCCTAAGCTCAAGATCATCCTCAGCCAACAGGGCCCTCGTCAAGATCTCCTCAAATATAGCATCTCTGCTGCCCTTGGTCAAGGACTTGACCTCCTTGACCAGACCCTTCCGGAACCTCTGGGCCTTCGCCGTCTCGCTGAAACCCTCAACAAACCTGCCGAGACGGCCAAACTCTCCCGCATACTCCTCAACTGAGAGCCTCCCCTGGACCAAGCTCTCAAACTGCGACTCTAAGGCTCTGACTGCTGAATCTGGGAAGAACTTCTTCTTGAAGAAGCCCCTGAACTGCTCCCAAGTCTGCCCCCATCCTGGGGTCTGACTGATACCAGGTGCGAGCAAGATCTCGCATCCGGATAGCTGCAGCCTCGATCTGAAGGTCTGCTGGAATCCTGGCCAAGCGGAAGATCTCCTCTATATGCTCGATCCACTCATCGGCATATAGGATCCCCTCTGTCCCCAGAAAGTCTCTGGGGTTCATCTTCTGAAACTGCTCGATCCCCGGTGTCCTCGGCTGCTGCACCACTGGTTGAACTGCGGCTGTCGTGACGGCCAATTCCATGCCTCTATTCTGTCGGGCCTGCTGTCGGTCCATGAACTGCTGGAAATATACGAACATCTGAGCTGCGTCCACATGTCCTGGAGGCGATGGCGGCTGGAAGGGATCCTCTGGAATGACCGGGTCCTGCCTCCCAGTCGGTGGATGCATACCCCCTGCTGCGGCTGCCGAGGTCTCAACACGAGCTGAGGTGGCATTAGCTGCAGTCCCCTGGCCTCGCCGTGCTGGCTGAGAGGTAGCAGTCCCCTCAATAGCATCCTCATGAATGGCACGCTGCGATCTAGTCTCTACCATCCTGAAGATAGACAAACAAGAGTATCAATTTCTGAGAAAGAAGCAAAATAACAAAGGCGGACAATATAATTCAAAGGATCAGCTGACAAAAGGATTTAGATGGCAATAATTTTTTTTTTCCTAAAGTGATTGAATACCTTAAAATTAATGTCCTATATCCTACTGCAGGCTGTAGTGATACTCTAATTCGAATACCACTACACTTCTAGTCTAGACCTGCATGGGCCACCACTAAAAACGTGTCACGACCCGTACCTACTGTGAGGGTACGAGAACGTAACAACGCCCAGCCTACGACGTAGTGTCGGCGGTAGAGCGCTGTCCTAGGTCAACATACATCTAACAATATATATCTAAACAGTTTATACTCCCCGAATGGGGGTGACATAGCAGTAAAACTCAATCATAACTAAGGAAGAGATAGCACGATATGAAATAGAACTCAAGGAAATAAGTAGATGAAAAGTAGTCTAAGATAATCCCAGCAATATCCAGAAGTACATGGTCTCAGATACAGAATGAGAGAATATATACAACTCTGAACTCCAAATATAGTCTAGCTAAAACATGACTCAAGACTGCATAAAGATAATCAGCCTAACTAATCTAGTCTAGGCAGTCGGGGAAAAATCCTCAGCTGCAGCTGGGTCCTCCTGGGAGTCCAGCTCACAGGTGTCATCTAAGGCTGCCCCGTAGTAGGTATCCAGGCAGGCCTCCTCCTCGTCCTCTGTAATATTTTCAACAGGTCCAGTCAGGACAGGAGCGAGTACAGTACATCTCAACAGTTCATAGCAGGTTAGAAAATATAATCATGCTGTAAAGTAAGATACAAGTACTGAAAGAAATGCAGTATGTAAACAGAGAGAGTAAGCTGTAATGGAAATATCTACTATAAATAGAGACTAGCAGTGACTAGTGATTCTGAGTACAATATAGACATGTAAAAGGCCTGGGATGATAATGATAAGACACTAAGGAATGATTCTGATAAGATACTACTGGTGTATTATTCACATGTCCAATTCTACTCCCCCGTACCCCCAATCAATACACAAGGATCCAGCCAGGTTATCTTATATGATTCTATGCACGGCCCCCGAAGGGTGATACATGGATGTCCCATAAATGGGGATTCTGGGGGTTACCCAACAATGTAAGATTCAAGAGACTCTGTGATCATGAGGGTACATGTCACAAGTGATCAAATGAACCAAGAAGCATAGTGATACGCCATGTAAGTGAAACGCACAGAACACGTAGTACCCGATGCTCCCTAAGGATAACATCTCAAGCAAGGATCCATATAGTACCAATCCGTGTGACCATCGTGACAGTACAAGTAAAGTAATCTACTGCAGGAAATAATTTTAAGCAGGATATAAAATGATCAGAGAATGTACTCGCCTGTATCTGAGTGTCCAATATGAAACGTACTGTCCAAGGAGTGGTGTCTGGCTCCTAATCAGAACAGCACCAGTCACAACAAGTCTAAAATGATAAAATAAAGCTCTGTTATGCATTCTACATGATTCTAGGTCAATCTAGGCCAAAGTCAACTCTTGGTCAACCCTGGTCAACCAAGAAGTCAAACCTAGGTCTAACAAGTCTAACTAGGCTATACTAAGTCTAATAATATTGTACAAGCCCTATCTAGGCTTACCAAGCTATACCAAACTACCTAGGCCTATTCTCAACACAAGTGTATACATGCCTATTATAGTAATATCCAAGTATACACATATGGCACAAACATGAACTTGCATAACCCATACAACCCCATATGTATACTATCATGGCATCCCCCCATACTCTATATATATCTATATGTAAAACCACACTCACATACATAGGAACATGTATATCACAATGTATATATTAACCTACAATATAAATACATTGCATTATATATAGACACATATATTAGAGGTTCATTAATGTACTCTACATTAGGTAGGCAAATAGGAAACATGAGTAAATGTATGTGGTACAACATGAATTTGTGTGTGGGTATACAAGTGCAACAGTGTGTGGAAGGGTAATCAAAAGTGTGTGTGTGTATACAGGGATTTCATATATGCAAGAAAGGTAAAACAGTGAAGAGGACAGTGTGAAAACTGCTGTGGTGTGTGTGTGTAATGTGGCACATGAAAACAGTGCAACATTCAACAGTGTGTATGTAAACTAGTGTGCAGGAATACATCCAGTGATAGAGAGGGGAAAAATTTGTGTGCAATGCAGTAAACATGGCTAACAGTGCCTACTGCTATCAGTCTCTCTATCAACCAGTTCAGGAATGAACAAAGAACCAAACTCAATACTAGACCAAAACAGGTTACAACAACCAATTAACAGTGAGTGAAAACTGGGGAGAATGTGTGTGTTGTGTTTACATGACATGAGTGAAAGGGTGAGTCCATACCCAGGTTTTGAATTCCCTCATCAACAGGTTTTGAATCACCCACAAAATCTCAGATTTCAATATCAAGAAACTCAGTTTTAAATGAAGCAGTGT
The DNA here is from genome assembly GCA_029216955.1 of Iris pallida. Classification (NCBI taxonomy): domain Eukaryota; kingdom Viridiplantae; phylum Streptophyta; class Magnoliopsida; order Asparagales; family Iridaceae; genus Iris; species Iris pallida. The sequence continues at coordinate 1,115,409 of JANAVB010009598.1, forward strand.
ATCACACACATCAAACCAACACATAGGTTTCTATTGAACCCCAAATCAGTATACAACTGGGTTAAACCAACTTCAATCTCTGGTTTACACAAGAAGCAATTTCCAGATTTCTACACCAAAACCAACTCATATATCTAGTCATGACAGAAATGTAGGCATGTGCAAATATAATTCTACATATCAAATCCTAACCAGCAAAACAGTAAAATATTTAAGGCAGTGAATGTAACATATAAGAAACAGGAAGAACAGGGACTCTCAGGTTGCAATAAAACCCAGGTAAAAACTAAAATCGAAACATACATTCAATTAATCAATGGATCCTGCTCCCCAACCAGGAGCATAACTTATACTTGCTATAAACATCAAATTAAAACGAACAAGGGAATGTCAGTGAGTAATCACTGATACTCAACCATACAACCAAATCTGTCAAAACAAGTCGACCAATTAACCAATTGAATTTAAACTCCATAACAACCTAAACTAATAAGTAAACTCAATTAACATAAATCATTAGACATGAACAGGATCTAATTAGCATTTTAAAACATGAATTAAACCATTAGAATCGAATTTAAAAAGCAGAAACAAAACCAATGCACTGAGACACACAGCCCTTCCCCGTGCACATGAAATTTCGTGTCCGACACGACACCATATGACACGAGGCTTGGGGAGTGTCATGACAGACACTGCCCCTTGCTCAGTGTCAAAAATCAGGCACTCTAGTGCCCTGTGCAGCCCGCACGAGCACGCTGGTAGCAGGGGAGCTACAGTGCTCGTGCGCGCGCATTGAACCCGCGTGTGCACATATCTCCCACGACTCGACACGACCGAGAAAGCATAATACGACACTCGAAACCTCCAAGCAAACCCTAGAACTATTTTCCTATTCATTTACTTCTCTGAAATTAGAACGAAGTGTCCTTTGCGGCATTTCGTCGAACACCCTATACAACCGACTGATACGTGTCCTATACGGACACGAAAATGGATTCGAAACCTAGGGTTAGCCTATCCTACAGTTAGGGTAGGCTAGGGCCTTCCTAAAATGATTTTAAACAGGATTAAAACCCAATGGAAAGATTTCTCAAGCCACCCAAAGTCTCACAAATTGTTGTTTCCCTGCAAACAACCAATACCAGCAGCAAGAGGATTGATTTTTGGTCCTAATGAAATTGGTTTGGGGAAGAAAGGAATTAAAATGAATTTTATATGAATTTTGGAAGATGGAACTCACCTCTTTCCTTAGAACTTTGGATAAACCCTAAAAGAGGCTAGCCCTAAAATCTAGGAGGGATTTTATAGGGGGGCTGACCTAGTTGGCCGGCCAGGATGGCTAGGTTAGGTTTGGCTAGCTTAGGTTGAGCCTTCTAAGGTTAAAGTCATAATCATGACTTATGACTTCACAAGTCATAACTTAGCCAATCTAATTCCAATCTACCCCAAACTAATTCTAATGGACTTGAAATCACTAACTTAGGTCATACTAGGGTTTCTTAACCTAACCAAGATGTCCTGACCTAGGTTAGCCTATAGGGCAGTCTCCTAGTTAACACCAGTCAATATCTAAAACTAGCACCAAACAATTATATATACTAAAAAAAATCACCTAAAAATCACATTAATTATATTTAATAATAAAAATCCCAAATTAATTCCAAAATTTGAAAATGACCAAAATACTCTCAAGCTAGAAAAGTGGCAGTGACAGCCCCAGTGTCAGAGAGAGTCTACAGGATGGCGCCGTCAGAGTTGGAGATATTGTACAAGATGATTGAAGAACTCAGAACCAAGGGATTCATTCATGCTAGTGGATCGCCTTGGGGAGCCCCGATGCTTCTTGTGAAAAAGAAGGATGGTACGTCCAGGTTATGTGTTGATTATCGTACCTTAAACTCAGTGACAATCAAGAACAGATACCCTCTTCCGAGGATAGATGACTTGTTTGATCAACTCAAGGGGGCTTCAGTATTCTCGAAGATTGATTTGCGCTCAGGTTATCATCAGATCAGAGTCAGAGAGCAGGACATCCCGAAGACAGCTTTTAGATCGAGATATGAGCATTGGAAATTCCTTGTTATGCCTTTTGGAGCAACCAATGTGCCGGCAGTATTCATGGACCTCATGAATCGCATCTTCATGCCTTACTTGGATCAGTTTGTGATTGTGTTCTTGGATGACATTCTGGTCTACAGCAAGAGTGAGGCGAAACATGAGCAGCATCTCCGTATAGTTCTTCAGATCCTCAAAGAGCACCAGTTATATGCCAAGCTCAGTAAATGCGAGTTCTGGCTCGATTGCATTTTGTACTTGGGTCATATCATCACTCGAGGAGGAGTAGAAGTGGATCCCCAGAAGATTGTGGCTATTGAGTCATGGCCAGTGCCCAGCACAGTTGCAGAGGTTCGTAGTTTTCTTGGATTGGCCGGCTACTACCGGCGGTTTGTTTTAAATTTTGTTCAAATTTTAGCGCCATTGACGCAGTTGACCCGCAAGGATGCATAGTTTGCGTGGACAGCGGAGTGTCAGAGTTCTTTTGAGCAGTTGAAGTGAGGACTGATAACAGCTCCTATTCTCACGCTTCCAGATGGGACCGGAGGATTCTCAGTGTACTGTGATGCTTCAGACAGAGGTTTAGGATGTGTTCTGATGCAGCATGGGAAGGTAATAGCTTATGCGTCACGACAACTTCGTGATCATGAGAGGAATTACCCAACCCATGACTTGGAGCTGGCAGCAGTGGTGTTTGCACTTAAGTTGTGGAGGTACTACTTGTATGGAGACAGGGTAGAGATTTTCACCGACCACAAGAGCCTGAAGTATATTTTCACCCAGAAGGATCTTAACATGCGTCAGAGAAGGTGGCTGGAGCTTCTTGTGGATTATGATGTCAACCTGCAGTATCATCCTGGGAAGGCCAATGTTGTTGCGAATGCATTGAGCAGGAGAGTGGGAGTTTATTTTCTAACAGCACAACCAGAGCTGTTAGCAGATCTTCAGAAGATGGGTATTGAAGTTGTTCTCCCTTCCAGTGTGGCCTTGATGGCCAGTATGCAAGTTCAGTCCACTATAGTCGAGAGGATCCGGATGGCGCAGTCGACAGATTCCAAGCTTCAGCGACTCAGAGCAGAGTGTGAGGCAGGACGAAGACCAGAGTTATGCATTCATGAGGATGGTACACTTTGACATGGTAAGCATCTTTGTGTACCCAGCGAAGATATTCGGCAGGAGATCATGTCAGAAGCGCACAGTTCGCAGTATTCCATCCATTCCGGCAGTATGAAGATGTACCGTGATATCCGACAGCATTTCTGGTGGAATGGCATGAAGCGGGAGATAGCTCGATTTGTCTCTCGGTGTTTGGTTTGCCAATAAGTTAAAGCTGAACATCAGAGACCGGCTGGACTTCTTCAGCCCTTACCGATTCCAGAATGGAAGTGGAAGCATATGACCATAGATTTTGTGACTGGACTACCTAGATCCCCAGCTGGTAGAGATGCTATCTGGGTTATAGTTGATAGGCTTACGAAAGTGGCTCACTTTCTTCCATACAGAGTTGGTCAGTCGATGGCTCAGTTAGCAGAGATGTACCTCAGGCAGATTGTCAGATTGCACGGTGTGCCAGTCAGTATCACCTCGGACCGAGATTCAAGATTTACGTTGCACTTTTGGCGTAGCTTGCAAGAGAGTTTGGGAACTCATCTCCAGTTCAGTTCAGCATATCACCCGCATACAGATGGCCAGTCGGAGCGCACGATCCAGACTCTTGAAGACATGTTGCAGTCTTGCACACTTGACTTCGGTGGTTCATGGGAAGATCACTTGCACCTGGTGGAATTTTCGTACAACAACAGTTTCCAGGCCAGTATCCAGATGGTACCGTTCGAGGCACTGTATGGTAGGAAGTGCAGATCCCCGCTAGCCTGGGATGATATTGGAGAGAGACAAATGCTCGGTCCAGAAATGATTGCCCAGACAGTTGAAGTGGTCAGGCGAGTCAGAGATCATCTTCGAGTTGCCCAAGATCGCCAGCGCCATTGGGCCGATTCTCATCGGCGCCCTCTCGAGTTTTCGGTCGGCGATCATGTATTCCTGAGGATTTCACCTAACCGTGGCGTCATTCGTTTCAGCGTACGGGGCAAGCTTAGTCCTAGGTATATAGGACCGTTTGACATTCTGGAGCGAGTAGGAGATGTATCCTATCGTCTCGCTCTTCCACCGTCGCTAAGCGAGGTGCATGACGTGTTCCATGTATCCCAATTACGACGGTATATCTCGGACCCGAGCCACATCCTGGATCATTCGGAATTGGTTGTTGGTACCAACCTTTCGTATGAGGAGAGACCCGTGTCTATATTGGACCAGAGAGAGAAGATCCTCAAGAACAAGACTATCAAGTTAGTCCGAGTTGCTTGGGGTCATCACTCTTTGGGGGAGTCAACGTGGGAGCGTGATGATGATATCCGATCGCGATATCCCGACTTGTGTGACTCGTAAGGTATAATGTCTTTCTTATGCCTCATGCCTTCGATTCCTTGCTTGAATGAGTGATTGTCTGCCTAGTTATAGCTTACATGTGATTAATGTAGCTTGTCATTGCTCCTCTAGCCTCTTGATTAAATTTCGAGGACGAAATTCTTTTAAGGTGGATAGAGTTGTAATGCCTGTAGTTCGTATTACGTATTTCTGGAATACGTGTACGTATTTATTCTTGTATTGCATGATTTCTTTGCTTAATTTCCTCCCTGGGCTTGGTTTATTCTTGGTTTGGGTTGGCTTGGTTCGGTTTGGGATTGCTCTTGGTTCATCATGAACCAAGGGGTGAACCCCCTACCTACCACAACCACTCATATTTATTACCTATTCTTCTTCTCTCTCTTCATTAATCTCTTCTTCTTCCATTACTTCCTTACCTACCAGAGAGAGGGAGAGAGAGGTCTAGGCAAGTGCAACTTACTTCCACAAGAGAGCCCATTTTTATTGTTCCATTAGCTTCTCCTCATGTTTCTAAGACACATTAGAACTTGTCATTTTCCATTTTGAGGCTTTAATTTTTGTAGATCTAGAAATTAGTTATTTTTGGATTTTGGTGGTTTTGATCTATCAAACTTCTTTGTTTTCAAGTTTTGATGGTTCCATGTTGTAGAGAATTTTATTCTACCCAATTTTGACCTTTGAAAAGTTGGATTTGGACTTGTTTTGACCAAGTTATGGACTTTTGAAGCTTTGGGTTCAACCATGGAGTTCCTGCTGAATTGGAGAAGACAGTGAGCAGTGTGCACGAGCTTTTTAGCTTGTGCCACTGAGCTGCGCACGCTCTTTAGCGCAGCGCAGTCTGACTCATACGCTGCCTTTTGGAGGCGTATGTCTTGCATACGCTGCCTTGGCAAGGAGTCGTATGGACCTCATACGCTGCCTTGACAAGGAGTCGTATGGACCTCATACGCTGCCTTGGCAAGGAGTCGTATGGACCTCATACGCTGCCTTGACAAGGAGTCGTATGGACCTCATACGCTGCCTTGAAGAAGAGTCGTATGGAGTACATACGCTGCCTTTTGGAAGCGTATGTCTTGCATACGCTGACTTGACCGTAGCCTGACCTGAGCGTAGCCTGACCTGAGCGTAGCCTGACCTGAGCGTAGCCTGACCTGAGCGTAGCCTGACTTGAGCGTAGCCTGACCTGAGCACAGCCTGACTTGAGCGCAGTCTGACTCAGGCGCAACCTGATGTTTAGGCGCAACTGGACCTGACCCTACTTACCCTGGGTCTTCTATAGCCCTGTATATTGATATTTTATTAGATATTTAACGTCCATTTTATATCCTTACTCCTTTTGTCCCGAACTTGATAATCACGAATTTACTTGATATGTTTGGAATTGATAATTGAACATGACGTGATAGTGACCCGTAGTGGTGCACTCCTGACATAATAACCTGACATGACCTGATAGTGGCCCGTCGTGGCGCACTCCTGACAAGTACACTTGGTATGATAACCTGACATGATTATCTCGAATAGGTGTTGCGACGACTACCTGACATGACATGACCTGTATAATTAATCTGGACACCGTGGGCGATTGTGTTTGTATAAATAAACCAGTCCTATCTTGCATCATGTCTAGGACAGGGACTCCTGAGTACCACGGTCAGGAGTACCTACTAAAATGGACTAAGGCTAATAACTAGATTAATACATTAGTCATGACGAGATTTCCCATCTACAGGCAATCCCGTTACCTGGGCACGCCTTGGGATCTGTAGCCTGCCGTCGAGTAGGGCACATTTCCAGCACACTGTCATGTGTTGCACCCTTCAAGCTACCTAAGGGTACATTCGTTTCTTGGACGATGTACCCACCTGAATTCAACTCTAATTCTTTTAACCCGGGTAACCTGGATGGTCTGCAGGGCTTGTGGCTGTGGAAGATTCTCACTGCATCTTGCTAGTAACTAGGCCTGTGATAACCCTAGTTAGTTAAAGTATCAAGCCGTAATTCTTGCTTGACCGTGAAATGATTGGATGGAATCTAACCAGTCTAGTCTTGCCCTGATCCTGTTCCAGATTATTGAATGACCAGAATGCTTGTATTTATTTTACCGATAGATGGTGAGAATTCCAAGTTCTGTTCAGACGAAGGATTTCAACCCCGGTCCTTGTTTGGTTTACGGGTTGTAACCTGGTTATCTGAAAAGTGCCATGGTTATCTCGTCGTATATCATCCTGGTGTATTTTTTTATTTCCAGTTCTTACATTATTTATATCTTGTGCTGATTGCTGGTTTTAGTTCTTAAGTAAAGCTTCCTTTGTGGCACTTGCTCTTTCTGGGGTCTGACCCAGCTGGTTTTGTGTGGCCAGATTTCGGAGCTGCTCCAGAGGATCTACCAACCTTCCAGCCAGATGGTGGCCACTAGACGGAACCCTGGCAACGTGTGGGTTATTTTTGGCTCTTCCACTATGTTGTAAAAATATTCTTTTGAGGCGTTTAGCCGACGAGCACCTGTTTAGCTCGATTGCACTTACTTACTGTCTGCCTACGGGCTGTAACATGATTAACAGATCCTAGGGTTGATCATGTATGACTAAACTCTTGCTAGTCCTGACATTTTGTAACGACTAGCTTCATGATCAACTGAATATGTAATGTTTGGGATGCCTTACTATTGTATATTTAATGATCATACATCTTGTGACTTTTACTTACTTGCTTGTGATTGAGACATTAGGCTTGTTCATGACCTGTAACTCCTCTTCCCGGATTTTCAATATTTTATTTTATTGTGTTCAAAGGATAATTTTTCCTCGAGATTTTTGAAAGATATTTTGTGATTATCAAAATAAACTAGTTTAAATTAAAGTATTAAATTCTCCTAATAAAATATTTTACTAAATTTCATTGTTATTGGTTTTGATAGTTTAAAGGATCATAAACACTTTTGGTTAATAAAAAGGAGTGCAATTTGTAAGATATAAGTTACAATATTTTCATGACAATAAATATTATTTTTATGATAAATCAACTGTATTTTGGACTTAAATTTATCAACGAATACTATCTTTAAATTGTTATGAAGATAGTTTATTTGCCTTGAATTTGAAATGCGTATGATGCAAACTGCTAGATAATAGAAATGATTTGTTTCAAAAATATTCCTAAAGATATCATAAGTCTTTTTAAAACTATTTATTATTATAATTTTTGATAAGATTTGTGTAAAATATATACTATAATTAGCTGCTAGTATCAAATACTAATTATTTTGATAGTTATGTATATAATCCATTATTGGTTTCATGTTACCTTAAGTCAGTTTAAATTATTGGTTAATATCTTGCCAACAATAAATTTATTGATTCGAGTTATATACTTTAAAATTTACTTTGATAAGATAATTTAGTTTTCAACTTATTGATGTAATTCGTTTTGATAAATATTAAATAATATTTCTAAAATATTATGATTGATATTTTGTTTGAGCTAGACTTAAATTCGTACTATTCAAAACCATTTGATAATACCAAATGGCTACTTAAATTAATGGCATGATCAATTATTTGTTTTAAATTAGAGTAAACTAGTTTTAGATTTTATGTTGATTTAAACCAATGGAAGAATTATCTATCCTAATCTTTTTGGACTTCCTCTTGAACCCTTCTCCTTATCTACATTGGAAAGATATGCCTATACATATGCATAACAACAAAGTAAAAGCCATCTCTCCCCCGTTCACTGCTAACCCAAATTGTGACAACAACACAGTGCCGACCGCCCCGATATCCGGGCATCTCTTGATCTCGTACAACCACCAAGAAAACTCCGGCCTATTCCGTTGCCACACCAGGGCGCCACAACCCAAGATCGAACCGCCTCCACCATTCTCGCCATCATCTCCCACACCACAACCAGCGTGTCCAGCCTCGGGTCCGACCCCGGGCACCCGTGTCCGTGTATCCATATAAATCCTCTTCATCGAGTCCTTTACATCAGAGCACACAAAGAATTTCGTGTCCAACTTCTGGACACGATTCGGAAACAAAAGAATACATGCAACTCTAACCTATGCCGCGACCGCTACAGCCGGTGGTGAACCCTTGCGCCTCCTCCTCTCTAGCACCGCTCGCGCCGGTGTCGGTGAGCCACGGCCGCCGCGATTCCACCACCTCCACCGCCCGTGCGTCCGCGCTGCCGCGAGCGAAACCCGGCAATTTCCGACCGGTCACCGCCGCCACATCCCCCAGGTCTCCGCCGAGTGACACCACTCGCGGTGGGCTGCTCCCGGCGACCCCTTGGACGCCGATGTGCCGCGCCCCTTCGCCGCGGCGAACGCCGTCCGAGTCCTCTCGATCCCCCGGCCGAGCCGAGTCCGGCGCCCACAGATCGGAGCTGCCGCCCCCGAGCGCCGCTCGACTTCCCGCGGCTGAGCACAGCCACCCGCGCGACCGCGGCCCAGCTTTTTCTGGCGAATCTCCGCCGTTGGAGAAGTCGCCGCCATCAGCAGTGTGTGGTCCACGCGCCTCCCTCCGCCGATGAGCCGGCGACAACGCTTCCCTGCGGATCCGCCGATCCCTCTCCAGCCGACGAGCCGGAGCCTCGTGGAGAGCTCCTTGGTGATGAAAACCCCCTCTTTTGGTAATTCCCCATTTCTTACTCTCTCTCTCTCTGACTACTCTCTCTCTCTCCCTCGATTTATTTCCTTCCTTTCTCTTCCACTGTGTTATGTATTGTTTCATTCTATATCTTGGCAGAAACCAAGAGGTGGGGAGTAATGACCATTATTAAATATCAGTATAGGCTTTAGGTTAGGCTATGATAATTTACTTATATGTATTGTTATAATGTATGTAGAGAGAATACCTACCCTGTAAAATATATTATTCGAATTAAACTATTATATCAATAGTAATATTTTGGGTATTAATATTATTAAGTTTTCTTGCCTTATAAATAAATATATACGATTTCTTGATTATAGTTGTAACAAATATATATATTTTGGGCCGTAGACCAATTTATTGTTTTACTAAACTATTATATGAATTTATTTTAAGCATTTTTGGGTTGTTTACAAATGTAGATTTGGGTATATATTATAAAATTTTACATATAAGTTTATAAAATATATTTTGGCTTAGGGAATGAAATGGGCTTCACACATTTTGTTAAGTGGACTTGTGGGCTTGAGCTTTATTAATATATATAGTTATATATTAAAGGAGAATTTAGATTTAATTTTATAACTTTATTTTTATTACAAAGAAATTAATTCTAATGGTTATAAAAATATTTTTTTTAATAAACATTTTATACTTTATGGATATTTTCTAAACAAAGAATTTCCTTTTCTAAAACAGTTTTCCCTCCTAGATTAAGCCTGACCGTGACTAGTCATTCATCTTTATTGCTTGTGATTCTGACCACTACATATCGACCCTAGGCTAAGTGGACTATTTCAAACGCAACGGGATTGTCGGTTTCACCAGCTAAGGACCTCAGGCAAGTGCACTTTCTGATTGCTTTCCGATTCATAGTAGTCTTTTCATTTCATGTCTATACATATATCTTGCTGCTTGTTGACACGCTCGTCACACGGAGTAGTCGGGAGGGGAAATATCTTAGTAGGCATGTGGACTACCCAGAAGTATCCCAAGATGTCTATTCGTGAACAATAGCATCTGCACACGGCACGTGTAGATGTCGGATTTACCCCATAGCCGTTCACATGTCGAAACAGATATTTCACACCACCTAGATAGATGTCTTTATTAGTTTTTCCTTGTTTATTTTTCTATCGTGCTATGTCATCAGTTTTCTTACTAGCTTTCATATTTCATATGCTATTTTCATGTCTTGTTAATTCTATTGTGTTTTGCATTGCCGTCGGTTTGTGTACTTGTTCCATTCCTGACTGGAAACCAACATTTTTAAGGTTTAGCCGCGATCATTCTTAGCACTGGGGAAGGCTTGGGTATGCTGAAATCGACCTAGAAATAGAAGGCATTGTATCGGATTCATTAATTGTAAACTCTTGTACTTTCTTTAATTATAACTCTTGAAAATGTTATAATAAATTTATAATTGTGAATGAGCAACAAATGTTGTATTTTGAGCATTTATTTCTTGCGGGCTTGACAGCGTTCTACCGTCGACTCTGCGGCGTAGGCTGGCTTGGACACGTCTCGTATCCGAAAAGCAGGTGCGGGTCGTGACATGACCTTAAGAGACTGTTGGCTTGTAGATAAACCCTCATGTATCTAGACAGCCGTGACCGTATAGCGAGATGGATTCCATTTCATATACGTAGCTGGCTATGTCTGCCCCCGCTCTCCAGTATTCTGGTTCTGGGGCGTGACAACTGAGCATGCAGTCCTGGCGCAGAATAAGTATTGATAGGGGGGCCCACCATAGGGTTGGGAACTAAAGTAGGAATTATACGCTGCTGAGGGATTATACGCGGCAAAGGGAGAGTTGCACGCTGCTGAGGGGTTGTACGCTGCTGCGGAAGGAGCATAAGCTGCGTAATAATGCTGATCCACAGTGGGGTGGGACCCACTAGTGTTAAACGCAGAATAACGCTGGTCTCCAGCTGGGTGGGACCCACTAGCATAATCGTTGGGGAGGAAGTACACGTTGCCATGGACAGTGTAAAGATCGGAGTTACGCGGAGCCGATCGAGCGTAAAAATTCGAGACTACCTCGAGTTAGGCGCCAAGAGCAGCGTACCCGAGGTGTCTGTCGATGGGACGCCCGACACCTGCACCGCAGGGGGGCTCCCCACCCGATGGGTCAGAAGACTCGTTCGAAATTCGAAAGGGGGCGAAAGAATGGAGTGGTTGTTGCCGGTGGATGAGCACCGCGGAGCTCCCAACCAAGGTGGGCGCTACTCGAGATCTGGTAGGTGCGGCGGCCGGCGGGAAAGGCGGGGGGTCAGAATGAAACGAGTTTTGGGGAGAGATGAAAAGCCCGGGACTACCGGACGCCGAGGCGTGGATGCCGGAAAGGGGCGGGGAGGGGTCGAGAGCTGGAGATGACGGGGATGGCTGAGCCAGCTATGGAAGGGAGTGAGGAACCACGAGGGGTGGATGGCCTACCAGAGCGAGGGCGTCAGCGGGCCAAGGAGGCGGCATCGAGCTCCGGCAGAAGGCCGCCGAGGGCCAGACAGGAACGGACGGGGGGAGTCCCTAGGGACTCCCCAGGGAAGGGAGGGGAGAACGAAGACTATTTTATATATATTATTTTATATATATATATATATATATATATATAAAATATATATATATATATATATATATATATATATATATATATATATATATATAAAATAAAATTATATATATATATATATATATATATATAGAAAGGGAATAAAATAGTTTTAAATAAATTTAATATATGTATGTATGTATGTATGTATGTATGTATGTATGTATGTATATTTCTTTATAAATCTATATAAAAGTATGTGTGTGTATATATATATATATATATATATATATATATATATATATATATATATATATATATAATAGAGTTGATAGAGTTGGTTAAAATAAATCAAAAGCACACACACACATACGAAAACAGCAGCAACAACCAAACCAACCTAAGCCGAGCCCCCTTCCTATTAAACGCGAACAAACCCGATCAACCGAGCACCCCTTTATATACATATATTTCGTGAGAGAGAGAGGGAGAGAATTTTTGTAAAATCCGAACCCTAGCCGCCTATATATTATTTTATTTTATATATATATATATTTTATATATATATATATATATATATATATATATATATATATATATATATATATATATATATATATGTATATTTATTATTTATTATTTATATATAGAAAGGGAATAAAATAGTTTTAAATAAATTTAATATATGTATGTATGTATGTATATATATATATTTCTTTATAAATCTATATAAAAGTTTGTGTGTGTGTGTATATATATATATATATATATATATTATAAATCTATATAAAAGTATGTGTGTGTATATATATATATATATATATATATATATATATATATATATATATATATATATATATATATATATAATAGAGTTGATAGAGTTGGTTAAAATAAATCAAAAGCACACACACACATACGAAAACAGCAGCAACAACCAAACCAACCTAAGCCGAGCCCCCCTTCCTATTAAACGCGAACAAACCCGATCAACCGAGCACCCCTTTATATACATATATTTCGTGAGAGAGAGAGGGAGAGAATTTTTGTAAAACCCGAACCCTAGCCGCCAACACCAGGACCCCGACCATATCGACGACCCAGCGCCGCCACCATTGTAGTGCCCCGACCCGCAAGATGCCTTATGATGGATGGTTGGTTCGTGAAGCCTTGTTGGACTTGGGATTATGCGAAGGATCGCTTGGAAGTCTATGCGATCGTGGCGGGATTCGTCCTATGAATGTGAGTAGTGTTGAACCTTTCAAAGATCCTTTAGCTTCACGCTTAAAATAAGGATAGTATGCTATGTTTCTTGTTGAATTGCTCAATAACACCTTGCATGGAATTTGGAAAGATAATGAAAGATAATAATCACATGAACGTAACTGTTGTGGCTAAGTAAATTGTATGCTTGTACACTGTTGCGATGAATTGTATGACAGGTGAAGGCAAAGTCCCAAATACTTGGGCAGGTAAGTATATCGAGCTTTGGCTCAATGAATAGATGGCAAAACAGATGTTATGACCCAAGTACTGGGCAGTGAGTATGCTTGAATTGCATTTGAATGAATGCATGCTAAAACAGATGCTAAGTCCCAGGAATTGGGCGGTGAGTACATTGAGTTTGATTGGAAAGATGCGTAGTATCAAAGATATGGCAAGGCATTGGGTAACAACATTCTATTATTCTGTCGCCGATGTAGAATGTTGATTACGCCAAGACCCTGGATTGGGCAGATGATAATGTGAGCATTTGGCTCAAGGCAAGATGGCTAGATGGCAAGATGGCAATACGAATGAGAATGATGGTTTTGCTTAGTATTCCTTATCATGCATTATATGTTTTCTTCTTAGATAAGTTGCATATAGTTGCATGGTCATGGACAACTTGTCGACAAGGTGGTTTCTCGAACGGTATTCCTGGGCCATGGAACCCGGTTCGTCCTAGGGGAAACCAATGCCGAAGTAGTGGCAGTGCTGAAGTAGTAGCACGGTATACAGGACTTGCAGTGGGGCTAGCTACCTGCACTGGCAAGGGCGCTGTATACCTGTAAGACGGTCCAGGATGGCGTGTCGCCAGTGACCTTCATATAGATAGGTTAGGTGCTAATGATGTCTTATGCAGGCAGAGTAAGTTATTACTCAAATACAGGGAAGGATGTCGACTGTTGGTAAGAATCACCTGAACGGTGATATTCATATTGAATCATGATATTGTTTCTAACAATGTCTTGTGCAGGCAGAGTAAGTATTATAAATGTACAGGGATGGCTACACGACCGTGGGTAAGAATAACCAAAGGGTGATAACAGTATGCTTTTAATTATGTTGGCTATGAGATTTGTATGCTTTACTTCTTGTCGGCTATAACATAAAATTGACCCTAAGGCAACGAGAAAGACCATTGATAATAATGTTCTGTAACATGATTACTTAGTGCTGTCTTCTTAGGTGAGTTGGGCCAGCACCGCTCGCCAGTACATTGATGATGTACTGACCCACGTTGTGGGCAATATTACAGGTGTTTGCTTGGGGGAAATCCTGTGAATCAGTGCTTGGCATCGATGAATCGGATGGGTGTGCAGAAGCTCTTCTTGCAAGACGATGTCTTCTGCTATATGGGACATAATGTATGGAACAGGAGAACTCAGTTGTACTAGTGAGATTGTAGCCATATTGGCAAGTTCATTGTAAAGAAGTCGGTATATTCAGTTGTAGCCTAAAGGGCAAGTGTATACATTCAGTCGGCTATTTATGAAGCCTTGTAAACAGTTGTAAACTCTGTATTCCGCTGCGAGTCTTGTAATCAATTGTAAACTCTGTATTCCGCTGCAAGCCTTGTAATCCATTCTTGATTATCAATAAAGAGATACATTTCTTTATAAATTGTGTGACTTCAATTTATCTGCTTGGTTCCGCTGCCTTATTTATGTTTTCTGAGAATTACCAGGAACTGTAATGGTTTTGCCTTGTACAAGTGCAATCTAGACTTGTACGGCATCACGCCCAGTGGCTTATTTTCGATCCTCCGGGATCGGGGCGTGACATAATGGTATCAGAGCACGGCTTTACGTCCTTGGATTCCTATTCGATTTGTTTCGAATCAATGTTGCTACTAAGATGATTCTAAGCTGCTTCCGAGATGATTCAAAGATTGCTTCCGCGATTACTCAAAGTTGCTTTTGCGATGAAATCAAAGTTGCCTCTATGATGATTCATAGTGCTTCTGCGATTGTTCTGTGTTGCTTCCAAAAACTATTCTAAGTTGTTCCCTTGACTGAAAGTCCGTTGATCATTCTAACTTCTCACTGGGTGTTCCATACAATAAGTCTAAATATGTGGGCTGGGATATGTGTGCTTTGTTGAATTTCTAAAAGATACCAAAAAGATTAACAATGATGCGATGCTATAATAAGTTTGTGATGTATGCTGGATGTCGTGTGTGTGGGATTCTTTGAGTCGATTGTTATGCAGCAATCGACCGTGGGTGATGGCTTGGTATGTTGGAACAGAATGTGTATGGATTTCAGTGAATGGGAATCGACAGAATCTTGAGTCGATATTTGTGGTCAGCATAACCACTGCGGGATGGATTGTCCATATTGGATGATGGTTTGATGTGAGAGAATATTGTGTCGGAATGACTTGAGCTCTGAGTGGTATATTGCATATACCCTCGTCGTGATAAGATGTCCCTTGACCCTTGATATGTTTATGATTTTGTGTTTGGTTTACCTATAAGGTATTGGGTGGTATCGAATCGTAGTTGAGCTTACGATTGATACATGTCGGCTAGGTGTGTCCCCTGATTGTTAAGTTGGATGACCCATTGTAAGATTTTGATGTGTTCAGATGAACCATCGCTAGACCTTGTCGGTTAGCATTAAGTTGGGTAATAAGAGAATTGAGAATATGTAATGAATGCCTTGGTTGGGAAGAAAACAATTTCCGATTCAGGCGAAGACTGAATCAGTTGGGTAAGGAGGATGGTAGGCTCGGTAACGATAGTGTGGTGTTGCTATCGAATGATTTGCGGGAATAGCTATGGACCGAAATTTGAATGATGTTGGAATTGAGTGAAAGAAATTGCATGTTAGATATCGATAGAATTGATGGTGATGTTAGACGCTTATCAGGATGCTGTGAATGATTTAGACGATGCAGAGAGAGTTGCATCAACGACCAAAAAAAAAAGATTGAGAATGGGATTGAGGAATAGATGATCTTAGCACGATGTGCAGTTGGGTTTGAGAGAAATTGAAGTGTCCCGAATTAACAAGTTATGACCCTTGATTATTTGAGGCATAGAGAATGAGTACTTGTCCCTTGATGCATGAAAGAGTAGATGTCCCTTATGAGAGTCGAATGGCTGAGATACAAATAAGTATCGAGGTGCAGCGATATGTAATAGACCATGTCGGTAGATGATGTTGTCGCTTGAATAACAAGTTTGGTGGAATATAGAATTGTTGGATTATGACTTAGCTAATGAGTTATGTTATGTCCGCTAAGATGACCGATGCATGAATGCTAGATGATTGGTGCTATAGAGATTGGATCAGTGCATGAATAGTAAATCTTCTTATGGAATCACAAGGAGATGATACAAAATAAATATTGATGGTTAACGTAAATTGCTAAGAGATGACCGTGTTGGTGCTAAAAATTTATAATGATGCCTCGGAAGAAATATGATTGTTTAGTTGCCTTATTTTGTTGGTTAAGAGAGTACAGACCATATCGATGATCTAAGAATGTGGAAAACGAATATGTCGAAAAGAGACCGTAGGGAAGAAATCATAAGTGATAAACTATTGAGATAGCAATGTCAGATGATGACTCAGAATAATTGGCCCGATGGAATAGACATTTGAGTACGATATGAGGATGCAAGTCGAATCGAACAAGTGATGCTATGTCTATGCAAGGTGAAAAATTGAACGTTGAATATTCTATTGAGGAGTTTTATATGATAGCTTCGAGATTGACCCATAGAATTGTGGGATAGAATTGTTGGATAGAATTGTCGGATAGATTTTTGTCGGTTGCGGGTAAGTCTAGAATGAGACTTTGTTGGGTATGACCCGAGTATGAGTACGGGTAGGAAGACTTGACCCTAGAATGTCGGCTGGTTGCCTAGATTGTTGGCTAGTTGCCTAGATTGTTGATTGGTTGCCTAGAATGTCGGTTGATTGCTTAGAGTGTTGGTTGGTTGCCTAGAGTGTCGGTTGGTTGCCTAGAATGTTGGTTGGTTGCTTAAGTTTCAGATTGGTTGGCTATGTTCTTCAGTTGTTCGTGTTGGGAATAAGTTCATAAGATTTGGGGTGGTGTCCCATGTCCCTAAGTTGGTCAGACCATAGAGTTGCCCTATGTTGAGAATTGGTTGCCTCTAAGATAAGAGATAAGTATGTCCATGATAGCTACTCATCTCATATGGGTTAGCTGAATGTCTGGTTTAGCTTAGATTAGCTGACCGTAGAGACTTGATTTGTATGCTAAGTTGACTATTGGAAAACCGTAGGACGTCCCTGTTGATGTTGCGTGAGTATAGTTGGATGAGTAAGATGTGTTGGAAGGTAGGCTTCGGGATGGAATGAATATTTGAGAAATTGGATGTTATAATGTTGGATGGGATGACGGATCATGTTGGTTTCAAAAAAAAAAAAAAAAAAAATTGGTTGCCTTTGTTGAAAAGCTAGAAATTGTTGGGACTAGTTTGATTTGATTAATTGATATTGAGGTACAAAAATTGTTGGTAGTGCCTTGAGATAGTTAGAATAATTTCATTGACCGGATCAAGATTGAGGATAAGTGTAATGACGGAATTGGATAATACATGTAGTCGAGATCGGCGAGATGCGAATGTGAATAAGAACGACCCTCATGATTAATGTTGTTGGATATAAAAGTTGTTTATGCGCGAGAATAACATGTTGGCTTGATCAATACGAGAAAATGTTGGAGTACAACAAGAAATGTTGCTAGATTGGAATGGTGGTACAATTTGAAGATATGTACGATTTGGAAGATGGATCATGACCGAGAAAGTTATGAGTTGCAAACAAGTGTATGGATGCGAACGATAACGAGTACAGGATTTGACCGATGAGAATTGGGGTATCGAATGAAATATGGCTATATGATTTATCAACTTTAGTGGCATGGATGACAATGAACTTGAAAGGAATACTTGATACATCTAAGTCTGAATACTTTGGAAACTGTTGGGATCGATTGTGAAAAATTTATATGTTGGATCGGTTGAGGAAAATTGCTCGAGTTGGAATTAGCAACATCTATTGCGTTATTGGTTGGTTGAGATATGGAATAAACAAAGTGGGATTATACGAGATGCTTGAAAAGAATTATTGATGTTCGAAAAGGAAGGTACACCGTAGCTCGTTCGTCTTCTCTATCGCTGAACTTGGCTAAAGTGCATGTATTTTGGGGACGCCTAAAATATGTGTATGATTCCAACTAAGTGATATGCTGAATTCAAACGAAGCCACGAAAAGGATTATCATGTGCTAAGGAATTACACGAGTGTTGGAGGAAAGATCAAAGATGGTAAACTATGTTGAATTAATTGAGATGCTGTAACGAGATGGTACATTACTTGAAATTAATCGAGAGATTGCAGAAGAATATTAAATGGTGCAAGTTGATTGTTGAGAAGTTTCATGAAAAGCTTGGTTGAAGTTTTGGGGATGAGTTTTGTTTTAAGTTTCGAGGACGAAACTTTTTCTGGGTGGTATATATTGTAGTGCCCCGACCCGCAAGATGCCTTATGATGGATGGTTGGTTCGTGAAGCCTTGTTGGACTTGGGATTATGCGAAGGATCGCTTGGAAGTCTATGCGATCGTGGCGGGATTCGTCCTATGAATGTGAGTAGTGTTGAACCTTTCAAAGATCCTTTAGCTTCACGCTTAAAATAAGGATAGTATGCTATGTTTCTTGTTGAATTGCTCAATAACACCTTGCATGGAATTTGGAAAGATAATGAAAGATAATAATCACATGAACGTAACTGTTGTGGCTAAGTGAATTGTATGCTTGTACACTGTTTCGATGAATTGTATGACAGGTGAAGGCAAAGTCCCAAATACTTGGGCAAGTGAGTATATCGAGCTTTGGCTCAATGAATAGATGGCAAAACAGATGTTATGACCCAAGTACTGGGCAGTGAGTATGCTTGAATTGCATTTGAATGAATGCATGCTAAAACAGATGCTAAGTCCCAGGAATTGGGCGGTGAGTACATTGAGTTTGATTGGAAAGATGCGTAGTATCAAAGATATGGCAAGGCATTGGGTAACAACATTCTATTATCCTGTCGCCGATGTAGAATGTTGATTACGCCAAGACCCTGGATTGGGCAGATGATAATGTGAGCATTTGGCTCAAGGCAAGATGGCTAGATGGCAAGATGGCAATACGAATGAGAATGATGGTTTTGCTTAGTATTCCTTATCATGCATTATATGTTTTCTTCTTAGATAAGTTGCATATAGTTGCATGGTCATGGACAACTTGTCGACAAGGTGGTTTCTCGAACGGTATTCCTGGGCCATGGAACCCGGTTCGTCCTAGGGGAAACCAATGCCGAAGTAGTGGCAGTGCTGAAGTAGTAGCACGGTATACAGGACTTGCAGTGGGGCTAGCTACCTACACTGGCAAGGGCGCTGTATACCTGTAAGACGGTCCAGGATGGCGTGTCGCCAGTGACCTTCATATAGATAGGTTAGGTGCTAATGATGTCTTATGCAGGAAGAGTAAGTTATTACTCAAATACAGGGAAGGATGTCGGCTGTTGGTAAGAATCACCTGAACGGTGATATTCATATTGAATCATGATATTGTTTCTAACAATGTCTTGTGCAGGCAGAGTAAGTATTATAAATGTACAGGGATGGCTACACGACCGTGGGTAAGAATCACCAAAGGGTGATAACAGTATGCTTTTAATTATGTTGGCTATGAGATTTGCATGCTTTACTTCTTGTCGACTATAACATGAAATTGACCCTAAGGCAACGAGAAAGACCATTGATAATAATGTTCTGTAACATGATTACTTAGTGCTGTCTTCTTAGGTGAGTTGGGCCAGCACCGCTCGCCAGTACATTGATGATGTACTGACCCACGTTGTGGGCAATATTACAGGTGTTTGCTTGGAGGAAATCCTGTGAATCAGTGCTTGGCATCGATGAATCGGATGGGTGTGCAGAAGCTCTTCTTGCAAGACGATATCTTCTGCTATATGGGACATAATGTATGGAACAGGGGAACTCAGTTGTACCAGTGAGATTGTAGCCATATTGGCAAGTTTATTGTAAAGAAGTCGGTATATTCAGTTGTAGCCTAAAGGGCAAGTGTATACATTCAGTCGGCTATTTATGAAGCCTTGTAAACAGTTGTAAACTCTGTATTCCGCTGCGAGTCTTGTAATCAATTGTAAACTCTGTATTCCGCTGCAAGCCTTGTAATCCATTCTTGATTATCAATAAAGAGATACATTTCTTTATATATTGTGTGACTTCAATTTATCTGCTTGGTTCCGCTGCCTTATTTATGTTTTCTGAGAATTACCAGGAACTGTAATGGTTTTGCCTTGTACAAGTGCAATCTAGACTTGTACGGCATCACGCCCAGTGGCTTATTTTCGATCCTCTGGGATCGGGGCGTGACAACCATGACCGCCGGAGCTGCCGTCAGTGGCCGGAACACGTGCGCGCACATGCGTGTTTGACAGTAGCAACGAGCACCGCGGAGCCGACTTCGGAGCGACGTTTCGCCGCGCTCGTACGATCAATTTTCGATCCGTTTCTTCCAGTATGATCCTAACATATACACCTTTAATTTTCTTCAAATAGTTCATGCTGATTCGCATTATGTGCGACGAAAAATAAATTCCAAAATCGAGAAAAATTTGATTTATTGGACGTTAGAAACTGTCCCAAACCCCAACTTTGTGGCCGATTTGCGACCAGCATGTTACGAGTTTTCAAAATCAATTTGAAGAGACTTGTAGACAACCAATAGGGCTTTAAAACCATTTTTGTAGAATTAAATTTCATGCACTGTACAGAAAGTTATTGGTTTGTAAAGTTTGAGAAAAAAATTGGTTTTTAAAACTGAAATTTTAGAAAAATTGTCCCGATACGCCGTCCGTCCCATCAATACGGGCGACGTGGTCACAAACCGAAAGTATTGAAAGGTGCGTATCGACTTCGTGGACGTGTGGGCTTTGACGGAATTCAAATTGGTCGCATGTGCGCGACGAATTTGATGCGTATCCATCAAAATTCAACGTATCGGCCTTTGTGCAAATTTGTCAATTACTTTGTTCACATTCATCACATCAAGACAAAACTTGCGCCAATAGGACCGTATCATTTTTTTGGTCCTGTATGCCAAGTTTGGTCCGATTCTGAGAAGGTCGACTGGAATGCTATTTTGGCTGGCCCTCGACCCGATCCAACGGGCAAATTTGTGCACGGCCCACCAAAATCCAACTTTGGATATACGATTAGGTTCGTCTCATCAAACCAAACCTATAGACATGTAGTTTGATGACTTTAGAGACTGTAGGTTCTGGCACATTTTTCGGTGAAAGTGGGTCCAACGACGGACACCATTTTGACCCGAAATTACCGTTTTGCCCCTGTATCCAGAATTTGACTTATGGATAGGCATCACTAGCTAATTTGACCATTCTGAGAACATTGGTAATGTATGTTTCAGCATTAGGAGACAGTTGTACGAGTTGACCGTTCGTGGCTCATTAAGTGGGTTGTAGTTTCAATTTTCTCAGCTCAGGACAACATGCAAGTACATTCTCTGATAGTTTTCATTGCTTTCATATCTACTATATTCGATTCAGTTGTAGTGTTATACTTGATTCTCGACACGAGGATACACGGACTAGTATACGTGAATCTCGTCATGAGATGTCATTCCTGGTTTACCTGGTATATGAGTACATTGTTCGGTATTATTTCTTGTACTTATATAGACACAGATTTGGGAGTGGACTGGCCCCCTGCTCGTCGAATCCCATGTCATAAACTGTCATGTCTGGATTCATTATACTACTCAGGGATGGAGAGTTATTAGAGGTTATGTGATCATACCCCTACTTGTTTATTACTTGTGCATAGCTCCACCCTCACCACACGTAGGGTGTAGCCTGACTTATACTACTTGTGCACAGCTTTCCATTTTGGCCGGCCTGATCCCTATACTATTATACTACATGTGCATAGCCGGTCAAATGGAACAGCCTGATCTTATCCCAAGCCGATCACATAACGCTCTAATATCTCATGGCACTTTATTTTTATGTTTACATCATACCTTATATTACTTTCTATTGTTTATATTCCAGTTTTATCTTATATCTCACACATGACATGATATTCAGTTCTCTTGTACTGTTTTACTTTCAGTCTTGACATTTTATCTTGTATTTTATTATAATTGTCTCTTATAGTATTTGTCAATTCACATGGAACTGTTGTTGGTGTTTGTACTTGCTCATATCCTGACAGGATAACCCCTGTTGTTTTTCAGAGGATTTAGATGCAGATTGCCCGACCTACTACGGGTTTGGCATAGATGGAGCCTACGACCAGGACCAGCCTATGAACCCGGTGCTCATAGAGGACGCACAGCCTGTAGTGACTTAGTTTAGCAAGATTTTGTCTGGATTATATTCCAACTTGATACTTTGAGACTTGTAGTAGTTATTTGGGATCTTGTGATGTCTTTAAATTCTAAACTTGTGATTGTGGCTCAATACTATTTCAGACTATTTACTTCATCTTTATCCTTATTTTTATCATCGTGCTTATCTTCCTTAGATTTATGTGATTGAGTGGTGATTATATTCCTCCGTACGGAGATGACAGGTTATATTATTGTGTCTTAGATTCTATATATTCTAGATGACCTTTACAGCGTTCTACCGCAGATACTGCGGCGTAGGCTGGACGTACCCACGTGCTCGTACCCCTAAATAGGGTGCGGGTCGTGACACGATGCTTCACTTTCAGCCTCGCTTTACTGTGGAAAGGTTGGCCTAAGAGCTTCTTCTTCTTACGCCTCGTACTAGCTACCCCTAGCTACATCAGTGTCGGTTCCTTGATGGACATCCTCATGCTCGAATGAGGGGTTGTCGTGAACAGTCGGGGTCTGATCACCGCCAGCTTGCATCGTCGCTGGAATTTTCCTCCTCAACCGAGTATTCTGGAATACCCCGGTTGGCGAGACTACTGCTTTGCTTTTCTTCGATCGACTTTTCGATGGACCAGCCGAGGTCGAGGAGTTGGTGTTGTTTGTTTTTCTCCCAGATGCATGGGAGTTGGAGATGATATGGCACGAGGCGACCGGAGGTTCTCTCTCATCGTTGATTGGCACTCTTTTTTTGAGGCAATATCGGATAGGTGCAGCTGGTTGCAGTCGCTGGAATAAAGACCGCTTTGGTGGTGCAGTCGTTATTTTGTAACATCAGAAATTGATGATGACCATAGCACAAGTATGCCCCATGATGGGTACATCGTGTATAGAGGTCATCTCTCCCGATCTACGTCTGTGAGTGATCACATTGCGTAGATCATGTGAGGAGAGTTCACATTTGTACCCCTTTTAGACGCATGGCAGGCCAAGCGTTGGGGTGATTATGTGAATGATGCGCCCCCTGATCTAGTTCCAGCGCAAGAAATGCGCCCAGATCGTTGGTGGAAGAGCAACATGTATCATGACTTGAATCCACTTCACGCGCGCAGCCTACGTGGGCACATGGGTACAAAGCCACAAGATTTGCCCCACCCAGCTTGGTTCCATGAGCAGGGGATACACCCAATTGGGACGTGAACTTTGAGAGTTGACTCATTGCTGGTGCCAAAGCACCCGCGTCAACTCTGTACATCTTACCATCAGCTGCGTGAATGACTTTCAACGCGCATTTTTGGTTCACTACTGGCATAGCACGTTTGGGACGCATAACCTGTGCTGCCTTGGACTTCTTTATACTAGCCCGTAAAGGCGCATAGTACTCAGAATCCAATTCTTCCTAGCCACGACAGCGAGTGATTCTGTCAAAAACAGAAGTTTTCA
Source organism: Iris pallida (assembly GCA_029216955.1). NCBI lineage: Eukaryota > Viridiplantae > Streptophyta > Magnoliopsida > Asparagales > Iridaceae > Iris > Iris pallida. The sequence continues at coordinate 1,139,236 of JANAVB010009598.1, forward strand.
CCTGCACATCAGAGCTCATGTGCGGAAGACTGACTGCACCCTTGTTTTGTCTGTGCATCTTCTTCGATTGGGAAGAAGAAGTTGTGCAGTCAACACTGCGCTTCCCAGGCAGATGTGATACACCAGTGGCAATGTCTTGGTTGTTGAAAACGTCAACAGGAAGGGAGGACTGAGGTGGTGCAGCTCCTTCAGTGGTGGTGCTCGGCACATCGCCTTTGCGCACCCAGACTTGGCGGGTCTTCTTCGGCTTTGGCAGCCGCTTCGAAGGACTCGCAATGCCTTCAGAGATGAACTCCCTGTACGCCTGTTGATTAAGGCATACCACAAGCATCTTGTGGGAGTAGCCGAGCTTGTTGTCGTCAGACTGCGACACGACCTTCTCGTTGGATGAGAAAGTGGTCTCCAGCAGAGTCGTCCACTTGTTTGCCATTAAAACAAGTTGTTTGATTGAACTTTATATTTAATTACAAATAGAACAGAGTACAATGTAGGATTTAGATGTAATCCTAGGAGTACACTTTTATTTTTATCTAAGAATCGTGGCGATGAAGCAAGTGGTAATTCTTTGCCTCCGTTGATGATCTGACGACAATCTCAAACTCTCTGAAAGTCTGGGTTGCTCTGGAATAAGTAGTGACTTGCAGAAAATTCGAACTCTTACAAGTGCTCTGAATGCTGAAGTAGTTGAAAAATGTTCAATAAATGGGGCTTCGAGCTTGGAGAGGTTGAATGAAGGAATGATCATTCAATTTATAGGCAGCAGAATGATCTGCTTATGCGTGTATATGCGATGCACGCATGGAGAACTTGCACGCAGGGACGTCACGTGGCTGACTTCGTTGGGCGCATAGATGATGCGCCAGGGAGCTGGAACTGAATCTGTTTGAACTGCCATATTGAGTTGCAGAGGAGCTGACACATGGCAGTTGTTGAGATTCAGTTGTTGCTGAGATCTTGGGTGTAGGCACTCATTCATAGGTGTCACGCCCCAGAACCAGAATACCGGCAAGTAGGAACGGACCAGACCAGCTACGTAACACCAAAGTACTCCAGTACTCTGAGATAACGTATAAGTTGTCAAGACATGGGGGTTACTACTACAAGCCATAGTCAATCCTAGGTCAAACGATCCTAGGTATCTCAATCACAGGCAAATATACAAGGTGCAAGAAGTGTGATCAACAGACATAAAATAGAAAAGCATCCCAAACTATATATATATATATATATGGATGATCATGAAGCTAGTAATACAAAATGAGAACTAGCATGAGTAATAGCCATACATGATAAGCTCTAGCTATAGTCTAGAATACGCAAATCATGTTTAGGCCCGTAGGCTACATATCAAGATCCCAAAACACATGCTAAACACGTGCTCGGAGGCTAAACGCCACAAAAAATAATGTACATAACTAGTGGAAGAATGATATAAGAAATCCTCTAAGGTACTCTGGTGCTCCGGGTAGTCACCGTCGAGTAGATGGTGCGGAAGATCCTTCGGACTCCACTATCAAATCAGGCCAAACAAAACCAGTGGGATCAGACCCCCAAATAGCAAGTACCACAAAGGAAGCCAAACTTATGAACTAAAACCAGCAATAACTATCATAACAACAGATAGAGACAAAAATAAGTAAATGCGGATCGAGACTCGTGTACTACCAATCCACTTATCCCATAATAGAAAAGACAATAAGTAAAATAACATGGAACAAAGGGTAAATAACATATGACATAATGTAAAGTGTAGCCATGTTAAGTAAATAGAAGCATGTGATTACGTAATACAAACTGGACATATGAGCATGTAAGATATCTGAACATGTGAGCATGTGAGATAACTGGACATGTGATATATAGGGTAACTGGGACATGTTGGCATGTTAGAGAACTGGTATGTGTGAGCATGTAAGAACTATATAGAACGACCAATGATAAGATGACTTAGGAACTATTCCGGAATCCAAGTTATAACCCGTAAACCAAACAAGGACCGGGGTTGTATCCCTTCTCCTGAACAAAACTTAGTCTCTAATCATTTATCGGCAAAAGTAAAGCATAGACAACAATGTACTGAATTAAACAATCTAGACACTGCTTAGACAAGACTAGACTAGACTGGACTCCATACAACAATCACGACCAAGCAGTGAGTACGACTTTATACATTAGCTAACTAGGGTTATCACAAGCGTAGTTACCAACAAGATGCACTTTTGAGAAATCCAATCCAGTTATCTGTCCTGCAGACTACCCGACTTATCAAGGCCAAAAAAGGAAAAGAAAGTAATGGTGGATACATCGCCCTGGAGACAAATGTACCCTATAGACGTAGAATAGTGGGTACATCGCCCAGGAGATAAATGTACCCTATAGACATATACAAGGTGCAACACTCGACGGTCCGCTGAAAGTGTGCTCATCATGACAGATAGCTCCAAATCCATTCAGGTTGGGGCCGGGACAAAGGGCTTGCTGGTAACTGTAAAAGTCTCCCTTCCAATGATCTAGATAATCAAGCTAGTTGTTTAGTCCTTAACATTTTTTTGTTGGATTCTGGGTGTGGCATTCTACAGAATCTATCCTAGACATGATATGCAAGATTGGACAATACAAGAAAGTGCATTATAACAAGCCACAACAAGAAAATATAGTAAGCTGGAAGCTAGGAGTGTGCTACGATGAGCCACTACAGAGAAAATAGGAGTAAACCATGACATGCCACTATTACATAAGCGAGGAAAGATATGTACAAGAGTGCACCACGACGGGTCACTATCTAGTAAGCAAAAAAAGACATGTAACATTAGTGCGCCACGACGGACCACTATCTAGTAAGCAAAGAAGACATGTAACATGAGTGCGCCACGACGGACCACTATCTAGTAAGCAAAGAAGACATGTAACATGAGTGCGTCACAACGGGCCACTATCTAGTAAGCAAAGAAGACATGTAACTTGAATGCGCCACGACGGGCCATAACAAAGAAATTCTAGACATGGCATAGACTGCAAATTACAATAAATCGGGAAGGCATGGCAATACATATCATAGCATATAAGAAAGAATCGAAAGAAAAGACATGTCATGGCATGTGTGAAGGAACAAAAGTGAGTACGTGTGCTAGTGTCAAGTGTACATAGGTTGTACAATTATTATCTAACTATGCAAGATGATCAAGATGAGATCATGTTGTCATGTTCAAGTTAAGTACAATATTAACAAGTTATCAAGTTGGGTCGTCGTATTTTAGGTCAAATATAGAATACATGCAAAGAAGATCAAAAACTGTATTTAAAATTATCAGTTGTATATAAACCCCAATTAAAGTAAAACAAAAAGATTCTTGAAGTCAAGATAAGGATCTACAACTTTCATGTTTTGAGTTTTTCGAGATTCTAGCTACAAAACAGCTTAAACATGCAAAAACAGCCAAAAACAGTAATTCTGGCACATAGACAATTCTGGGCAAATCCAGCGCATGGGAATTTCTGCACATTCGCTCATGGGAATTCCTGCACATCCGCACATGGGAAATTCCTGCCCATCCATGCATGAAAATTTTTTGTACATCCGCGCATGAGAATTCCTGCACATCCGTGCATGAAAATTTTTGCACATCTATGCATGAGAAATTTCTGCACATCTGCGCATGAGAAATTCATGCACATCCGTGCATAGGAAAACTCACGTTGCGTCTTCAGTACATGTGCGTAGGGAACCTACGTGCATGACATGCTCAGAGTCAAAGGATGCGTTATTGGGACTTCATGGCGCATGGCCTCCTGGGCGCATGGGGGTTTCGGCGCATAGGGGTCTTCGTCCCCAAACAGCAAGTTCAGCCTTGGAAGTTTTAAAAACTTGCCATGGCCATAACTTCCTCATCCGAACTCAAATTAAGCGAAATAAAGGCCAAAACTGCATGAAATCAAATTCTCTACAACATGGAACCACTAGTTTTTAGAAATACCAAGTTTTTAGATATCAAAACCAAGAAAAACAAGAAAAAGCTTAAAACATAGATCCACAAAAATATAACCATCAAAACTGAAAACTCCAAGTTCTAAAGATGCTTAGAATCTTGAAAGGAAGAGAATAGAACAAACAAAAATAACATTGTTCAAGATTTGGCAAGATATACTTGCCTTATTTTGGAGGAGAAAATGAAGAGGAAGAAGATGAAAGGAAATGAAATAATGGAGGAGAGAGAGAGAGGAGTTGGGTTTTATACAAAACCCTCTCATCTCAAACCAAATGAAACCAAACCAAGCCCAAGCCAAGTTGAACCAAACCAAATTATACCAAGTCAAGATTAAACCAAGTAAAGGCTAAGAAAGACAAATCAAAACACGGGTAACCTAACAAATGTCAGATTTCCGTACACGCATACTGAAAATGCGTATAACAACAAAAAAAAATGGGAGTGACAGGTATGCCATCGGTATGCACTGGTATACTGGTAGTATGCCGATTAAGGAGAAAATCTGTAAGTTAGAAAAAATTTAAAGCACTCTAAAAACCAAGAAAACATAAAATACAGTACATAAATACGTATCCGTATATAAATACCGATACAGTGAGACGAGTCTCATAACTCTCCCATCCTTAGAAAATGTTTGTCCTCGGAATTTCCTAAAGTTAGTCGAGCATGACAACCAAAATGAAAGCTCAAGAAAATACAACTATCTCAATAAAACGAAGCATGGCATATAAGTAAATGAAGACAACAGTAATATAAATAAATACTTAAGCAATAAATGAAGGCAACTGTAATGTAAATAAATGCGTAAGCAATAACACAACCACATTCAAGAAGGGCTGGAGACATATAAATAAATATGTCTACTGAGTCAGTTTGGTAGGGACCAACGTCCTCGCTGGCCTACGCTGACTCCAAAAATACATAAAGGTCAAGTATTAAAGTTAGTCGGTACCAATGACTCAGTCTAAGACATGACTCTACCTAGGACGTATCTTCGTAGTCGAGACACGTGATAGATATCATGTATCTTAAGATACGAAGACAGAATAGTGAGACGAGAAACTCGTATTCACTCACCGAATAAGTCAAGCCAACCGTTGTACATCTATAAAACCCCTAATTTTTTACTATTTTTTTATAAATTTGGTACTGATTTTTTTATTTTGTATTGTACGTCGCGTAGTTGTATTGTACGTCGCGCGCAAAATTTCGTTTTTCGTAATTGCTCGACGAGTGTGAATATGTGCGAACCTACATATTTTTGGAAAAATATTATTTCTATTTTTATATTTCGAAATAAAATATATAATAATTATTCTTAGCTATCGTACCAAAATTTCCAAGTTTATGATTTATTTATGAAAAGCCTTTTATTTATACAGTTATAATAATAAATAATATTCTTATAAAATAGTATACTAGAAAAGTATATTTTTGTAAATATTATTTATGGATACATATATATTTCATAATTATTTATTAGTTTATTTTTAAAATAATATAATTTTCAAAATTATTATTATTAGTATTTTTGGAAAACATATTTTGAAATTTTTGGTGGCAATTTAAATCTTGATTTGATTTTATGGATTTATTTAGATAGTTAGATTAATATCTATATTTGAAAGTTGATTTATCTTATTTGCTTTTAAACTAAAAGATAGAATGTAATTTAAATTGATTTAGATTTGGATTGAAATTTTTGAATGGATTTAATTTAATAATTGAATTATCTAATTGGATTTAAATAAATCATAATCCTTATCCAATTAGGAATTCCCACCTCCTATATAAGGAGAGGTACTCATCCACATTATTATTCCACAATTCCTTCATCACCACAACCAAAAATATGTGCATCGTGTCCGTGCCCGTGTTTTTCTTTCCATCCACTATTCTCTTCTTCTACAGATACATTATTTTTGTCCCGTCCGAAAAACCCGGACGTCCATCCATGTCGTGTCGGACAATCCCCGACACGATGACACCTCTCAAACAAATCCCTAAATCTAATCCCAAGCCATGTCCCGATTCACCCCGATCCCTGGCCGACCCGTCATCAACTGCCACCTCGGCCACCCCACGACTATCCCAGCCACAACATCGACCCCGCCACTGTACACCCGTCACCACCACAGCCTACCGATACCACCACCGCGCCATACCTACTGCCGCATACCCCCAATAGCCACCACCATGTCAACACCACCACCATCACAGCGGCCAACTCTGGCCAATAACCACCACCGTCTCCTCCAACCAGCCAAATCCCACCGCTACCAGTTTCCTCCTTGTCGACCTCACTTTTCCTCTAACTCCTCATACGAGGCTTCGCCACCACCGTCCGTGGCCGTCGTCCAACGCCCAGACCCCATGGCCAACTCCGGCCGACGAAGACCACATCACCACCACGAGAACCCCAAAATAAAAGGGGAAAAGAAAACCCCTTACCTAAAACCGCCGCCACCCAAAAAATCTCACCACCATCAACACCAGGAAAGGAAGAGTAAGTAAAAACACTTACCTATCACCATATCCGCTGCGCTAAGGACCCATCACAGTCGACCCCTACGCCCGGTGGTCCCCCACAGCCACCAAATTTAGCCCTTCGAGCCCGTACGACCAGGCGACCCCAACCATCAATCCGCCATGGCTGCACCCCCACATCCGCATAAACAGCCGCCCGTGGTGCGCCTCGCCGCCAGGTCGTCGCCGTATCGACCGCCTTAAACCACGATTGCCGGAGCGCCGAGACCCCCGACTTTCCCCTTACTCTGCCAAGTGCTGCCCCGATCTTCCTCCGCCGCCTCTAGGGCTGGGTGACAACTCCTCCAGCAATATCGACGCATCTTGCCAGCCGTGAGTGCCATACCCTGACCCTACGACCGCCGTGAGTGTTCCTCCGCCGGCCACCCTGCCACGGAACGCCATCGATCGCGTAGGCTAACGCGTGCCGACGCGTGCGCGCCGCCTTCCTCTGCTCAGCGCCCAGGTGCGCCTATCTCTGTAAGCCCCTCTCTCCCCCTCTCTCTGTAAGCCCCCTCTCATTGTCTATTCCCGAGGACGGGAACAGCTCTTCACAAAGTATGTTTTATTTTATTGTTTTATATTTTTTATCTTGATTGTTAAGTAATGGTATTGGTATTAATATACACCTTATGTTTTATTTCTTATACTTATTATTATTATTATCATCACATTAATTATTATTACTATATTATTTTGTATTAATAAGGATATTTAAAGTATGCACCCATATATGTTATTTTTATAAAGTCATGTTATTGTATCTATTGCTATATTTAGTAAAGTTTATTGTAAAAATATATACATATATAATTTTAAAACTTGGTTAGAAACCCTAAAATTATGCCTATATTAATTTTCTATTTAATTTAAATCTAGTCTTGACCTAAATTTTTTTAATAAAAAAATTACTTTTAGCACATTACTAGATATATTTTTTTTAAAATATACTATATATAATAAATTTCTAGTCTTTTAAAAAATATATATATTTATTTTTGAATCATAAGAATATAACTTCTACCTAAAAAGTATAATTTACAAATATAGAGTTTTTTCCTAAAGAAAAATGATTTACATATTTTTTTAGTATGTATCTATAAACTATTTTAACTAGCAAATTATAGTTTTTAAGGTTTACAAATAGTTTTCTAAAAACGTATATATAATTATTTGATCTAATGCCTTCGATTCTCATCCTATTCGCGACTAATTACCTAATCCCTATTCTCTTGCGTCGCCTCTAGCTAATTTGACCGTTCTGGACCCAATAGAACTGTCCATGCCACCATCAGAGGTCACATTGTGTAGTTGTTACCCAAAGTCGCAGTTCGTGCCACCTTGATTATTGCAGCACCACCTCAGGTGTCAATTGGGCAATACACCTTGCCATTTGCTGTTTATTTATTTTAGCTCATATTTCATGTATTATTTATTATTTTCTTTAGGCAAAATAAAGTGTGATACATGGCATAACATGTTAAAACTTACTGTTCAGTTATATTTCCTGCTATGTATTATTTTTCTTACACATTAAACCTAGATTTAAGGGACCACCTTGTGTGTTGCATTCATTGGCCTTGACACATTGTACCATAAAGTTGTGTGTCACATGTAGAACACGGACATGCGTGACTGGCTGGCCACCGGTGCGTATAAGCCGTGCGGTAGGAATAACTGCTAATAGAGGTTGCATGCTTAGTTTGACTTAGCGGTTAATAGAGGTTTTGTGCTGTGGATACAACATAGTAGGCATTGGGCGGGAAGGATAATTCCTTAGCATATGGGCTTCGATGCACTTTTCCTTGTGACCCGAAAGCTCCGCTGGAGATACGGGGTTGATGATCCATGATTACTGACGGCCACTGGCGTTCTGCGGAACATTATGCTCTTATTGATTAGGTCTCTGGTGCCCCAAGGGGGGACTATGCCGATCCTATTTAGCCAGGGTCCATGCACAGGAAGGATTGTTTTTAACTACATTTCACTTAGAACGGTTAGGCACCTTTATCCGTTAGGTACGAATACTTTTGGTTTTGGTACTTGTATCTGACCGTGACTTGGAACAATAACTTGTCGCGGATTAGTTCATCACATCTTGTCCTTGTTTGGTTGTAGGTGTGGCTTACTACTTCGATGAGAAGGTATTAAACCTTGTTGGAGTCCGGATACCATATTGGATTCATAGCATAGAAAGATACGTCACCGTGAATTAGTTTACCATCTCCTATCCTTGTTTGGTTTAGGGATGGTAAGCTAATTCAATAGGTGTGTATTGGACCATGTTATAATTCAATTGACTTATTTATTTGAGCAATATTTATTCAGTTTATATGGCATGATATTATGTGTCTTGTTACGTCCCTCTGAGGACCTGGTTATCTTTCCAAGTGTGTGTTCGTGTCTTCTGCAGGTATTCTAGCCGAGGTCGTAGTATTCTCCAATTATTCGAAGATGACGTGCCTTGGATCTATCTTGCTACCTTCGTCAAATCATTTTATATATCATGTACTTCTTTTCTTTTATTTTGTTGGTAGTGGATGTGTCTCCACCCAACATATTGTATCAAGATAATTCATTATCATTATATGATATCTTCTATTCATTTATTTTTATGCGGATGAGATTAGTTATGGTTCTACTGCATTTTACAGCTTACGTATATTTATTATACGGCTGGCATGTCTACGTTCCTAGCCCTACGTATTTTAGAACTGGGGTGTTACAACACATGATACAGTCGAATTACAAGGTCGCCGACAAGAACCCAAGATATACTACCACTACCTGGCCGGCTACTGAAGGATAAACCAAAAGGACATAACTGCAAGAAGACCATAAAGATGGTACCTTAGACTCCTAAGGTATTATCTTCACGCTGATACTACAGCTGCTTCTGGTACTGCGCATTCAATCGCGCTTTGAGCTGCCTGACCCTCTGAGCTTATTATGGTGGTGGGTACTGTGCCAATGGCTGAACATCTAGTATTGGCCCTAACTGCTCATCCACTACTGGAGTGATGACGGAGGTGACTGAAAGGATGGCGGTGGTATATCTGGTATAGATAGTCGTCCTCGAGATGTCGAATAGGGACAATGCAACTGAATGGCCCTCTGCTCCACAGCGGAAGCATCACTTATTGACCGTCCAACAAACTGATCTGTGATGTCCTATCTTTCCACAATATGTACATCCTACTTGTTCTGCCTGATACTGCTGCTGGTTTCTCTGCCTCTGAGCCTGGGTTTGTACATATTGATGAGGTCCCTGCTGCTGTTGAACCGGTACTAGAGCCTGCTGGTTGGAAGGCTAGAAGGATGACGATCCATCCGGACTCCTCCAGGGACAAACTTCGATCATGTGGTCTGGTGATCCGCACGCTAAATATAGAAGGTTAGCCCTTCGATAAGTAAGATGAGTGTGTCCTCCCCTTCCACAGAAGTAACATACGACTGGCAACTCCTGGTACTGGTATGGACGTTGGCCTGCCGGCACATGTGATGGACGTCGGGGTGAAAAGCCTGATACGGGTGAATGGTACCTCTTATGACCCTCAGTTCTGGATGTGGTCCTCCTGACTATATGCTCGCGCTCTCGTACTGCCTCTACAGTAGGTCGGGCTCGATATGCTGATCGACTAGATGACTGGTACTGCCTGGCTCCAATCTGTACTTCCTCTGGCTGTAAGTCCTCGACTTGAAATACTTCTGGTATTCCTTGTCTACTACGGTCTATCAACACATGGACACTCTGCTGGAGAACGAGATCTCGTCGTTGCTGTGACTACATCATTTCTTTGATGATCCCTATGAGTGCAGGTACATCGGGTTGTTCTCGAACTACCTCTGCTCATACTGCTGACTATACAGGCACAACTGGCTGATCGGGATGGACTGGCATCTCTGCCCTCGAGTCAACTCTCAACTCTGCGTCTAAATGCTGAGACTGATCCTCCATAACTAGCTAACAGAAGATTGCTGACCTGCCATCGGCAGAACCTGAACAAGTTAATCGGAAGGATTAGGAACAGTGCCCCTGATAGCTAAAGGGCACAAGGCACAAATCAAGGGAACAAGAAAGATCAACGATCAAAGCAAATATCAGGTCAAAGGATCAGAGATATAGAATAATACGAAGGATATCAATAAAGGAGAATTATGACTGATATATCTATACATCAGTAACCCCTACATATCTGATAAATCAGACCTGCATAGGCCACCACTAAAAGCTATATTACGCCCAAGAACCAGAATACAGGCAAGTAGGGACGGACCAAGCCAGCTACATAACACCAAAGTACTCCAGTACTCTGAGATAATGTATAAGTTGTCAAGACATAGGGGTTACTACTGCATGCCATTAGTCAATCCTAGGTCAAACGATCCTAGGTATCTCAATCAAAGGCAAATATACAAGGTGCAAGAAGTATGGTCATCATACATAAAATAGTAAAGCGTTCCAAACTATATATATACATGGATGATCATGAAGCTAGTAATACAAAGTAAGAACTAGCAAGAGTAATAGTTATACATGATAAGCTCTAGCTATAGTCTAGAATACGCAAATCATGTTTAGGCCTGTAGGTTACATGTCAAGATCCCAAAATACGAGTTAAATACGTGCTCGGAGGCTAAATGCCACAAAAGAATAATATACATAACTAGTGGGAGAATGATATAAGAAACCCACTAAGGTACTCTGGTGCTCCGGGTAGTCACCGTCGAGTAGATGGCGCGGAAGATCCTTCGGGCTCCTCTATCAAATCTGGCCAAACAAAACCAGTAGAGTCAGACCCACAAATAACAAGTACCACAAAGGAAGCCAAACTTATGAACTAAAACCAGCAATAACTATCATAATAACAGATAGAGACAGAAATAAGTAAATGCGGATCGAGACTCGTACACTACCAATACACTTATCCCGATAATAGAAAAGATAATAAGCAAAACAACATGGAACATAGGGTAAATAACATGTGCCATAATATAAAGTGTAGCCATATTAAGTAAATAGAAGCATGTGATTATGTAAGACAAACTGGACATGTGAGATATTTGAACAAGTGAGCATGTGAGATAACTGGATATGTGACATATAGGGTAACTGGGACATGTTGGCATGTTAGAGAACTGGTATGTGTGAGTATGTAAGAACTATATAGAACGACCAATGATAAGATGACTTAGGAACTATTCCGGAATCTAAGTTACAACCCGTAAGCCAAACAAGGACCGGGGTTGTATCACTTCTCCTGAACAAAACTTAGTTTCTAATCATTTATCGGCAAAAGTAAAGCATAGACAATAATGTACTAAATTAAACAATCCGGACACTGTCTAGACTAGACTAGACTAGACTTGACTTAAATTCATACAACAATCACGGCCAAGCAGTGAGTACGGCTTTATACATTAGCTAACTAGGGTTATCACAAGCCTAGTTACAAACAAGATGCACTTTTGAGAAATCTAATCCAGTTACCTGCTCTGCAGACTACCCGACTTATCTAGGCCAAAAGGAAAAGAAAGTAATGGTGGATAGATCGCCCGGGAGACAAATGTACCCTATAGACATAGAATAGTAGGTACATCGCCCAGGAGATATATATACCCTATAGACATATAATAGTGGGTACATCGTCCAGGAGACAAATGTACCCTATAGACATATACAAGGTGCAACACTCGGCGGTGCGCTGGAAGTGTGCTCATCATGACAGATAGCTCCAAATTCATTCAGGTTGGGGCCGGGACAAAGGGCTTGCAGGTAACTGAGAAATTCTTCCCTCCTAATGATCTAGATAATCAAGCTACTTGTTTAGTCCTTAACATTTTCTTGTTGGATTTTGTGTGTGGCATTCCACGGAATCCATCCTAGATATGATATGCAAGACTGGACAATACAAGAAAGTGCACTATAACAAGCCACAACAAGAAAATATAATAAGCTGGAAGCTAGGAGTACGCTACGATGAGCCACTACAAAGAAAATAGGGAGTGCACCATGACAGGCCACTATCATGTAAGCGAGGAAAGACATGTACAAGAGTGCACCACGACGGGTCACTATCTAGTAAGCAAAAAAGACATATAACATGAGTGCGCCACGACGGACCACTATCTACTAAGCAAAGAAGACTTGTAACATGAGTGTGCCACGATGGATCACTATCTAGTAAGCAAAAAAGACATGTAACATGAGTTTGCCACGACGAGCTACTATCTAGGAAGTAAAGAAGACATGTAACATGAATACGCCACGATGGGCCATAATAAAGAAATTCTAGACATGGCATAGACTGCAAAGTACAATAAATCTGGAGAGGCATGGCAATACATATCATAGCATATAAGAAAGAATCAAAAGAAAAGACATGTCATAGCATGTGAGAAGGAATAAAAGTAAGTACGTGTGCTAGTATCAAGTGTACATAGGATGTACAATTATTATCTAACTATGCAAGATGATCAAGATGAGATCATGTTGTCATATTCAAGTTAAGTACAATATTAACAAGTTACAAAGTTGGGTCGTCGCATTTTAGGTCAAATATAGAAGACATGCAAAGAAGATCAAAAACTGCAATTAAAATTATCAGTTGTATATAAACTCCAATTAAAGTAAAATAAGAAGATTCTTGAAGCCAAGAAAATGATCTACAACATTCATGTTTTGAGTTTTTCAATATTCTAGCTACAAAACAGCTTAAACATACAAAAACAGCGAAAAACAGCAATTCCGGCGCATGGACAATTCTGGGCAAATCCAACGCATAGAAATTTTTGCACATCCGTGCATGTGAATTCCTGCACATCCGCGTATGGGAAATTCATGTACATCTTCGTATGGGAATTCCTGCACATCAGTGCATGGAGAATTTCTGTACATCCGTGCATGGGAATTCCTGCACATTCGTGCATAGAAAATTCTTGTACATCAGCGCATGGGAAATTCATGCACATCTGTGCATGGGAATTTTTGTACATCTGTGCATGGGAAATTCCTGTACATCCGTGCATGAGAAATTCCTGCACATTCGTGCGTAGGAAAACTCACATTACGTCTTCAGTACATGCGCGTAGAGAATATACACGCATGACACTCTCGGAGTCAAAAGAGCGTTGCCGGGACTTCACGGCACATGGCCTCCCGGGCGCATGCAAGTTTCAGAGCATGGGGTCGTCGTCCCCAAACAGCAAGTTCAGCCATGGAAGTTCCAAAAACTTGCCATGGCCATAACTTCCTCACTCGAACTCAAAATCAAGCGAAATAAAGGCCAAAACTGCATGAAATCAAATTTTCTACAACATGGAACCACTAGTTTTTGGAAATACCAAGTTTTTAGAGATCAAAACCAAGAAAAATGAGAATAAGCTTAAAACTTAGATCCACAAACATATAACCATCAAAACCGAAAACTCCAAGTTCTAAAGATGCTTAGAATTATGAAAGAAAGAGAATAGAACAAACAAAAATAACATTGTTCAAGATTTGGCAAGATGCACTTGCCTTAGTTTGGAGGAGAGAATGAAGAGGAAGAAGATGAAAGGAAATAAAATAATAGAGCAGAGAGAGAGGAGTTGGGTTTTATACAAAACCCTCTCATCTCAAACCAAACTAAGCCAAACCAAGCCCAAGCCAAGTTGAACCAAACCAAATTAAACCAAGTTAAGATTAAACCAAGTAAAGGCTAAGAAATACAAGTCAAAACATGGGTCATCTAACAAATGTCAGAATTTTGTACATGTATACTGAAAATACGTATAACAAAACAAAAAATTGGAGTGATAGGTATGCCGTTGGTATACACTGGTATACTAGCGGTATGCCAATTAAGAAGAAAATCTATAAGTTAGAAAATTTTTAAAGCACTCTGAAAACCAAAAAAATATGAAATACAATACATAAATACGTATCCGTATATAAATATCGATACAGTGAGACGAGTCTCACAGTAGGCAGAACCATGTCAATGACATATGGCACGTGTTCATGTCTTAAAGATCTCAAATTTGGTGCAGGATGATATATCTGGATGTGCCTAGGATCTAACGCATGAGGAGACTTGGCTCATGACTTTTAGAAGTCAAAAGCAAGTCCGGGGGCATGGCTTTTTTAGGTACATACGGAGCTTTGGGGGCATGGCTGCGGAAGTGCATGCGGGTGATTACTCGGCCACGTGGTAGAGTGTAACCGATAAAAAATAATGAGGCTGATGTCAACGGCTCTTCGTTTTCTGTAAAAGCTGTCAACTGCTCAGTCTTCGGGACGCGTGATGACGGTTCCGTCACTTAGCATTAAATGCTTGATGGATGACGAGCTTAGGTGGGCACATCTGTCCTTGCTTCATTGGGCACATCGGCATGAAGCGCATGGTATTGAGGAGCGCATCTAGCGCATCTCCTTTGGTCAACTTTGTTGAGTCTTTCGAGACTCGAATTGATGACTCTTTGACTTAGCTAAATTTGAGGTGGCAGATTCATCACCATTAATGCAAATTTATTGTACTGACTTCAGAAAAGTTGCCACTTGGCGCATGGGTGTGATTTGCCCCAACTTATAAATAGATGTGGTGAGAGAGAATTTGTTCTCATTCCTCTCAATGAAGATGAACTCGACCGATCCTCCTCCTTGGCAAAAGGTTGCACAACGGGCTATGGATCTCCTCGTTCAAAGTAGCTTTGATGATGAACTCCTTCAGAAGAGTGAGATTGTTTGCAAAAATAAAATCTTTTTATTTATTCTAAACTTATAAAAGAGTACAAAGTACAATGATTTCTGGAAAAGTACAACTTTAGGAATCTGATCAGAAGACGATCACTTTATTCCTTGGACTATATGAACTTGAAGACTGTAGCCTTTGGAGAATGCAGCAACAATTTTTCCAGAGTTCTTGATCTCTGTCTGTGTGTATTTGACCTCTATGCCAATGTCTCTGATGATTTCACAATGATTGGAAACTCTATTTATAGAGTTCTTGAAATAACTATTTTAGCAGTTATTTTGATGGTGCACGAAGCTGGATTGTGCCACATTGAGTTGCGCTAACCTCCTGTTGCGCTAACTTTCATTCAGTTGTCAATCGTGTACTAACTGTATTTAGACGCGTGGCATCGTATGATTGAGATACGCGTGGTCGTGTACAGGATAGTAGATATGTCTTGAGAGATTAGTGGCATGTGTGCCACATCATCCTGCTTTAGAATGTAAGTTGTCTCAACTTTATCAGGTTGCGCGAGCTTCACTTAACAAGTCAAACTGCACTTGATTTGAGCTGCGCCTACACACGTGGCAGCTTCTGAGTAGATGTCATCAGATTGTGCCTAAGCGAAACTAAGGATTTTTTTTAGATTGCGCCTGGGCGCAACTCACAAAGTGTACATGACAGCCGTCCACCAACTTTCCTTGAATAGCATAATTCACGGGATTCGAAGAGATTTTTCTCGTTCATCGTTGTGTCAGTCGTCAGTATTGTCAGGTAATGATGAACATTAAGTGTCAGATGCCACGTAGGTTCTGGCGCAAAAAGACTGGGCGCAGTATGATATTAGGCGCAACCTGATCAGTGGCACAGTCTGTTCTCAGAGCTTCATATCAGTGGCGCAACTTGATTTTTAGGGCACAATTTGTTCACTGATCAGTATATTCAGGGCACAATTTTATTTTTAGGCTCTACAAGACCCCCTTCAAAGTTTTTAAAACTTAAAGACATTGCAAAGTTTTGGAATACTTTGAATTTAGAAAAGTTTTGACTAAGTTAAGTTGCGCCGGACAATGCTCGGTCGTCACGATTAAATACCTTTATTGAAAATACTCAATCCTCTCTTCGTCTTTCGGAGTTTCATTGATTATTTTTAGTTTCCCATGAGGAATACAAAGAGTCAACTTATTGATATATGTAGTAGTTGCTCTCTGTGCTTTGTTCTTCACTTTTGTTCTTCAATGGCCCCCAAGAAGAAAGAGATGGAGACCAATTCTGACACCACAACCAAGTCTCCTGAAGCGAGACATGATGTTGCGCCTATAACTTTTTTATTGGAGGCTGACCCAGCTTTGAGGGCAGTAAACTTTTTGAACTTTTTCGGTTTAACCCCGTCAGTCTTCAATCGCTCGAGTGACGGATCATCCTCTGAGGAGCACGTCAATTCAGAGAGATTTCTTAACCTGATGCGTCGCTCGGGATCTGCACCATGCAAGAATTGGATGCCGCCCTTTGTCAGACTGATGAAGGCAAGGACAAGAAATAATATTCTAGGCAGAACAATTTTTTATTTTTATGTCCTTGACTGTAGGGTCCACCCGTCTTTATGCAATGAAACCTAGAATTTCTGATTCTGTGTGGCTGTGATTTCGAATGATGCTCATGGAAATATTCTTTTAGCTAATTCTTTATTTTACTGTTTCTTCTGAAGAACACGTGGCAGTCGTTACACAGTTTTAGATGCCCATTTTTAGTTCTTTCCCAAAATAGGATCCTAGAACGACGCACCCACCTCATCTTTAACCTCTTTAAAAAGGATATCCAGAAATGAAAGAATCATTCATACTCTCTCAAAACAAATGTCTTCCCATAAGGTTTCACTTGCGCCACGTCATTCTGATATTATTTGCTTGTATGTTGTGTCTTCAAAAATTGGTGAGTCTCGACGAAGAATCAATAGTATGAATATTCTTCTTTCGCACCACTTCTGGAGACAAGTATTGATCTGCATATTGTAGACACTGTTGATATACGCTAACTATTTCTAAGAATAGGCGCACACTGTGGTCCAGTGTTTAGCTCTGATCAGAGGCACGTATTGCTGACATACACTTGTTTGATCAGTGCTTAATAATGATATGCACCTGTTTATAGGTGCATATTGATGTGCGCATGTTTGTAAACGCATATTGATGTGCGCCTGTTTGTAGGCACAATGCTAATGCACGCCTGTTTGTAGGTGCAATGCTGATGTGCGCCTGTTTGTAGACGCATACTGCTGATTAATTCTGCTAACTTCTCATGTTTCATTGATATTTGTAGGGACTTGGTTAGCAAGCTTCTTCAGAACTGGTATTGGTGATTTGGATGTTGCAGAGAGCATTCTTCTGACACTCACATCAGACAGCTCATGTGGTTCTGACACTCAAATCAGACAGCTCAGGACTCTTCATGTTAAGAAGGGTCTTTCTCAGATGGTAGAAAGAGCCTATACACATGAGAGTTGGATGGACGTGAAGACGCAGAACTAAGAATTGTATCACAAGGGTGATCTCATTCCAAGTTCCCCTAGCGGGCTGTCTTCTCTCCACCAGTTGTATTGACAGCAGCTCATCTTTGGGCTGCTGCACTCTGGGGTTCTCCTCTAGTCTTTCTCAGAGAGAAGACCAGAGTTAATTCCATTTTCTGGCTCGTTGCTTCAGGTCGAGACGACAAGGAATTACCACCAACAAATAAGAAGATCCAAAGATGTAATAGAACTTCATTATCGATGAGAAGATCCAAAGATGTAATAGACCTTCATTTAGAATGAAAATCCAAGATATAATAGATTTTCATCAAGATGTATCTATGCTTTTAAAGAAGGAATAAAGAAATAATTGTCTCATTATTCTCTTTCTTTTTCTTTTTTTTATAATTTGATTTTGCTATGTTGTTATAGATAACAGAATCCAGAGAGGATCACGAATGTGGCAAGCTGTTTTGATGTGAATATTTGGAATTCAAGTTCGTAAAAAGATATGACCTCTCACTATGATAAATGAATGGGTGATCATTCACTTCGATTTTCGAGGAAGAAATATTGAATGAATGAATGGCCGTTTAGACTTTCAAAGAAGACAACGAATGAATCAAACATGCCAGTTTCGAAGAAGGGAAGATGAAGAGTCGGTTATGAATGAACCGTTAGAAATGAACAAACAGTTGTGCCTCTTTCCAAAAGTTGCATCAGTTTTCAAGGCCGATTGCCTATAAATTGTCAATCTTTTTTCTTCCTGTGCAAGAAAAAAAATATCTTTCAAAGATTTGATTGCTCCGAAGACTGAAGAAGAAACCAAGACTTTCCTTGCTGAGCCTCCAGTGCCTTCTCAAAAAGAAAGGAGCGAAGGTTCAACTGTTTCTCCTGCACCAGGACAGGATTTGATCTCCAAGTTAGTGGAGCCTGGAAAAACTGCCGAAGAAGAGGCATTGAGGACGGCTGTTTCTGAGTTCCTGGTGTGTTCAGACAACGAGATGTTTGAACAGTTGGCGAACTTTGTTTTTAATCAGGAAGGGTCAGGGCCTCCTCCCTGTCCATAATATTATGTAATTCCATTCTATTTTTGAATAAAAAATGAACTTTTATTTATATCATGTCTCTGAAAATAAAGTACATTTTGTCTTTATACATAATATTTCTTGAGAAATTTGCTGTTGATGGGCATCATAGCAACTCTGCCATCCATATCTGTTAATTGATAGGCTCCATTGGAGAAGACTTTATTTATCACATACGGTCCTTTCTATTTTGCCTCGAACTTGCCTTTGCTCATATGTGTCATAGTCATAGGACGTCTGACTGTAAGAACCAATTTGCCTTCTTGAAATGTTCGCACTCTGAATTTGCGATTGAAAGCTTTTAAAATCTGGGCCTGATAAAGTTCGATATGTTGTTGGGCTAATAACCTTTTCTCATCAAGCGCCTCCAATTCCTGAAGCCGAAGACGATCATTATTGTCTGTAGTAAGCTCATTAGCAATGGTGATTCTCAATGATGGAATTTGAATTTCTAAAGGTAACATAGCTTCACATCCATATACCAGAGAAAAAGGTGTGCAATCTGTGGGGTTACGGACAGTAGTACGATATGCCCATAGACATTCTCCGAGTTTATCACTCCAATTACGTTTGTTAATAGAGACAAACTTTTTAAGGAGTTTGATAATAGTCTTGTTGAATGCTTCAGCCAACCTGTTAGTCGCAGGATTATAGGCTGTAGAGACGATATTATTGATTCTGTTGTCATCATAGAACCTATTAAACTTCTGGTTGATAAATTGTGGCCCATTATCATGGATGATTCGGCGAGGGACACCAAATCTGTATATCACATGATGTTTGATGAAGTTGATGGCACTACTCGTTTTAACTTCAGCCAAACGTATAGCTTCTGCCCACTTGGAGAAATAATCGGTTATAGCCAAGATAAACCGATATCCTTTAGAGGAAGAAGGATTGATAGGACCAATTATGTCCATGCCCCAAGCTTCGAAGGGCCATGAGGCAGCAGTTGGATGAAGAAACTCTGACGGTTGGTGAATGAAGTCTGCATGAATCTGACATGCACGACATTTTCTTGCATAATCAATAGCATTTGATACCATAGAGGGCCAGTAGTAGCCCATACGTCGGATACGATCCTATAATTTAGGACCAGGCTGATGTGCTCCACAAACGCCATCATGAGCTTTGTGCAATATCTGCTTTGCTTCGTTACCAGCAAAACATCTTAAAAGCAATCCATCAAAAGTTCTTCGATAGAGGGTCTTAGTAGTATGATTGTACTAGAATCGGAGCGATCGACGACGGATACTTGTAGCTTCTTTAGGATCTTCTGGCAATATATCATGTACTGCAAAATCAATGAAAGGTACTCTCCAATCCTCGCTAAGGGCATTAACTTCAGTTAGGTTGCTGATTTCAATTTTGTGGTTGTTTTCAACACAGAATAGTTATCTATTAGAGATAACAACCATCTGTTGCCTTTTGACTGGAACTGCCAACACTGCAGCTAGGTTAGCTAAGGCATCAGCTTCTGTATTGCATGCCTGACGTACATGTTCGATGAAGAATCCTTTAAATAAAGAAACTATCTTGGTTGCTGCTTCATGGTATGGTACTAGATCTTGATGTCGAACTTCATATATGCCTCTAACCTGATTAACAATCAGCTTAGAGTCACCATATACTTCGAGATATTCAATATCCAGTTGTTTAGCTAATTGAAGTCCGATGAGCAAAGCATTGTATTCTGCCATATTGTTGGAGCATGATTCGTCTAAAGAATAGGCCCTTTGAATATTTAAGCCCTCGGGTGAAACGAGAACAATTCTCACTCCCACAACAAGAGTACCTCCAGGTCCAATTCTAGAAGCTCCATCAAAGAATAATCTCCAAGTAGGAAATTCTTCTGAGATCATATTTGATTCCAAAGTTTCGTCCGAAATCTCATCATAGAGTTTAAATGTCTCAGGGACAGGATGAGCTGCTAAGAAGTCAGCAAGTGCTTGGCCTTTCACAGACTTTTGAGAAACATAAACCATATCATATTCTGCTAGCAATATGGCCCATGTGGCAAGCCTAGAATTGAGTGTACTTGGCTTCTTCATTAGAACTCGAAGAGGATTGACTCGAGATATGACATGAATAGTTTGGCCTATGATGTAATGTCTTGTCTTCTGAACAACAAACATTAAGGCTAAACATTCTTTCTCCACTGGGCTACAACAATGTTCAGCTCCAATCATCGTTCGGCTAAGATAGTAGATGGTTGGTTCATGACCTTTCTTGTTCTTTTGAGCCAGCAAAGCTCCCAATGAATGATCCATTGCTCGGACATACATTAAGAAGGGTATTCCTGAGATCGGTGGTACAAGAACCGGTGGACTCATTAAATACCGTTTTATGTCATCAAATGCTCGTTGACATTTTTCCGTCCAAATGAAAGATACACCTTTCTTCATTAATTGAGTAAATGGTCTGCAATGTCCAGATAAATTCGAAATGAACTGCCTGATGTACGTAAGTCGACCTTAGAATCCTCGTAGCTCTTTTAGGTTGCGTGGAGGACGCATCTCTTGAATGGCTTTGATCTTCTCGGGATCAACGTGTATACCCTTAGAGGTAATGACGAAGCCGAGAAACTTACCACTAGAGACACCCAAGAAAGACTTGGGGTTCATTTTGAGTTGATGCTGGCATATTAGAATGAAGATAGTCCTTAAATCTTGAATGTGATCTTCTTTGAGATGACTTTTGACAACAATATCATCAATATAGCATTCGACAGTCTTTCGCAAATGATCTCGAAAGATAGTACTCTTAGCCCGCTGGTAAGTTGTATCTGTCATGACCCGCACCCACTATTAGGGTACGAGAACGTAACGACGCCCAGCCTACGCCGCAGTGTCGGCGGTAGAACGCTGTCCTAGGTCACAACATCTAACATATAGAGCTAAGCAATTTATATTCCCCGAATGGGGGTGACATAGCAGATACAGTCTCAATCACATCTAAGGTAGAGCATGATAGGGATAGATAAAACATGAAATCCAAAATAAATACAGGAGATAGAAGTCTAAGTGTCTAAGATACATGAATCCAGAAGTACATCTCAAAACTCAAATAAAGATACAGTAATCCACAAAGTAAATACAACTCCAGACAAAATGAAATAACTACCTAAACAACCTCTAATGTGTCTCCTCTAGGCTAGCAGGCACCTCCAGGCTATCTGTAAAATTTATCAACAGGTCCAGTCAGGACTGGAGCGAGTACAATACATCTCAACAGATCATAGCAGGTTAAAAAATATATAACATGCAGTAAAGTAAGATACAAGTACTGAAGAATGCAGTATGTAAACAGAGAGAGAACTGTAATAGAAATATCTACTATACATAGAGAACTAGCAGTGACTAGTGAGTCAGAGTACAATATGAACATATAAATGGCATGGGATGATTCTGATAAGACACTAAGGAATGATTCTGATAAGAAACTACTGGTGTATTATTCACATGTCCAAATTCTACTCCTCCGTACCCCCAATCAATACACAAGGATCCAGCCAGGTTATGTTATGATACTATGTACAGACCCCGAAGGTGATAGACCCCGAAGGTGATAGACCCCGAAGGTGATAGATCCCGAAGGTGATACATAGTAGACCCATAAATGGGATAAGGATTCCAGGATGACTCTGTGATCATAAGAGTATATGTCACAAGTGATCGAAGAATCAACGAAGCATAGTAATACGCTATGTAAGTGAAACGCACAAAACATAGAGTACCCGATGCTCCCTAAGGATAACATCTCAAGAAGGGATCCATATAGTACCAATTCGTGTGACCAACGTGACAGTACAAGTAAAGTAATCTACTGCAGGAAATAATTCTAAGCAGGATATGAAATGAACAGAGAATGTACTCGCCTGATATTTGAATGTCCAAGATAAAGATACTGTCCGAAGAGAGGTGTCTGGCTCCTAATTAGAACAGCACAGGTCACAACATGTCCAGAAGGGTAATATAAAGCACTACAATGCATTCTACATGAATCTAGGTCAAACTAGGCCAAAGTCAACCCTTGATCAACTCTGGTCAACTGCACTAGTCAAACTAGGTCAAACTAGGTCATGTCATAATCCAACAAGTCTTACTAGGCCTAACCTAGACTATCCTAGCAAGCACACATCAATACAAGGCTATACAAGCCAATATACACCCAACTCTATATAGCATACAATTATTCAATACTCAAATAGGCAAGAATTCACATTGGATATACACTAGGTAATCTATTACTTTAAGCTATATATGTTTACACATATATACACATGCATATATTGGTATTCAATATTAGGTCTATAATTATGGCATTTCAAATGGTTATATAAACTTATATATTACAACACAATATGCTAACATATATATAATATACATACATAGCTAAGTTAACTGTATTCATAAATACTTATTTAAGAGGCTATGTGTGTGTATGTGAACATGGCAAAGGGGCAAGTGAGGGTTAAATGGGCATACATATTGTATACATATCAAAGAGTGTCAAAGTGTAAGTGAACAAAGTGTCAAGTGTGATAGTGTCAACATAGTATAAGGGGTACATGAGGTAATATAGGATTTGTGTTAACATAGAACATTACATCTCATTAACTTGTATATTACATACATTACATCTATTATTACATTTCATTCATGCTTGCATTCATTCATCATTCATTTATTCTCTTGCACTACTATATGCACCATACATTACATACTATGGAACCTACATATTCATTACAAGTCATACTTATACATGCTTACATTAGATAGGATACTTACACCTCATACATCATTTATTTAACTATTTACTCATGCTTGCATTCTCTATTTAATTACATAATGTATATACATTAACATGGGTTAAAATCAAATAGAACATTATATTACACACAAGGGTGCACAAAATGCATATGCCGAATAGTAACTCCTAATAATAATCAATACTGTACCATCTCAGCATGAATTAAAATTTAGGATTAAATTATGTTATAGATCTATGTGTTAGCTTTTCGAAACTTCAAACGGATCGCGTTTTCGTTTTCGGAAACTCCCGGAATCGCGAAAACACCGAGAACGCGTTTGTCTTTCGTAAAGCTGACACTCAAATAATTCTCCAGAAAGTTACAGAAATAATTAGGCCTATTAATACATGTTTTTGGAAAGCTAACTTCAATACGCTTCTTTTAAAAAAAACGGGAGATTAAACCGAGCTTTGAGCTAGAAGTTATGACATTTCTAAGTTAGGGCTGAAATTAAAAACGTGGATAAAAATCATAACGGATTTAGATAGTTTGAGCCAAAAGAATACACAATATATATCCTAATTATCCACAACAATAATAGCAATAATAATATGAGGAACCACATTCACAAACTTGATTATATAATCATCATGAACCATTTATTACATATATAAATATAGATACACTCTCATTACAATATATATATATATATATAAATCTATATATGTAACATGAACACATCCACAACACAAAGGACACTCCTATGACCTCCAAATGGACACAAAATGGACACAAATGGAGATACAACCATAGGGGTCATTCTTATGGGTTCAAAATAGACCTATATGCATGAGAAAATGAAAAGGAGAAGGGATTTATACCTCCCGGTAGATCGAATCGAAGAAAAACCTTCCCGGAGCGACACCGACACGTAGAGATTCCAAAAGGACACGAACGAGCTCCGAATCCTCCCAAACTTGGGTAGCTTCCTCCTTGGCTAGAATGGAGAAGGAAAGAAAAGATTTGGTGGTAAAATGGAAGGATTTGGTGGAGAAATTGCTAGGGATTGCTCTCTAGGAATTTGGGGAAGAACAAGAGAGAGAAAAATAGATGGATAATGACAAATGGGAGGCTCAACCCTATCCTTATTGTGGCTGGCCATAAAGGTGGTTTTGTCCTATTAGGAAAAGTCCAAAAGCCCCCACTAACCTATTCTATGAGTATTAGGAAAGGGCTAATTGGTTGGGGCTAAATTAGTCATTCTAAAGTCTCTAATCACACTAACCTTATCCATAATAATTAGTCTAACCTCTAACTAAAATATTTCTATCATGTGGACTAAAATTAATATCATATTGGCCATGCCTAACTAGTGTGTGGGTCCCACTAGAGTCAAACTACCTCCGGGTCCCCGTTACAAGTCAAATTGAGATAAAATTCGAACCCGACTCAAATAATCCCAAAACTATATCATAAATAATAAAATAATATCAAAATAATTCAAAGAGGTCAAATGCAAAAATATTCTTAGGCCAAAAATGATATTAAAATATCATAATCACATGGTTAGGCTCTAGGTCAAACAGTCTCTAGGGTTTCACTAGCAAAACGTCAAAACCACAAGTCATTGATTTAAATAATTTTAAAATAATTTAAAATCACCAAAAATTATATCATGAATTAATTATTATTATTAAAATAATTATAAACATGAAATTTCAAAATTTCCCTTATTTGGGAAACTGGGTGCTACAGTATCTACATTCTTAAGATCAAACGGCATGACCGTATAACAGTACACACCTCGAGGAGTACGAAACGAAGTATGTTTCTCATCTTCAGGATTCATCGATTATATCTAGAAAACCCATCCATAAAAGAAATTCGTTCGAATCCACATGTATTGTCGATCATAACATCAGTAATTGGGAGAGGGAATTCGTCTTTAGGGCAAGCATCATTGAGATCCCGAAAGTCTATACAAACTTGAACCTTTTCGGTCTTCTTCAGGACTGGGACGACATTGGTCACCCAATCAGGATGTTGTTCTTCTCTGATAAAATCGCAAGCTATAAGCTTTTTGACTTCATCATCAACTACATCCATCATTTCAGGCTTGAATCGCCGTTGATGTTGTTTGACCGGTTTGACATTCGGCAAAATATTCAGCTTGTGAGTTACAATTTGAGGATCTAATCCCGGCATATCTTCGTAACTCCAGGCGAAGACGTCAATGTATTCACGAATAAGGTGAATTAATTCTTATTTATCATCTTCTGAAAGATTCTTGCTAATGAAGATTGGTCGTGATACGCCTTTCTCTCCAATATAAATTTGAACCAGTTGATCTTCAGTAGGTGGCTCTCGTTGTACGAAACGAAGTTCCTACTGATTGTCCATCCTTTGTGCCCAAGGGTCGATGTCAGCAGCTTCTTCAATGTTACTTTCATTATCTTCTGAGAATTCGACAGACACCATGTTAGAAGATACTATCACCTTATGAACATGACCAATGTTGGTATCAGAATCCCATGAGATAGAATCAGAAGAGTTAGATCGTTCTTCTTCATCAGATTCAGAAGGTTCTGGAGTTAGAAGTGGTGACGTATAACCTAGTCCTTATTTCGTCTTACTGTGGTATTGTTGTGATTTTCCTTTTGGAACAGCAATACGAAGAGGGGTTCGCCTTCCTTTACCATTGTTGAGACCTGTTCTAAAATTATTGCCCATTTTACGGATGATGGCTTTAGATTGTGGACTATAGCGTCGTAATTGTAGCCTTCCTGTATCATCTCTATTATCATTATAGAGCATGATTTTTGGTTCTTCTCTTTTGTTGAAGAATATAGGCTTTTCATCTTTCTTTCGAGACAGTACGAAGAAGTACGACTCTTGTATTGAATCCAGTGATACCACATTTCGTCGAGATGATACAACTTCTATTTTAAGTGGTTTAAAGCTATCTAGCATATCCAAATAATACTGAGTATAGTAAAAGACATCAGTATACTGCAAAGGAGATGCTTTATTGATTTTTACACCATCATTTTCAACAGGGACTTTAGCCTTAGCAAGCTTAGTCAGATTGATGACAAGAGGGAGAGAAGAAGAATGAAAAGGAGGAGGAGGGAGCTTCTTGCGACGAAGATCAATTACAAGCGGCTCAGAAGAGGTGAGCCCTCTTTGTTCCTGACTATCACCTTTAGGCTGCTTCTCATGGGAAGTAAGATACATAATCAGAGGTTTGGAAGACTGAGGACAGGAGGTACGTCCTTTGATCGGAATCACCAGAGTATCATTAGGTATACTCTTTTGTTCTTCATCTGTATCCATTGCTAGTACCACCTTCATGAATTTTTCTTTGTACATACGAGAATCGTTGCAGTATGCTTCAACTCCTTTGAAAGGATTGAGATCTGCAACCTCTTTTTGGACTTCTCCATTACCATCCACATATTTGAAACATTAGTGGAGTGTAAAGGGTACAATATTGTGTTCATGGAGGAATGGCCTTCCCAACAAAGCATTGTACGAGCCATGATTGTCAATAACATAGAAAGTTACCTTTGTACGAAGATTGCCAATTTGAAGTTTTAGGCATATCTTCCCCAAAGGTTCACTTCTTCCTTGATTGAATCCTAGGATGGTAGTGATAGTTGTAGAAAGATTGTGTACTGGGATTTTCAAAGCATCCAATAAGGACTTCGGCATGATGCTAAGTACAGACCTGGGATCAATCAGAATGCGGTCGACTTTCGTGGTGTCCACATATCCCGTGAAATAGAGAGGACGGTCATGACGATTGTCTTCTAACAACATGTCATCTTGTATAAAAGTGATATTGGGCATTAGTTCGAATACACTATGACAATGTGCACAGTTGACTGGCTCCTTTTCGGGCTTCTTAAGATAAGTCAAAGTGTCAGTCTGCATCAAAGCTTCACTTAACGTCTCACGAGTTTCTTTTGAGAGACGTAAAAGTTCAAAGATTGACAATCTTGCCAGAATATTGGCCAATTGAGCCAATATGTCAAAATTGTAAGGCTTTTCAAGTCCAAGAGATGAGGACTTCTTTAATTTGGCCTTTATCAAAGCGAACATGTTGCTTTCCCTTGTCTGCTGATGTTGGTTTAGGAGGAGATGGCTCGACCACTGGCAAGGATATAGATGGTGTATCTTCAGCAGGAGAAGATGATGGAGGAAGGGCATCCGGGGATGGAGCAGGGTTCTTTTGATTTTGGGAATAATCCCGAAGATAGGGTTTTCTAGATCTAATGTCCATTAGAATTTCTTTCTGTTATTGGTTCAAAGGATACCATGTTACAGTTCTTGGATTTAGACTTGGAATGCTTCTTTTGCTTAGAAGAGGAAGGCGTTTCAAATTCTGCCACTAGATCTCGGTGAATCCACATAATCTCTCCTCTGTCCGTTGACAGTGGAACAAGACCTTCATTTTGAGGAGGTGGGATATTCACAATTTCCAGAGTAGTCCTTGGAATGGGGACAACACCATCTTATACGAATTATGGTGGAAAATCACCAAATTGGAGAGAAACCATATTAGTAGTCACCGTTTTCTCGTCCTGTTGTAGAGTAATTGCTCCAGAGTTGACCGACTCCTGGATTTTGCCCTTGAGCACATAACATGCTCTGGTTGGATGCCCTATGAATCTGTGCTAAACACAGTATTTAGGGTGATCAGTTTTACCAACTTCTTCTGTTTACTTTGCCTCTGGAAGCTGAAGCTTATTGCTTTTGATCAAGCAATCGAAGATGCTTAAAGTATCATCTTCATCGAAAGAATACTCTTCTTTTGGACGAGTTGACTTTTGCAGTGGTGCTGATGGGGTGGATGTCGTCTGAGTAACATTGACAGCCAAAGACTCCTTGTCTTTGAGATTAATGGCCAGTATTTCTTTATTCTTGCGGTTATTCTGGCAATTACTACCCCCGGGTATAGAATGTTCATCTTGGTTAGGATGAGTCATCTGGACTCCTAACTGCTTGAATTTTTTGGCACTAACTTCTGCCGCCTTTGTATTAACAATAAAAGAAGGCCAATCCTGGAATTGTGTAGATCCCGTCCACATACTGATAATAGGCAACAAGTTTGATTTGCAAGTGTCTATTGTTACAGCAGATGGAGTACCTAAAGGCATTTTGAGTGCCTCTCGACGGAATCTTTCAATGAAACTCTTTGTGGATTCATTGTGCCTCTGTTTAATTTTAATGAGGACAGACATCGTCATGTCATTGACTCCCTCATAAAATTGTTCTAAGAACATTTGCTTGAAACCAGCAAAAGAAGTGATACAGCCATCAGGCAAGCTATGATACCAGTCATATGCTGCACCGGCTAAACAACCGACGAACACTCTGGTAAGGAGAGCATCATTTGGCTGTAATTAATCAGTCATCACTTCGAAATAATTGATGTACTAACTTGGAGAAGTACTGCCATCAAACAACATAATGTTTGGAAGCTTATATTTAGGAGAAAATGGAACTTCCTTCTACTCTATAGGATATGGTTGCTTTATGCCCAGTCTTTGTAGACCATCCTTCTGCTTGAAGGCCTCAAACTGAGTGCGTAAGAGTTTTACCGCTTCATTAGCATCCCCTGATGTTTGGAAATTGGTAGGCTGGTTAGAAGTGTTATGAGGAGGAACAACATAGTAATTATCACCTCCAGCACCAGACTGACTTGGATCAGCTTGAATTGCCACAGAAGCAACCTGAGGGGCTGGTACCCCCAGACTAACAGGTACAGAAGATGCTATAAGCTCAAGATTTGTTACAGGGTTTATAATCGGCGGCACCATATGTTGAGCCACCATTATGGTGTGCATGCTTGCAACCATTTCTGCCATGGTTTTTAATTTATCTTCTAATGTAACAATTTGTTGCTCTTGGCTGGTTGACGTAGAGGCATCTTGATCTTCCGTAATGGTGTATGCTGTCACTTCTCTTGCAGTTATTGATGAGATAGTTCGTTCAGAACTTTCACAATCTGCATCAAACTCCGAAAGAGAGTCCTCTCCCACATGGGTGATAGGGAGATCTTCTTGATTAAAGACACCTTGGTTCAAATGTCGATTTCTTAATCTAATGTATTGAAAGACACCTTCACTGGATGCATGGATCCAGTCTAAGTATTGCTGACTGGGATTATGGGATGCATTATGTCTTAGACATTTCCCACCCCAGTGCCTTGAGAAGTCATGTTAACAGAAGCATATAATAGCTCATCTTCGTCTTCTATTATATGTTCAGGAGTTGAAGCATAGTTCAGACGATCGAAGACAGATCGTCGAGCCGATTGGCAACAACAGTTAATGACAACTTCATCTAGGCAGTGGCTATTTGAAGCGCAATTTGGAGGTAAGGAAAATATTTTCGTAGTCTCTCGTCTTTGTGTAAGACGTTGCCGGAGATCAGTTACAACCACAGGACGAGAAGAAGTCAAAGGAACATATTTCTTAATGATGTTAGGAACATGTCTCCTACTCTTCAGGTGTTTAGTTCCTTGAGTGTACAAAGATGTACTCAACTCATTAGCATAGGTAGATGGGTCTTTCTTTTCAAACTTTGGCTTTTGGTGCAGATTGGCCTTCGGCATAGGGTTCTTGTATTTTGCCAAAGTTAATATTGGTTGACGCCTATTGAGATAAGCGCGTAAATCTAAAAATTCCGCTCCCGGTATCTCTGTTTATGATACCTTCAATTTTCCCTGCTTGGATCTTGAAATTTGCAAGGTAGGAAGGTCTTGACCAAACCCCATAGGGGTAGGTAAGATACCTCCCTGATCAGTATTCTTTCCAGTATCGGAGATCCGAGGACCTCTGTTTACAGGAATAGAATCTGATACGTCTTCCTCTGAGTCATAGACCAGGGAAGTTTGAGGAAAGATCAAAGGGTGCTTTCCTTTCTTTTGAATAGGGTTAGCTAAGAAGCGTTTCCTTTTGTTCTGTTGTGTGACCATTTTAGGCATAGATTATGACAATTGAGGAAATGTCATAGGACTTTTTCCTTTATTCTGTCTAGTGTTGGCACTAGAACATGAATTCTCCAAGTTCAGAACTTGAGAATTGGAAGAGGGAATAGCCAAAAGACTAGTTCCCTTGATTTGCGCCAGAGTAGCAGATTGCGCCTGGGTTGTCGATTGCTTGGGTTGTGCCATAGTCCTACGGATTACTGATGGCGCCTTGGCAGCAACTTTGGTAGACTGTGCCTTGACAGTAGCTTGAACTGACTGCGCCTTGGCAGCAAAAGTAGTAGTAGACTGCGCACGGGCAGCAGCGTGAACAGATTGCACCCTAGCAACAGAAACATGCTGTATTGGAGCCGCTGAGGCGGATTGTGCCATGGTCATTGAGCACTCAAGTTGCGCCTGGGCAACAGCGACTGTGAGAGATTTAGGAGTCCACACAGTCCTATTCTTGGAGATGGCCACCGTGCGCTTGTTGCTATTGGTATTGGTCATATTCTCGTAGGCTGTCTGGTTGACTTGAACAACTAGAGTCTTCTGCGTCTTGCCGATCGACGCAATGTCATATTGAGTTGTCACTTTCTCGTCAGAGGAGAAAGTCGTCCCCAGCAGAGTCGCCATTTTATTTACAAAAATAAAATCTTTTGTTTATTCCAAACTTATAAAAGAGTATAAAGTACAATGAATTCTGGGAAAGTACAACTTTAGGAATCTGATCAGAAGACGATCACTTTATCCCTTGGACTATGTGAACTTGAAGACTGTAGCCTCTGGAGAATGCAGCAACAATTTTGCCAGAGTTCTTGATATCTGTCTGTGTGTATTTGACCTCTATGCCAATGTCTCTGATGATTTTACAATAATTGGAAACTCTATTTATAGAGTTCTTGAAATAACTGTTTTAGCAGTTATTCTGATGGTACGCGAAGCTGGATTGCGCCACATTGAGTTGCGCTAACCTCCTATTGCGCCAACTTTCTCAGTTGTCAATTGTGTACTAACTGTATTTAGACGCGTGGCATCGTATGATTGAGATGCGCGTGGTCGTGTACAGGATAGTAGACACGTCTTGAGAGATTAGTGGCATGTGCGCCACATCATCCTGCTTTAGAATGTAAGTTGTCTCAACTTTATCAGGTTGCGCGAGCTTCAGTCAACAAGTCAAACTACGCTTGATTTGAGCTGCGCCTACACACGTGGCAGCTTCTGAGCAGATGTCATCAGATTGCGCCTAAGCACAACTAAAATTTTTGTTTAGATTGTGCCTGGGCACAACTTACGAAGTGTACAGGACAGCTGTCCACCAACTTTACTTGAGCGGCACAATTCATAGGATTCGAAGAGATTTTCCTCGTTCACTGTTGTGTCAGTTGTCAGTATTTTCAGATAATGATGACCATTAAGTGTTAGATGCCACGTAGGTTCTGTCACAAAAAGACTGGACGCAGTCTGATATTAGGCGCAACCTGATCAGTGGCGCAGTCTGTTCTCAGAGCTTCATATCAGTGGCGCAACTTGACTTTTAGGGCACAATTTGATCACTGATCAGTATATTCAGGGCGCAACTTGATTTTTAGGCTCTACAGAGATGCGCCTGGAGAGCTATGGATACGACAGCTTATGTTCGAACCCCTGTCGATATTATTTTTCTACAAGATGGTGTTGGGTGCCTGTTGCATCCAAAGATCAGGGTCGTCGTGCCCCGACTTCTATTATGCTGGAAGAGCCACCGGGTTTGGATTGATTGCCAACCTGCGTTCTGCTTAATAAATGCTTCATTGGCCTAAGCACTCGTGCGTTGACGAGGAAGTGATTTTCTCTTATGAGGAAGAGTTATGCGCCTACTTCGAGACGTCAGAGTGATGCGCCTAGCTGAGACATCAGAGTGATGCACCTAGCTGTAGTTTAGGCTTCTTCTTTGTAGTAGACTTTTTATTGTAACAAAGAGTTTGGACATGTAATAGACTTTTATATGAAATAAAAATTCAATCTTCATGTTCCTCTTTACTTTTTTGTCTTCTGATATTCCAACATCCTGTCTAGGGGCGCATGGTCCTTTAGGGCACATAGGAGTTCTGACCGTAAATGCGCCTACAATTTTATGCTTCTACACTAGGTAGCTGCTGTGCTGGTGGTTGCATCGTCGGTGCTGTTTTTTGGTTCTCTGGGCATCTTGTACTGAGTGCTGACTTGATCCACAGCACAAGCATAATCCAAGCTGTCGCCAACATTCCTTCATGATGTATCCTTTCTTGCCGTAGTGATGGTAAGTATGAAGTTCTATCATGCCCCAGAACCAGAATACTATAGCAAGTAGGGACGGACCAGGCCAGCTACGTATACCAAAGTACTCATGTACTCCGAAATAAGGTATAAGCGGTATAGATGGGGTTCACTACGATAATCCATCATGCAATCCTAGGTCAAGATTCCTAAGTATCTCAATCACATGCAAATATGCAAAGTACAAGAAGTGTAGCTTCCCTTCCCGAATTTTTTTTTAAAATTATTTTCTTTATTATTTATTTGATTCAAATAGTGATTTTAGAATTTTATAAATATTTATTTAGTTAATTATTATGGTAGATGATTTTAGTCATGGTTGAGTTTTGAAGTACTAGACGACTAGAAATTGTGGCACGGGAGATGTAGCAGTGTGCCTTGACTAGTGTACTAGCCATGTCCGGGAAAACCTAGCCATAGGGATGTCGTAACTAGGAAAACCAAGCCAAGTTGCGACTTAACCCGTACCGAAGTTTTATTTATTTTAATTATATTAGTGAGTTTTCGAGAACCCGGTTGTATCGAACCTGTCCAGAATAAGCCCAAGTCAAATCCAAGCCCAAGTAGGCATGTAGTGGTACCAAGTGCGACAATGTAGGCATATTTTATGTGTGTACGATTATTTTCTAAATTATTCTAGGTATTGATGTGCATTTTTTTAATTATTTAAATAACTGTACAAAAATTGGTATTTTATTATTAAATATTGTTTCACCATTTTGCATAATTTTTTGGACCCGGGTAAAGGTGAATAGTATGGATTCACCAAACAACCATTTAATCATTTTACTATTATTTTAATATTTTGTGGTATTTATATATTTATTCAGGATATATATATATACATATTGATTATTTAGGCATATAAATACATTTATAATTTAATAATATATATACACATATACATGTTATGTATATGTATGTGTATATCTATATATATATAATATATATGTATATATATATATATATATATATATATATATATATATATATATATATATATATATATATATAATATATATATAGGTATATGTGTGCATGTGTATATATAAATATATATATGAATATGTATTTTCGTATAAGATATATATGTATGTGTATATGCATGGAAGTATATAGATACATGTGTGTAAGAGTATGTATATATTATATATATATGGTATAGGCGTATTTATGTATTTATATATATATATATATATATGTATATATATATATATATATATATATATATATATATATATATATATATATATATATATATATATATATATATATGTATACTTCAGTAGTTAAAGGAGAATAAAGAGAGAACCCCAAGCCAGCCTGTGAACACCCCAAGGACCCAGCCCACAGGCCGAGCCAGCCTGGGCCCAACCCAGGCCATCCAGGCCCGAGCTCCCAGAGCTCAGGAACCCCAATTGTTCAAAGTAGCAGTAAACCCAACACAGGGGAACCCAGTCGAGCCTATAGCTCTTCCTCAGGCTTTACAAAGCCAGGCCCACCCGAACCCAGTTAATATGAACCGAACACAGGGAAACTCGACTATTAAAATAGTTTATAAACTGAACGAACGAGAGCCCCCACATATACTCGAAACCCTAACACCTCTGCCGTGCAACCACCCCCTTCTCCCCTGGGCGACCCAGCGAGCGCCCTCGGTGCCGCCGCGGCGACCGTCGGCCGGCCACAGGCCGAGAACAGCGCTCGCGCGCGGCCTGTATCAGCGCAGCAACAGCAGTAGCAGGCATTTGCAACCACCAATTTCACAGTAAGATCTCGATCCCGATACTCCATCGTTTTACGATCCGTAAATTGTTTTGAAGAGCCTTTATAACTATCTTCAAACCCCAGTAGTTACTTTCTGTTACAAACGCACAATCGACCCAGGAAATCGACGTGAAGTCGATCGAATAACTGTCAAAACAGGACGTAGAAAACCAGTCCAATCACCCCTGTTTGAATATCGATTCTGATCGATCCTGCAGCCTTTTAGAAATTCTACTTAAACAAAGTTAGAGATAACATGTAGGACTTCATAACTTAATTTGTAGTTTCGATTTTCATCAACTGTGTGCGAAGAAATCAACTTTCAAAGTTCAACAAAAATCTGTTTTTAAAACTAGAAAATTGCTCCACACAACGTGCGTTCCGCCATTCTGGGCGACGTGGTCGCGAACCGTAAGCATCGAAAGCTGCGTAACGACTTCGTGGTCATGTGGGCTTTGACGGAATTCAAATTGGTCGCGTGTGCGCGACGAATTTGATGCGTATCCGTCAAAATTCACCGTATCATGCACTTTGCAAATTCTCCAATTACTTCGTGCACGCTCATCGGATCGAGACAAAACTTGCGCCAACAGAACCGTATCGTTTTTATGGTCCTGTATGCCAAGTTTGGTCCGATTCTGAGACCGTTGATAAAGTTACCGTTTTGCGGGCCCCACGGTCCCACTCAACGGACGATTTTGTGCACGGCCCGTCGGAATCCAACTTTGGACATACGGTTGGGTTCGTATCGAAAAATCGGATCCGTAGATATATAGTTTGATGACTTTAGAGACCATTGACCCTGGCACGCTTTTCGGTGCAAAGCGGGTCCAACGGCGGATATCGTTTTTGTCCGAAATTACCGTTATACCCTTGTGTCCAGAATTGGACTTAAGGATAGGCAATCCTAGCTAATTTAACTATTTTGAGACTGTTGGCATTGTCTGTTTCAGCTTTCGGAGACAGTTTTGATGATTTGGGCTTTATGACTTAGTAGTGGACTAGATTGTTATTGGATCTGCGTGCAATCTCCAGGCAAGTATACCTTGCCTCCCTCTACAGTTTTATTTACATGCATTTTATTTCAGTTTCCAGCTTTTGGATTATTTATGGACATGTGCTTTTTCATGTTATTTTCTGTGGAGTTGTTTTTATTATTTATAGCCATGTTCATGTTTTGGTCTTGTGTTTCGCATTTGGAGTTTCTCGTCAGTACCTTGCTTGAGTCGTGTCATAGAACGAGTACGTGTAAGTGAACTGCTAAATCCTTGACATTGTTTCCTTGGCACCAGAGAGTCCACACTTGGGACGAGGGTGTTTTTCTTGATCTGTTTATATCCGTGAGTCCACGCTCGGGACTAGGATGTCGATTATTTGCACCAGAGAGTCCACACACGGGACGAGGGTGTAGACTTGACTTGACTTGCACCAGAGAGTCCACGCTCGGGACGAGGGTATTTACATCAGAGAGTCCACACACGGGACGAGGATGTAGTATTTGCACCAGAGAGTCCACACTCGGGACGAGGGTGCCTTGCCGTGAACTAACCAGAGAGTCCACACTCGGGACGAGGGTTAGTACTAACCAGAGAGTCCACACTCGGGACGAGGGTTATTGTTAGTTCAAACCAGTGAGTCCACACTCGGGACGAGGGTTTGGTTCTTCCATTGTACAGTATAATTTATATGTATGTTCACCATCACGCTGCTATTTTTTCTTACATTCGTGATTGCTTTATTTCATGTCTAGTACACTTTTCCTGTTATAGTTTCACTTTACATGTTTCTAGTTGCCTGTACATTCTTGTTCTCTCTGTCATGATATTTCTATCTGTTACACTGTGTTAGCCTCATATGTATTCCTTGCTAGAGTCGTCTAGTCCTACACCACGACTTTCTCGACTTGATTATAACTTGACTTGCACCAGAGAGTCCACGCTCGGGATGAGGGTGTTTACATCAGAGAGTCCATACACGGGACGAGGATGTAGTATTTGTACCAGAGAGTCCACACTCGGGACGAGGGTGCCTTGCCGTGAACTAACCAGAGAGTCCACACTCGGGACGAGGGTTAGTACTAACCAGAGAGTCCACACTCGGGACGAGGGTTAGTGTTTAGTTCAAACCAGTGAGTCCACACTCGGGACGAGGGTTTGGTTTCTTCCATTGATCATCATGTTTCGTTCATCCGGCAGTTCATTTATACGTAGTTGTTCTAGTGTTCGTATTCGTGTTCGTATTTGTGTTCGTAGTCATTTGTCTTGTCCTTGTTCTTTCTTGTTGATTTTCTTGTGCATGATAAAACTGTTAGATAGGCATGTATATTATGTATCTTGCTATGTCCTCTGAGGACCTGATGATCTCCTCAGGTTTAGCGGTCGCATGGAGTTAGCTACTAGTTCTGGATGGCAGACGTGATGATACATTACTGGATTCAGGTATCGTTATTGTGTTTATTATCCGCTCGTGCTTTTCATCCCTTATCATGAGATATCCTGTTTCTCGTTTCAGTTATAGACTCTTGTTATTTTCTTTAGAGTCTTATCGGACATTTATGCTAGTGGGCTGCAGACCACGACCCATAGTATTTATTCGTGTTTATTATCTTATTGTAGATTGAGATATAGATTTGTTTGTCATGATTTGGCAGTTTACCATGACCTTGACAGCTTATACTTATTCGAGTCGGGCTGGAGTCCGCTCGATGCGTAGCTGGGCTTGGACACGCTTCGTATCCGAAAAGCGGGTGCGGGTTATGACAAGTTTTTTGGTGGCCCATGCG
Source organism: Iris pallida (assembly GCA_029216955.1). Lineage (NCBI taxonomy): Eukaryota > Viridiplantae > Streptophyta > Magnoliopsida > Asparagales > Iridaceae > Iris > Iris pallida. Next base: position 1,176,629 of record JANAVB010009598.1, read on the forward strand.
GGTCAGTGCATATCGTATCGGTTACTTAACTGTACTGGTACGAGCCTGCGACCTTGACTAGACCTTAGAAATCCCAATCCACTCTGCCTTGAAAATTCTCCTAGAAATTCTCCACGTCCTTGAAAACTCTATATTTGCTCTCAATTATACTTCCTTACTTCTTGTACCATTGATTCTCGTCCCTTTTATTTCGGGGTGACGAATGATCGTGCTATCTAGGATTTATCAGAAATTCTTAATTTATAGTATAATAATGCTTGACTATTGAATATTGGTTGTTTATATATATGAGGGATTATAGGTACCATATGTCCTAGATAGCCTTGGTAGAATTTTTGTTACTAGTTAGAAGATTACATGATATTAGTGACCTGTGTTTCAAGGGAGTAGTGTGACCAAAGGTGGATAGAAGTCCTCAAATATTCTTGATTATAAAATAATTTTGAGAGATTAAATTTGAGGAGGTTAAGGACTTTGAATTTTTAGGAATAATCATGAATTAGAATTTTGAGGACGAAATTATTTCTAAGGTGTGTAGATTTGTAGCTTCCCTTCCCGAAATTTTTTTTTAAAATTATTTTCTTTATTATTTATTTGATTCAAATAGTGATTTTAGAATTTTTATAAATATTTATTTAGTTAATTATTACGGTAGATGATTTTAGCCATGGTTGAGTTTTTAAGTACTAGACGACTAGGATTTGTGGCACGGGAGATGTAGCAGTGTGCCTTGACTAGTGTACTAGCCATGTCCGGGGAAACCTAGCCATAGGGATATCGTAACTAGGAAAACCAAGCCAAGTTGCGACTTAACCCGTACCGAAGTTTTATTTATTTTAATTATATTAGTGAGTTTTCGAGAACCCGGTTGTATCGAACCTGTCCAGAATAAGCCCAAGTCAAATCCAAGCCCAAGTAGGCATGTAGTGGTACCAAGTGCGACCATGTAGGCATACTTTATGTGTGTACGATTATTTTCTAAATTATTCTAGGTATTGATGTGCATTTTTTTAATTATTTAAATAACTGTACAAAAATTGGTATTTTATTATTAAATATTGTTTCACCATTTTGCATAATTTTTTTGGACCCGGGTAAAGGTGAATAGTATGGATTCACCAAGTATTATATATATATATATATATATATATATATATATATATATATATATATATATAATATATATACATACTCTTACACACATGTATCTATATACTTCCATGCATATACACATACATATATATCTTATACGAAAATACATATTCATATATATATTTATATATACACATGCACGCATATACCTATATATATATATATATATATATATATATATATATATATATATTATACTTCAGTAGTTAAAGGAGAATAAAGAGAGAACCCCAAGCCAGCCTGTGAACACCTCAAGGACCCAGCCCACAGGCCGAGCCAGCCTGGGCCCAACCCAGGCCATCCAGGCCCGAGCTCCCAGAGCTCAGGAACCCCAATTGTTCAAAGTAGCAGTAACCCAACACAGGGGAACCTAGTCGAGCCTATAGCTCTTCCTCAGGCTTTACAAAGCCAGGCCCACCCGAACCCAGTTAATATGAACCGAACACAGGGAAACCCGACTGTTAAAACAGTTTATAAACTGAACGAACGAGAGCCCCCCAATATACTCGAAACCCTAACACCTCTGCCGCGCAACCACCCCCTCCTCTCCTGGGCGACCCAGCGCGCGCCCTCGGCGCCGCCGCGGCGACCGTCGGTCGGCCACAGGCCGAGAACAGCGCTCGCGCGCGGCCTGTATCAGCGCAGCAACAGCAGTAGCAGGCATTTGCAACCACCAACTTCACAGTAAGATCTCGATCCCGATACTCCGTCGTTTTGCGATCCGTAAATTATTTTGAAGAGCCTTTATAACCATTTTCAAAACCCAGTAGTTACTTTCTGTTACAAACGCACGATCGACCCAGGAAATCGACATGAAGTCGATCGAATAACTGTCAAAACAGGACGTAGAAAACCAGTCCAATCACCCATGTTTGAATATCGATTCTGATCGATCCTGCGGCCTTTTAGAAATTCTACTTGAACAAAGTTAGAGACAACATGTAGGGCTTCATAACCTAATTTGTAGTTTCGATTTTCATCAACTGTGTGCGAAGAAATCAACTTTCAAACTTCAACAAAAATCTGTTTTCAAAACTAGAAAATCGCTCCACACAACGTGCGTCTCGCCATTCCGGGCGACGTAGTCGCGAACCGTAAGCATCGAAAGCTACGTAACGTCTTCGTGGTCGTGTGGGCTTTGACGGAATTCAAATTGGTCGCGTGTGCGCGACGAATTTGATGCATATCCGTCGAAATTCACCGTATCGTGCACTTTGCAAATTATCCAATTACTTCGTGCACGCTCATCGGATCGAGACGAAACTTGCGCCAACAGAACCGTATCATTTTTTTGGTCCTGTATGCCAAGTTTGGTCCGATTCTGAGACCGTTGATAAAGTTACCGTTTTGTGGGCCCCACGGTCCCACTCAACGGGCGATTTTGTGCACGGTCCGTCGAAATCCAACTTTGGACATACGGTTGGGTTCGTATCGGAAAAACGGATCCGTAGACATATAGTTTGACGACTTTAGAGACCATTGACCCTGGCACGCTTTTCGGTGCAATGCGGGTCCAACGGCGGACATCATTTTTGTCCGAAATTACCATTATGCCCTTGTATCCAGAATTGGACTTAAGGATAGGCAATCCTAGCTAATTTGACTATTCTGAGACTGTTGGCATTGTCTGTTTCAGCTTTCGGAGACAGTTTTGATGATTTGGGCTTTATGACTTAGCAGTAGACTAGATTGTTATTGGATCTGCGTGCAATCTCCAGGCAAGTATACCTTGCCTCCCTCTACAGTTTTATTTACATGCATTTTATTTTAGTTTCCAGCTTTTGGATTATTTATGGACATGTGCTTTTTCGTGTTATTTTCTGTGGAGTTGTTTTTATTGTTTATAGCCATGTTCATGTTTTGGTCTTGTGTTTCGCATTTGGAGTTTCTCGTCAGTACCTTGCTTGAGTCGTGTCATAGAACGAGTACGTGTAAGTGAACTGCTAAATCCTTGACATTGTTTCCTTGGCACCAGAGAGTCCACACTCGGGACGAGGGTGTTTTCCTTGATCTGTTTACATCCGTGAGTCCACGCTCGGGACTAGGATGTCGATTATTTGCACCAGAGAGTCCACACACGGGACGAGGGTGTAGACTTGACTTAACTTGCACCAGAGAGTCCACGCTCGGGACGAGGGTGTTTACATCAGAGAGTCCACACACGGGACGAGGATGTAGTATTTGCACCAGAGAGTCCACACTCGGGATGAGGGTGCCTTGCCGTGAACTAACCAGAGAGTCCACACTCGGGACGAGGGTTAGTACTAACCAGAGAGTCCACACTCAGGACGAGGGTTAGTGTTAGTTCAAACCAGTGAGTCCACACTCGGGACGAAGGTTTGGTTCTTCCATTGTACAGTATAATTTATATGCATGTTCACCATCTCACTGCTATTTTTCCTTACATTCGTGATTGCTTTATTTCATGTCTAGTACACTTTTCCTGTTATAGTTTCACTTTACATGTTTCTAGTTGCCTGTACATTCTTGTTCTCTCTGTCATGATATTTCTATCTGTTACACTGTGTTAGCCTCATATGTATTCCTTGCTAGAGTCGTCTAGTCCTACACCATGACTTTCTCGACTTGATTATAACTTGACTAGCACCAGAGAGTCCACACACGGGACGAGGATGTAGTATTTGCACCAGAGAGTCCACACTCGGGACGATGGTACCTTGCCGTGAACTAACCAGAGAGTCCACACTCGGGACGAGGGTTAGTACTAACCAGAGAGTCCACACTCGGGACGAGGGTTAGTGTTTAGTTCAAACCAGTGAGTCCACACTCGGGATGAGGGTTTGGTTTCTTCCATTGATCATCATGTTTCGTTCATCCGGCAGTTCATTTATACGTAGTTGTTCTAGTGTTCGTATTCGTATTCGTGTTTGTGTTCGTAGTCATTTGTCTTGTCCTTGTTCTTTCTTGTTGATTTCCTTGCGCATGATAAAACTGTTAGATAGGCATGTATATTATGTATCTTGCTATGTCCTCTGAGGACCTGATGATCTCCTCAGGTTTAGCGGTCGCATGGAGTTAGCTACTAGTTCTGGATGGCAGACGTGATGGTACATTGCGGGATTCAGGTATCGTTATTGTGTTTATTATCCGCTCGTGCTTTTTATCCCTTATCATGAGATATCCTGTTTCTCGTTTCAGTTGTAGACTCTTGTTTTTTTTTTTAGAGTCTTATCGGACATTTATGCTAGTGGGCTGCAGACCACGACCCATAGTGTTCATTCTTGTTTATTATCTTATTGTGGATTGAGATATAGATTTGTTTGCCATGATTTGGCAGTTTACCATGACCTTGACAGCTTATATGTATTCGAGTCGGGCTGGAGTCCGCTCGATGCGTAGCTGGACTTGGACACGCTTCGTATCCGAAAAGCGGGTGCGGGTCGTGACAAGAAGTATGACCATCAAACATAAAATAACAAAGCGTCCCAAACTATATATACATGGATGATCATGAAGCTAGTAATACAAATGGAGAACTAGCAAGTGTAATAGTCATACATGATTAGCTCTAGCTATAGTTTAGAATAATGCAAATCATGTTTAGGCCCGTAGGCTAAATGTCAAGATCCAAAACACGAGCTCGGAGGCTAAACGCTACAAAAAAATAATGTACAAAACTAGTGGGAGAATGAAATAAGAAACCTACTAAGGTACTTTGGTACTCCAGGTAGTCACCATCGAGTAGAGGGTATGGAAGATCCTTCGAGCTCCTCTATCAGATCTGGACAAACAAAATCAATGGGGTCTGACCCCCAATAGCAAGTACCACAAAGGAAGCCAAACTATAAACTAAAACCAGCAAGAACTAATATAGCAACGGATATAGACTGAAATACGTAAATGCAGATCGAGATTCGTGCACTACCAATGCACTTATTCCGAGAATAGAAAAGACAATAAGCAAAGCAACATGGAGCATAAAGTAAATAATATGTGACATAATGTAAACTATGGACATATGAATTAAACGAAAGCATGTGAACATGTGACATAAACTGAACAATGTAAGAGAAATGATACATGTGAGCATGTAAGATAACTGGAACACGTGAGCATGTTAGATAACTGGGACATGTGAGCATGTAAGAACTATATATAATGACAAATAATAAGATGACTTATAAACTATTCTGGAACCCAAGTTACAACCCGTAAACCAAATAAGGACCGGGATTATAACCCTTCTCCTGAACAAAACTTAGTCTCTAATCATTTACCAGTAAAAGTAAAGCATAAACAATGATGTATTAAAATAAACAAATACGGACAATGCCTAGACAAAACTAGACTAGACTGGTCTCCATACAACAATCACGGTCAAGCAATGAGTACGGCTTTATACTTTAGCTAACTAGGGTTATCACAGTCCTAATTACTAACATATGAAATTTTGAGAAACCCAATCGAGTTACCTGCCCTGTAGACTATCCGACTTATCCAGGCCAAAAGAAAAAGAAAGTAATGGTGGATACATCGCCCAGGAGACAAATGTATCCTAAGAACTAATAGTGGGTACATCGCCCGAGCGATAAAGGTACCCTAAGACATATAATAGTGGGTACATCGCCCAGGAGACAAATGTACCCTAAGTATAGGTGCATAGAGGATACATCGCCCGGGAGACAAATGTATCCTATAGACATATAAAAGGTGCAACACCCGATCGTGCGCTGGAAGTGTGCTCATCATGACAGATAGCTCAAAATCCATCATGTAAGGGCCGGAACAAAGAGCTTGCAGGCAACCGAAAAATTCTCCACTCCCAATACATCTAGGTGATCAAGCTAGTTATTTAGTCCTTAATATTTTCTTGCTGGATTCTGCGTGTGGCATTCCACAGAGTCCATCCTAGACATGATATGCAAGACTGGACAATACTAAAAAGTGTACTATAACAAGCCACAATAAGAAAATATAATAAGCTAGGAGTGCGCTACGATGAGCCACTATAGAGAAATAAGGAGTGTGCGATAACATGCCACTATCATGTAAGCAAGAAAAGACATGTACAAGAGTGCACCACGACGGGTCACTATCTCGTAAGCAAAAAAGGCATATAACAAGAGTGTACCACGACGGACCACAACAAAGAAGTACTAGACATGGCATAGACTATAAAGTATAATAAATCTGGAAAGGCATGGCAATACATATCATAGTATGTAAGAAAGAATCGATAGGAAAGACATATCATGGCATGTGAGAAGAAAGAAATAAAAGTAAGTGCATGATATAGAACAATAATTGAACATGTGCTAGTATTAACTGTATATAGGGTGTACAATCATTCTATAACTCTACAAGATCATCTAATCATGTTAAAAAATCATTAGAGTCGAAGGTAATCTCAAAAACGGACAAAAAGGGGCAAAAATAGGCAAAATAGTATTAAAAATAGCCAAAATCGGTATAGCGGCAGTATATTGTGGTATACCGGCGGTATTCCGACCAAGGACAAAGGGTTTCTAGGTAGAAAATTGGTATTTCGTCGGAATTTTGTTTTTCTAGATAGCAACGAAATTTCAGTTTGCCAAAACTTATTTCGGCCATAAAAATCTCATTTTAAATTGAAATTCGGATTTTCAAAATTCAAAATCGCATAGAATTGAATTCTCTTCAACATGGAAGTATTAGTTTTCACAAAATCAATGATTTGATAGATCAATACTTCAAAATACTCTAAAAATAGGTTTTCGGGAAACCAAAACGGGTTCCAATTTCTACCAAACTCAAATTCATGGGGATACAAGCTAGGTGAGGGCCTCATATAGTATATGTGACCAAGATCCATGATGGTAACACCAGTATCACTCTCGATATGGAGTTTTCTACTAAGTTAATATTGGATTTTAACAGAAAATCAAACCTAATTCAAACAAATTTAGAAATATGCATATATACGAGAATCATAAGGAAAACATGTTTAGCAAAATGAGTTTAAGACAATTCTAAGCATTTAATACCAATGAAAACAAAATGACAAAAAAATAATAGTGTTCAAGAATTTGGCAAGATGTACTTGCCAAGGTTCTCTATCAACCAAGCCTAATCTTCTACTACTCCTCCTAGGGGGTTAGACACCTTACCCAATGCCTCAAGGCCAAGCTTTTGGCAAGCTCCATGGGGGAGAGAAGATATGAAGAAATGAAAAGAGAGTGAAGAGAATGAAAAGAGAGAGGAGAAAGAAAATGAAAGGGTATATATAGAAGGGGGATTAATCGCGACCGTTCGATTGTGATCCATGTCACGATATAAATAAATCCTAGCCATCTAAAGAAAACCAAGTATCCATTGGGTAATAGAATACATCTACACTATTTAAGAAAATATCTAAATACTATTTATAAAAATATCCAAAACACTATTCACCGAAATATCGAAAACACTATTCACGAAAATATCTAAAAGTGGAAAATATCCTCCGGACGGTATACCGTCGGTACACACCGATACATCGACGGTATGTCGATCAAGGAGAAAATCTATAATTTTGGAAAAAATTTAAAACGTTCCGAAAACCAAAAAAGTACGAAATACACTACAGAATACATATCAGTATATAAATACCGATACTGTGAGACGAGTCTCACAACTCTCCACAACTAAAAAAATTCGTCCTCTAAATTTCCTAAATCTAGTCAAGCATGAAAACCAAACCAAAAAGCTGAAAGATCATGACAATCAAAACAAAGCATGGCATGTTGGTAAGATAAAGACAACAATAATATAAATAAATGCGTAAGAAATAACACAACCACAATCAAGAAGGGCTAGAGGCATATAAATAAATAGGTCGCCTAAGTCAGTTGAGTAGGGACCCGCCCTCGCTGGCCTACGCTGACTCCCAAAAGAGATAGGGGTCAAGTCTCAAAGTAAGTCGATACCAATGACTTAGTCTAAGACATGACTCTACCCAGGACATATCTTCGTAGTCGAGACATATGATAGATATCATGTATCTCAAGATACGAGGACAAAAGAGTAGGACGAGAAACTCGCCAAATATGCGTAACCCAATAAAATAAATAAGACCGAAAGAAACTCAGGACAATACCTACAACATGACCGTCCTCAGCCAAACCCTGCTCTAACATACCAAACTAGGAATGCCCATGCCTCAGAACTGCTGTTCTGACCTGCTGTTGGCCCTGCTGCCTCTGGACCTGGATCTGCACATACTGCTGAGGCCTCTGCTACTGGAATGTCTGGGACTACGCTGGTAAAGGCCTCTGAGCCTGTTGTTGCTGAACCGGTACCAGAGCCTTATACTGCTGGACTGTCGGGGTAGCCGGTGAAGCTGGATGTACTGAGGAAGAACTAGTCCTCCGTGGACAAGATCCCATCATATGGTCTGAAGCTTCACAGACCAAGCATAACTCATGTGCCCTATGACACTCAAAAGAACGTGCCCAGGCTTTCCTCAATAAGAACATCCAATAGATGAAGATGACCTTTGTTGTTGAGGTTGCATCTGAGATGACTGTTGAAAAGAAGCTGTTGGAACAGCTCCTCTAGGTGATCCATTCTCCAATGTCCTGACTGCTGGTGTTGGTGCTGACGACTGGAAAGAAGATTCCCTCTGAACATGATACATCTTCTGGCCTCCGACTCTATCCACTGTCCTCTGCGAGGTGTACTCATGCCTCTTGCCGCCCTCATCACAGCAGCAAAAATCTGGAACTCATACTGCTCAACTGCCAGTATGATCTTCAGATGAAGTCCCTGCTAGAACCTTCTCGCTCGGTCCAACTCGGTTGCCACTAAAGAAGAGGCAAACCAACTGAGCCTGCTAAACTCCACCGCATAGCCGTCGAAGGTCCTGCTCATCTGCTGGAGACCAATGGACCTCTGTTGCGGATCATAACATGATACCGTGTCAAAATAGCGAGTCTAAAATCTTTCGCTAAAATTTGCCCAAGCTATCCACGCCACAAGAGATACCTCATGAGCCTCCCACTAGTCGTAGGCCAAATCCAAGAGCTGCAACCTGACAACTGCCACACGCTCCCTAACCGAAATCCCTGTCACCTCCAGAAAGGCCTCAGTATCCTTAGGCCACGCATCAAACACAATCGTATCCTCTGTACCATAGAAATACGAAGGATCGATGGAAACGCCTGAAGCTGTTCACAGAATTGTAGATCTGAGCTTCATCCCTCTCCAAGGCTGTCTGCACTGACTGGGTGAGGACGTTACTTTGACGCTGCTGTATCGTCATTAAGCCCCTGAGAACACCCACCAGCTCAAGAATAGGATTCTTTAGCTGCTATAGCAGGACTGACACTGCTGGCTGATCAGGCTGAACTGATACCTCTGCCCTCGGGTCAACTCTGAACTATGTCCCTAAGTGTTGGGACTGATCCTCCATAACTGGCCTAACATAAGATTATTGATCTGCAATCAACAGAAACCAAACAAGATGATCAGAAGGATTAGGAACAGTGCCCCTGAAAGTTAAAGGACACAAGAATCAAATCGAGAAAACAGAAAAGATCAACGATCAAAGCAGACATCAGGTCAAAGGATCAGAGATATAGAATAATATGAAGGATATCAATAAAGGAGAATTGTGACTGAGAAATCTAAACACCAGTAACCCCCATATATCTGATAAATCAAACATACATGGGCCACCACTAAAACCTATGTCACGCACAGAGCTGGAATACTGGCAAGTAAGGACGGGGGTCACTACTATAATCCAGTACTCCAGTACTCTGAAATAACGTATAAGCTATATAGATGGAGGGTCATTACTATAATCCATCAGGCAATTCTAGGTCAAGATACCTAGGTATCTCAATCACAGACAAATATGCAATGTACAAGAAGTATGATCATCAGACATAAAATAGCTAAGCGTCCCAAACTATATATAAATGGATGATCATGAAACTAGTAATACAAATAGAGAACTAGCAAGAGTAATAGTCATACATGATTAGCTCTAGCTGTAGTCTAGAACAACGCAAATCATGTTTAGGCCCATAGGCTAAATGTCAAGATCCAAAATACAAGCTAAACACATGCTCGGAGACTAAATGTCACAAAAGAATAATGTACATAACTAGTAGGAGAATGAAATAGGAATCCTACTACGGTACTCTGGTGCTCCGAGTAGTCACCATCGAGTAGAGGGTATAAAAGATCCTTCGGGCTTCTCTATCAGATCTGGACAAACAAAACCAGTGGGATCATACTCCCAATAGCAAGTACCACAAAGGAAGCCAAACTACGAACTAAAACCAGTAATAACTAACATAGCAACGGATATAGACAGAAATAAGTAAATGCGGATCGAGACTCGTGCACTACCAATGCACTTATCCCGAGAATAGAAAAGACAATAAGCAAAGCAACATGGAGCATAAAGTAAATAATATGTGACATAATGTAAACTGTGGACATGTGAATTAAACGGAAACATGTGACATAAACTGAACAATGTAAGAGAAATGATACATGTGAGCATATAAGATAACTGGGACATGTGAGCATGTTAGATAACTGGGACATATGAGCATGTTAGATAAATAGGACATGTGAACATGTTAGATAATTGGGACATGTGAGCATGTAAGAACTATATAGAATGACAAATGATAAGATAATTTAGGAACTATTTCGGAACCCAAGTTACAACCCGTAAACCAAACAAGGACCGGGTTGTAACCATTCTCCTGGACAAAACTTAGTCTCTAATTATTTACCAGCAAAAGTAAAGCATAAACAATGATGTGCTGAAATAAACAAATTCGGACAGTACCTAGACAAAACTTGACTAGACTGGACTCCATACAATAATCACGGCCAAACAATGAGTACGGCTTTATACTTTAGCTAACTAGGGTTATTACAATCCAAATTACTAGCATATGCACTTTTGGGAAATCCAATCCAGTTACCTGTCCTGCAGACTACCCAACTTATCTAGACCAAAAGAAAAAGAAAGTAATGGTGGATACATTGCCCGGGAGACAAATATATCATAAGAACTAATAGTGGGTATATCGCCCGGGAGACAAATGTACCCTAAGACATATAATTGTGGGTACATCACCCAAGAGACAAATGTACCCCAAGTGTAGGTGCATAGAGGATACATCGCTTGAAAGACAAATGTATCATATTGACATATAAAAGGTGCAACACTCGACGGTGCGCTGGAAGTGTGCTCATCATGACAGATAGCTCAAAATCCAAGATGTAAGGGCCAGAACAAATGGCTTGCAAGCAACCAAAAAATTCTTCCCTTCCAATGTATCTAGGTAATCAAGCTAGTTGTTTAGTCCTTAACTTTTTTTTGCTGGATTCTGGGTGTGGCATTCCACAGAATCCATCCTAGACATGATATGCAAGACTGAACAACACAAGAAAATGCACTATAACAAGCCACAACAAAAAAATATAAATAAGCTAGAAGCTAGGAGTGTGCTACGATGAGCCACTATAGAGAAATAAGGAGTGCGCCATGATAGACCACTATCAAGTAAGCAAGGAAAGACATGTACAAGAGTGCACCACGACAGATCACTATCTAATAAGCAAAGAAGGCATATAACAAGAGTACGCCCCGACGGGCCACAACAAAGAAGTACTTAGACTGTAAAGTATAATAAATCTGGAAAGACAAGGCAATACATATCATAATATGTAAGAAAGAATCAATAGGAAAGACATATCATGGCTTGTGAGAAAGCATAAATAAAACTACGTGATATAAAACAATAATTGAATATGTGCTAGTGTCAAGTGTATATAGGGTTTACAATCATTTTTTAACTATACAAGATTATCTCATCATGTTAAGAAATCATTACAATCAAAGAAAATCTCAAAAACGAACAAAAATGGGCAAAAACTGTGAATAGCCTAAATCCGTATACCGGCGATATTTCGACCAAAGACAGAGATTTTCTGGGTAGAAAATGATTTTCCGTTGGTATACATCGGTATTCTGTCGGAATTCCATTTTTCTAGACAGCAACGAAATTCCAGAATTTACAAAAACTTGTTTCGGCCATAAAAACCTCATTTAAAATCGAAATTTGAATTTTCTAAAGTCAAAATCGCATATAATTGAATTCTCTACAACATGGAAGTATTAGTTTTCACAAATTCAATTATTTGATAGATCAATACCTTAAAATATTCTAAAAATAGGTTCTCAGAAAATTAAAACGGGTTCCGATTTCCACCAAACTCAAAATCCATGGGATATAAGCTAAGTGAGGGCCTCATATAGTATATGTGACCAAGATCCATGATGGTAACACCAGTATCACTCTCGATATAGTGTTTTCTACTAAGTTAATATTGAATTTTAACAGAAAATTAAACCTAGTTCAAACCAAATTTAGAAATATACATATAGACGAGAATCATAAAGAAAACATATTTAACAAAATGAGTTTAAGACAATTCTAAGCATTTAATACCAATGAAAACAAAATGACAACAAAATAATATTGTTCAAAAATTTGGCAAGATGTACTTGCCTAGGTTCTCTAGCAACCAAGCATAATCTTCTACTCCTCCTCCTAGGGGGTTAGACACCACACCCAAGGCCTCAGGGTCAAGCTCTTGGAAAGCTCCAAGGGGGAGAGAAGAAAAGAAGAAATAAAGAGAGAGTGAAGAGAATAAAAAAAAGAGGAGAGAGAAAGTAAAAGGGTATATATAAGGGAGATTAATCGTGACCGTTGGATTGTGATCCATGTCACGATATAAATAAATCCTAGCCATCCAAAGAAAACTAAGTATCCATTGGTTAATAAGATGCATCTACACTATTCACAAAAATATCTAAACAATATTCATCAAAATATACAAAACACTATTCACAAAAATATCGAAAATGCTATTCATCAAAATATCCAAAACACTATTTACCATAATAACGAAAAAACTATTCATAAAAATATCTGAAATTAAAAATATCTAAAAGTGGAAAATATTCTCCGGATGATATACCGTCGGTATACACCGGTACACCGGTGGTATGCCGATCAAGAGAAAATCTATAATTTTGGAAAAAAATTAAAGCGTTCCAAAAATCAAAAAAATATGAAATACACTAAAAAATACGTATCCATATATGAATATGGATACTGTGAGATGAGTCTCACAAGTTTAGATGTTGCTAGTCGGTACGCCCTTTGTTGATGCATTTTTAGTTGCTTTGTTGGTACTCCTTGATGTGCTATGGTAGGTACAAGGGGCCTCTTCTGGCCTGCCTCCCTCCGATGGACTCGCTCTAAGCGTCGTGCTGCTGTGAGGACTCCTGAGTAGGTAGTAGGTGTATTGGCTTCAATAAGCTCATGTAATCTATAACTTAGTCCGTTGTAGAATTTCTCTGCCTTTTCCTCTTTCGTTTGGATTAATATAGGGGATAAATGGCTCAGTCGTAGAAACTCGATATTGTACTCTTCAACCGTCATGTTGCCCTGGGTAAGGTAAAGAAATTTGTCTCACAGCTTCGCTTTAAAAGTGGTCGGGATATACATCTCTTAGAAGAGCTTAGAAAAATCCTTCCAAGTGACATTATCATGCCAAAGTCTTCTCTTCTCAGTAAGCCACCAGTGGTGTACATTGTCGATCAGCTGCATCCTGACGATAATCATCCAATGATCCTTTGGTAAATCTACTGCCTCCAACTGGTGATGGATGTTGGTGAGTCATTCGTTAACCTCCATGGGCCCCTCCTTGCCCGAAAATTTGGTTAGCTTCATCTGGCAAAAATTAGCAAGTATTCTCGTCGCTGGCTGATGAGCTGGTGGAGTCGTCCTCTCCAAAGATGCCATAATGCGATCCTCCATGTTCTTTATTTGTCTTTGTTGAGTCTATAGCTGGATCTGTTGTTGTGCCTGCATCATCACATAGAAGGTCTGGAATAGCTATTGTGGGTCCATCTGTTGTTCGAGCTGCGTAAATAGCATTAGTGATATCGACGACATCGACGGAATATTGTCTCTCCTGTATCTTGAAGGGTGTGAAGCAACTGGATCGCCAGGTTGGATAGAAGAGCCTCCAATCGGTGGCATGGTCGTGTCAACGTGAGTCATTATACATTTTGTGAAGTAACCGCGGGATTCTCGTCCATTGTACTGCACATAGACAAAACATATAAGCTAAGAGCAGATGATATCAAGCAGGATGCATGTCAAAAAAATAAATTTTCGAAGTCGATGTAAAATCAAGGACATATAATAATATACATATGTGGATGAGATACAATAGGTCTTTTCTATCCTATTCGCAGGCTCACGTCGGTAAAGTAAAGTAACTTAAGTGATTTAACGACCTGCATTGGCCACCACAAAAATATGTAATGTCTCAGTCCCAAAATATATAGGACCGTGTATACGAATACATGCCAGCAGCACGTCACCAATGGGCCAAATCTTATGACAAGTCTATTAGCACAATACTTAAGCTGTAAATCATGATAATAAACCCATAACAACAGCACAACATAAGTCACAGATCACTAGGTATAGTGTTAAATCTCATCCACGCAAAATAATCAAGACACAAGATATCCAAGTCCAACAATGAAAATAATAATGTCAACTATCCAGCAGTAAATAAATATAATAAATGTACGGGAAAACAACCTGTCACCATAGCAAGGAGAAATAAAACAAGTAATCAACTACAAGTCTGCTAAACTGAAATGAAATAAAGTAGCAATGTCTAAAATATAGAATGACATGTCTCAAAAGAAATCTTCTAGTACTATCTCATCCTCCTGTACTGGTACGTCTTCGGTCTCGACCCTACAACTTTACACATTCGGGTAGCCCTCCTCTCCGTCTAAGCCTGGGGAATAACCAGGTCCTCAGGGGATATAACAAAGTATATAATATACATATCAAGTGATAGTAGAGAGAATATCTATAAAACAAAGGGTAACTGCCATAACCATCTAAGTGAAAATATGTAGTTGAGGGCAATCGTAATACGAGGCCAAGCCGTACTGGAAATCACCTATGGCACCGTGTTGTGATACAGATGTGCAAACGAGTAAACAAAGCCATAGCTCTGCTGCAGAGGCCATGACCATGAGTAGAATAACCAAGTCCTAAATATGGAAGCATGATCACGAGTCTAGATGTCCGAATATTTTGGTAGAGCCATCTCCACCTCATGCTCTAAAATTATTCAGTCAAGTCACGTACAAATCATGTATCAGTAACAAGTCACGCGAGCTAGTACTACAAGCTATCATAGAGTCCCTAGCCATGAATATCTTATGTCAGACTCCGTATCATATTATTATCATCCATCATGTTCGTGTCATGTGGTCCATCGTGTCAATGAATACAACTAATACATGCAATGCCTAATGTCGATATAAAATGTCAATAAAATACCATCAGCACCCGAATACAATACGGACGCTAAACACCGACCAATCCTACGTCATGACAATAATGAATGAGAATAATGCAATAAAAAGAAAAAGACAGTAAACCATAACATTGGCAAGGTACACTTGCCTGTAACCTCTGTCTGTGTGTACGTCTGACCAAGTCCAACGTCTTCGCTACTCCCGCCAAGTTCACCTATAATAAATATACTATTATTAATACTCTCTAACTACTTACCACACATGGACTTTCCATATATGAACTATATAAATTTTTATACCCCAAAAGTGGTCATAATGTTGATACTACTACACCATACAACGTATAAAGTGCCAAACTTCCTTATAAAATTATTTTACAACTAATATAAAATAGTAATTTAATTTCTGTAAAATATTCATAAATATTTTTATAATTAATATTATTTTATTGGTGGAAACTCAAGTACAATAGACTTATGTTGATACTACATCATTAATTCCATACTTGGCCTACTAATTGAGTCCCAAAATAATAAATATCTAAAAATAGTTAATTATGGAAAAATCACATAAAATAGATAGAATAGTATTTTCTCAGTAAACCTTGCACAACAAGTATTTTAGTAAAGGTATATGAAGTTCCAAATCTTTTGGATACGAGGAACACATTGTTTTTTGTGTTTCGATGTTACGATAAATGTCAAGATTTTTCATAAATAATAAACAAAATCAAAATACAATAAAAAGATATGCATTGGAAAGCTCTGGAAGTCTAGTTTCTTACAAAAATATACGGAAGATCGAATCAGCCCAAAAGTAGGTAAAAATTAACTCGCAATAGATCTGGTCTGTTCTAAACACAAGTTCATAGAACGGGTGCCCCGGCCCAACCGTTTGGAGCTGTGTGGATAGACAATTGGATATGAAAATAGATACATATATCTTTCTATTACTCTTAGTCTTATAATAAGATTAGTTAGGAAAGTACATGAAACCCTAGATGCAAAATAGTGTACCTGCTGGAACGAATTTAGACTTGGATTTTGGACTTTGGGTGACTTATAGGGCTATTTCGGTATACTAACAGAGGTTGTGAACATATGGGGAGTTGAAAGGAACGTAGAGGGTCATGTTAGCTTTGCAACAAATATTCGTAGAGCGTCATTGGAGGTCAAAAAGGGGTCAAAACTGTCATTATGCCATAAGGTGCTACGGGTGAATTGAGTTGGGAGGGGTTTCGATCTTTGCAATGGATGGGAGAAGGGCTACAGTTTTTTAAAGGGTTAAAATATAAGAATATGAGGTTTTGTATGTTAGGATTCATATGACTTTGGTTAGGGTTGATTTGGTTGAGGTTTGGGCCTCCAATCTCCAATTATGGCAAGTGGATCTAGTGTGTTTCCATATTTGGATGGGTTGATTGGTTGAGTCAAAGATACAAGGATTTGTGGCACATGGCTGCACTTAATTTGAATTAAATCAATCTAATATAGTTCTACTATGGGATGGAAACCTAGGATGGTCTCCACTAAGTTGGGTTAACTAGGATTAAGTCCCAAAAATAATTATAATTGATTCTAACACCGAAATTGCACTATATGGGTCTTATGTGCCATTTAAAAATAATTAGCACATGGGAACACAATTGAGTAGTACACCATTGACATGTACGTAGTAGGCTCGAAATGGGTCAAAATTATATATTGGGTCAAATAATTTGGTTTAGAGTTGGGCCTTAATTGCTATTTGGAAAAGTAGTCAAATTTTATGGTAGATACTAAAATGACTATTTTACCCCTAAAGTTGTACATAAAAAAATATAGCACAAGAAAACATGTTTGGATGCGACACTATATATCAAACTAAAGGTGGACTTGTCCAGAATACGAATATGGAACTTGTTTCAGGGAATTGGTCAATGTTGTGCTTCAAAAAAATCAAAGCTATGGCAAAGTGCCTATATAGCCATAACTTAAAATAAAATATGGTTTAATATATAAAAATCATATAAAATAAATAAATAAATCTCCAAAAATTAGGGTACTTACAACTTGGTTGGTGGCACAACACGAAACACGATTGGATCAATTTGAGTAGGAAGGCTATCAAATAGTCGCTCATGGGTATGAGATAAAATATTTTGATATGGTAATATGTAAGTTCTCGGGACCGGTAGTAACCGAGGCAGTCTCTGGTTTTGGGAGCTGCATAGAGATGAGAAATGGTAAAAGATAAGATGAGAAATGGTCTTATAAGTAAGTCAGAATGAGTAGAGTCTTGCATGGTCATGGACAACTTGTCACAAGGTTTCGTTCTTTGAAAGATTGTTGGGGCACAAGGATCGATTCGTACCTAGGGGAACAAGTTCGTTGTATCCGACGTACTGGTAGAAGGTACTGCAGAGTTGTTAAGGTAGTTTGACCGAAGGATGACTCCGAAATGCTTGGTGATTCGGGACGTTCAATGGGGCTAGCTACCTTGCTAATAAATGATCGCATCTAACCCATCAATGTCCAAGATGGCTTGACTTGCCAGTAACCTTTCATATAGATAATTCAGTGTGCTGAGCAGCAATTCTCATGCACGGTATCAGTTGAGTCACAAGAAGTGTAAATATAGCACGAATGAGACAAGAAATGTGTGCACGATTTGTATCACAAGTTCTATGAAGCCTAGGATTTGGCTATAGTAGAGACACGTGCTTTGGCACGAGATGTGCCATCGGGTGTTTGAGTCAATGACACAAGTTTACGAGTATGGTCTCAGTCGTTTGTATGTTGAAACAAGAAAGCTCCTAAGGCAAGTATGAATGGGTTACACTATGTTGCGAGGCACGGCCTCAATATTGTTATACATATAGATATTATGGCATGGCCACGATGTTTACACAAATGGGTTTAGTAGCATGGTCTAAGGATTTAGAGCACGATCGCGATGTTGCAATACAAAGTAGTGTGATAGTTCTTGAATAAAACTAATCCTAAGGCAAGATTAGAAAGACCACAAAAGAACAAGTTGCACTCACTAAAATAATGTATTAGTTTTATATGGGTGGGTAAAAGGCTCGCTTACCAGTACGGTTGTGAACTGATACCCCACCAGTCTTCATGTGCAGGTTCAGGTATCAGCACGCTCAGTGCGGAGTTCGCTTGGAAGCGCTGAGGCATGGAGTTCCTTCGCATTTTGAGGCATACGGTTGCGTTAAAATCTTTACCTATACGGAACATAATGTATGGACATCGTCTTCTGAAGCATCCGCAAGTTGTAAGCCTAATTGCATGTTTTATTGTATTAAAAGATGAGAGAGAGAGTAAAGTGATTTGTATTCGGAGAGAGAGAGAGAGAGAGAGAGAGAGAGAGTGAGCATGAGTGATTGTAATCTTGGCTTTGTCTTCTTTGCAATTTTGTTGATTATTAATAAAGAGTTATGTTTTCGTATAGCATCATGTTATTCAACTTCTCTGCTCGGGACTTATGTGTGACGATCCCGTTGCTTAGCCTGTAGTCGGACATTATGGAAATTGCCTTGCGCGAGCATAACCTAGACTCGTGTGGCATCACGTCCTAGCGAGGATGATCAACTCTGCAGAACCGGGAGGTGACATCCCCTGGCCGCCCACTGCCAACAACCGCCGCTGGTGACCAACCATCCCGACCACTCCCTCGGATTAGATTGATTTAGTTTTTAAATTTTATTTCATTTAAATTAATGATAAGATTTATCAATTCGGTCCTAGAATTCTTAATTGGGGTTCTAGGATTCTTAATCCTTATCCAACTATGAATTAACTCTAGCTATTTAACATGAGCTTTCTCCATGTTTTCTTCCAACACCATCACAATAGCCACAACCATCAAAACCATAGATATATATGTGTCCATGTGTCTGTGTCCACCAATATCTACCTTCTTCGTGTCAGTCATGGTGGCCTCGGGTCCGACCCTGAGTGTCTTTCCAATATTTTGTCTTTTGCGTCCACCATACATTTAATCATCTTTCTTGTGTCCGACACACCAGACACGACACATCATCCTCGTGTTAGACACAACCTGACATATTAATCCCCAAAAACCAGCACATCAAAACCCTAACCCTACTTCGGCCATCCCCCGGTCGCCCACTGCCAACAACCGTAGCCGGCGACAAACCATCCCGGCCACTCCCTCTCACTGCACCACCCAGATATCATTTTTCTTAAACACTCATACATCAATTAGTTGATTTACCTTGATTGAGATTTCTTTTATTTATGTGGATGAGATATAGTGTGACCAAGACTATAAATAATCTATTTGTGATAAATCTATAATTTACATGTTACATATATTTATTATACGACTAGCATGTTGACATTTTCTAGTCCTACGTATGTTGGAACTGGAGTGTTACCCAATATCCAGCAAAAATTGAAGCAAAGTACAAACAATAAAAACAGTTACAAGTAAATGATAGAGACTATAAAACAGGAATGTAGTAAATGTAATACATGATGAAAATAAAAAACTGAGAATTATAGGTGACAAGTATAATAAAATAGTCACATATAGAACCATGACAGTAAATAGGGAAAATAGAAAAAAGAAAAGAAAAGATAATCATGGTATACAACTAGTATCTCTAAGTGATTTGAAATATTAGTTCAATATGTGATCGGCTTGGGCCTAACACGGAGCATAATAAAAAGGAAGCTAGCTCAACCATACGTGAAATGTATGATTAGCTAGTAGCTGTAGAAGCATGGAATTTCAGGTGCATCTAAGGCCAGAAATCTTATGCGCCCCAAATTGACATGCGTCGAGGAACTCAACAGAACACTTGGCACAACAGAAAATAGTAAAGAAATAGAGACATAAAAATTGGACTTTTATTTCATATGAAAGTCTATTACATGTCTAAAACTCTTTTACAAAGAAAATTCTTTACAAAGAAAAGAAAAGGCCGAAAAAGCTACAGCCAGGCGCATCACTCAAGTGCTATAGCCAGGCGCATCATTCCAGTATCTCAGTATAAGCGTATCCCCGTGCATAGTTAGAGTGAATCACTTTCTCGTCAGCATGCGAGCACTCTAGCTGGAGGAGTGGCACTTCTAGCCTAACAAAATCGGGGCACGATTGCCCCGATCTGCGGCTCTTCCAGCATAACAAAAATTGAGGCACGACCGCACCAATCTTTGGATGCAACAGGCACCTTCAGCCTTTGTCGGGACACGACGATCCCGATATTTGGATACAACAGGCACTTTCACAGGCTTGTACGAAAAAAGGGCCGATGGTGAATAAACCAACACGGCACATCTTCGTCTTCGGAAGGAGTTCGTCGTTAAAGCTTCTGCGAACGAGGGGATCAACAACACGCCGAGGCACGGTACCGATCGAGTTCGTCTCCATGAGAGAAAGCCAAATTCTTCACAAAGCTATTGATAGGCTGGAGAAACCCTCGCTCATGCGCCAAGTAGCAGTCTCCTCATATTTTGTGCAATAAATTTGCATTAATGACGATAAATCTGCCTTTTTGTATTCAGCCAAATCAAAACAGCCATTAATGCCTCAAAAAACTCAACAGACAGACCAATAAGCCTACGCCATGTGGCAGATATACCGTCAGCACCATGCGCTCTGTATCGATGGGATATCGACCCATGCGTCTAGCGTGGCACGAGCTGATGCACCCACTTCAACTAGTCAACCATCAAGCATTTATTGCTATATAACGGATTGGGCAACACATTCCAAGAAGACTGAATATTTGGCAGCTTTTTTACAAAAAATAAAGAGCCGCTGATGTTAGTATCATCATTTGCTTCTTTGTCGGCTACACCTGTCCTTGCCATATGGCCGATCGATCACTCGCATGCGCCTCCGGTGCCATGTGCCCAAAAATTTGTATGCGCCTCAAAAGCCATGCGCTTCTAATTTTCTTCGGATCCAAAAAGACAGAATCTAAGTCCCTGCATGCGCCTCCACATCCATGCGCCTAAAACTCATCTTGTGCCTCAAAAGCCATATGCCCAGACTCGCTCTTGATCCCCAAAGATAGCAGTTCAGTCCTCTCTATGTGCCTAACCCTAGGCGCATCAAGACATATCACTCTCCCCTAAATTCGAGATCTTCGAGCCGTAGACATGTGCCACGTGTCTTTTGACTCGGTTCTGCTCAAGAATGGGTGCTAACCACCTAAGATCTCAACAACAGACGAATCTCAACAACTGCCACATGTCATCTCTACCGTAGCCCAACAGAGTCGTTCAACAGATTTGGCTTCAACTTAGGGCGCATCGTCCATACAGCCCACAGCATCAGCAACGTGGCGTTCCCATGTACATGCACATCCTATATATACGCACATAAGCAGGCCAGTCTGTTGCCTATAAATAGAAGGATCATTCCTTCATCCCCGGGGGGACACACACAGAGATCATCATATCTACATACAGAGACAAGAAGAGACACGTAACATCTACTTCTCCTCCAAATGCTCCGGCATCCAGATCTGCCCAGGCCTTCAGAGAATTCAAGATCGTCGTCAGATCGTCAACGGAGTCAACACATTACCACTCGCTCCACCGATACAGTTCCCATATAAAAACAAAAGTGTTCTTCTAGGACTACGTTTAAGTCCTACATTGTATATTGTTCTGTTTGTAATTGAAATACCAAAGTTTCAATTAAAAAACCTTCTTGTATTTTCGATGGCAAACAAGCTGGCGACTCTGCTGGGGACTTCTTTCTCTTCTGACGAAAAAGTTGTGTCGCAATCCGGCGACAACTGTCACGATCCGCACCCGCTTTTTGGATATGAGTATGTGTCCAAGTCCAGTCTACACCGCAGTGTCGGCGGTAGAACGCTGTCTAGTATACACATGTCATAGAAATCTAGAACTGTCAAGGCAGTCTATATCTCATCCACAGAAATTAGAAGATACAACTAACTCAAATGAGTAAACTAAAGGATAGAATAATGAATAATATAAAATGAAGTCTCAAGTATTAATAATCCAAGTCACGTCCGGCGGATACAAATCTACTACCAGTAGACGGAAAAATAAACTAAAGACATGAAATAAGATAACTGGGTCCAAGCTGCTAATCATCAATGACATCATCACTGCATATACCATGGCCTGATGCTGGCTAAACATGCTCGTCTGCATGTGACTCAAACTCGACTAAATCTGAAAAGATCATCAGGTCCTCAAAGGACTAGCAAGATACATAAAATATGCCTTTCTACAGTTTATCATGCATGAAAAGAAAATAGGATATAAGCAGGAAAAGACCAAGCAAACATGATACACGAATATATGAATAACTGCGCATAAATGAACTGCTAGAAAAAATGTGTGAATAAGAGATCAACGGATATCAAACCCTCGCCCCGAATTACCAACCCTCGCCCGAGTGTGGACTCGCAAGTCAGTTCAAGACAAATCTGTAGCACCCAGTTTTCCAAATGAGGATAATTTTAAAAATTTGTGTTTATAATTATTTTAATAATAATATTTAATTCATGATATGATTTTTGGTGATTTTAAATCATTTTAAAATTATTTAAATAAATGACTTGTGGTTTTGACATTTTGATAGTAAAACCCTAGAGACTGTTTGACCTAGTGCCTAACCATGTGATTATAATATTTTAATGTCATTTTTGGCCTAAGAATATTTTTGTATTTGACCTCTTTGAATTATTTTGATATTTATTTTATTATTTATGATATTGTTTTGGGGTTATTTGAGTCGGGTTCGAATTTTAACTCAATCTGACTTGAAACGGGGACCCAGGGATAGTTTGACTCTAGTGGGACCCACACACTAGTTAGGCATGGCCCATATGATATTAAATTTAGTCCACATGATAGAAATATTTTAGTTAGAGGTTAGACTAATTATTATGGATAAGGTTAGTGTGATTAGAGACTTTAGAATGTCTAATTTATCCCCAACCAATTAGCCCTTTCCTAATACTCATAAAATAGGTTAGTGGAGGCATTTTGGACTTTTTCTAATAGGACAAAACTATCTTTATGGCCAGCCACGATAAGGATAGGGTTGAGCCTCCCATTTGTCATTATCCATCTATTTTTCTCTCTCTTGTTCTTCCCCAAATTTCTAGAGAGCAATCCCTAGCAATTTCTCCACCAAATCCTTCCATTTTGCTACCAAATCTTCTTCTTTCCTTCTCCATTCTAGCCAAGGAGGAAGCTACCCAAGTTTGGGAGGATTCGGAGCTCGTTCGTGTCCTTTTGGAATCTCTACGTGTCGGTGTCGCTCCGGGAAGATTTTTCTTTGATTCGATCTACCGGAAGGTATAAATCCCTTCTTCTTTTCATTTTCTTATGCATATAGGTCTATTTTGAACCCATAGGAATGACCCCCATGGTTGTATCTCCATTTGTGTCCATTTTGTGTCCATTTTGTGTCCATTTGGAGGTCATAGGAGTGTCCTTTGTGTTGTGGATATGTTCATGTTACATATATAGATTTATATATATATATTGTAATGAGAGTGTATCTATATTTATATATGTAATAAATGGTTCATGATGATTATATAATCAAGTTTGTGAGTGTGGTTCCTCATATTATTAGTGCTATTATTGTTGTGGATAATTAGGATATATATTGTGTATTCTTTTGGCTCAAACTACCCAAATCCGTCATGATTTTTATCCACGTTTTTAATTTCAGCCATAACTTAGAAATGTCATAACTTCTAGCTCAAAGCTCGGTTTAATCTCCCGTTTTTTTTAAAAGAAGCGTATTGAAGTTAGCTTTCCAAAAACATGTATTAATAGACCTAATTCTTTATGTAACTTTCTGGAGAATTATTTGAGTGTCAGCTGTACGAAAGACAAACGCGTTCTCGGTGTTTTTGCGATTTCGGGAGTTTCCGGAAACGAAAATGCGATCCGTTTGAAGTTTCGGAAAGCTAACACATAGATCTATAACATACTTTAATCCTAGAATTTAATTCATGCTGAGTTGGTACAGTATTGATTATTAGTAGGAGTTACTATTCGGCATATGCATTTTGTGCACCCTTGTGTGTAATATAATGTTCTATTTGATTTTAACCCATGTTAATAGATATACATTATGTAACTAAATAGAGAATGCAAGCATGAGTAAATGTTTAAATAAATGATGTATGAGGTGTAAGTATCATATCTAATGTAAGCATGTATATGTATGGCTTGTAATGAATATGTAGGTTCCATAGTATGTAATGTATGGTGCATATAGTAGTACAAGAGAATAAATGAATGATGAATGAATGCAAGCATGAATGTAATGTAATAATAGATGTAATGTATGCAATATACAAGTTAATGAGATGTAATGTTCTATGTTAACACAAATCCTATATTACCTCATGTACCCCTTACACTATGTTGACACTATCACACTTGACACTTTGTTCACTTACACTTTGACACTCTTTGATATGTATACACTATGTATGCCCATTTAACCCTCACTTGCCCCTTTGCCATGTTTACATACACACATAGCCTCTTAAATAAGTAATTATGAATATAGTTAACTTAGCTATGTATGTATATTATATATATGTTAGCATATTGTGTTGTAATATATAAGTTCACTAGTCATAACCCGTGCCCATAGGGCATGGTTCATTTAAGGTATTCTCCCTCAAAATCTTGGATCCCTAATTTTAAACGAACAATAATAATTATGAGGCCTCCATCAAAATATTTAAGGTATTCCCAACCACTGCTCGATGTGAATTTTCTTTGGATTCCCCATAAAATTACACTCTCAATAATGCTCATCCACAACCATTATGAGTGCAAACCCTACTATTTGGATTCCCCATAAAACCCCACTCTCAATAATGCTCATTCTCCATAAAATCCCACTCTCAATAATGCTCATCCACAACCATTATGAGTGCAAACCCCACTCTTTGGATTTTCCATAAAATCCTACAACCGTTGATTCACCAAGATTAAATCCCAACCACTCTTTATCTTGGCACAGTCAGCCCTAGGATTCAAAAACCTTTGTGTTTTGTATAATAGATATAACCATTTGAAATGCCATGATTATAGACCTAATGTTGAATACCAATATATGCATGTGTATATATGTGTAGACATATATAGCTTAAAGTAATAGATTACCTAGTGTATATCCAATGTGAATTCTTGCCTATTTGAGTATTGAATAATTGCATGCTATATAGAGTTGGGTGTATGTTGGCTTGTATAGCCTTGTATTGATGTGTGCTTGCTAGGATATTCTTGGTTAGGTCTAGTAAGACTTACTGGGTTAGGACATTGTAGGGTGTGAAAATTATGACACGCTGACATAAGACTCAGTCCAAGTCATACGCTCAAGGCCATACGCTCAGTCAAGGCCATACGCTCAAGGCCATACACTCAGTCAAGGCCATACGCTCATCTAAAGGCCGTACGCTCAATGAATATTTTATTATTTTCTGAGATGACAGCACAGCATGTATTTAATAAAGGATGAATCTGACACTTCGTCTTTCGTGCAAAGACAGCTGTCCAATAAAGACTAGCCGTCGTATAGGTTTTCGAAGAGTCGGTTTTGTCTTTTACGAGGACAGCTCAGCATCTCTCATAAATGTAAAAGCCATCATTACTGTCAGTTTTGACAGTCTGTCAGCCATCATATCCGCAGTCACGACGCTCGAGAAGATTTTGTCAGTTATTGGAAGATATGGCGTATCAAAGAAGATTGATGATGGCCACGTGTCTACTTATTCAAACATGCCACGTGTCTACTTATTCAAACATACGACTCCTTCCAAATTAAGTGAGCGTATGGATCTCATACGACTCCTTCCCAATTAAGTGAGCGTATGGATCTCATACGACTCCTTCTCAATTAAGTGAGCGTATGGATCTCATACGACTCCTTCTCAATTAAGTGAGCGTATGGATCTCATACGACTCCTTCCCAACCAAGTGAGCGTATGGATCTCATACGACTCCTTCCTAACTAAGTGAGCATATGGATCTCATACGACTCCTTCCCAACCAAGTAAGCGTATGGATCTCATACGACTCCTTCCCAACCAAGTGAGCGTATGGATTCCATACGACTCCTTGACAAGTGAGCGTATAGTTTCCATACGACTCCCTGTCAATAATGTGAGCGTATCAGCTTTATATGGTTCTATGCTGTCCAAGTCAGTGTATGCAAGACATGTGCCTTCAAAAGCTAGCGTATGACTCTTCCTCTAAGGCAGCATATCACAGCAGTTGTGTCCAGAATGATTTTCAACGTGCAGTTAACACACGTTCTCACGTGTCCTGCACTCAGTTATCCACTTCTTCAGAAGTTATGCAACGTGGCATTCATGCCATCAATCTCTCCAGAATATGCTCCACTACTTTCAACCGCACGCCAAGGTGTCTTCATCAGAATTTGCCACGCGTCCCTGCAGTTATGCACACGTCAAGTAACTGACTGAGCGTATGCTTCAGAATAGTTATCCAGAACTCTATAAAAGAGAGTTTCTTCATCTTCATCAGACACTACAGTCAATTTCAGAGAGAACAGAGAGATTGCCCAGTTGCTGTCCAAGTTCTTCAAAGTTCGAGTTTTCTTCATCGCATCGTCCAAGGGATAAAGTAATCGTCTTTTAGATTAGATTCCTACAGTTGTAATTTTCTCAGATACAAAATAAATAAAGTGAATTTATTTATGGAAAACAAATTGGCAACTCTGCTGGGGAAAGCTGTCTCCTCCAACGAGATAGCAACAACTCAATGCGATACTTCGTCGATCGGCTCAACGAAGAAGACGATGGTCGTATAATTCGACCAGTCTGCTTATGAAGAAATGCTCAAGGCGAAGGAGGGCCGCACTGTTTCCTCCGCTTTTTCTGCTGCCAAGAAGAAAGGACGCTCTGTCTATGTCCCTAAGTCTTCTTCAACAGACTGAGACATTTCTGTCACTTCTCACGCTGACAAGAACACGTCTTCAATTTCAACTAACCACACTTCGGCTTCTCTGAACACGGCAACAGTAGCTTCTCCTAGTCACGCTGACAAAGTTGGTTCTTTAACCAAGTCAGCGTGTACAAGGAAAACCATCTCTGGACATGTCAAAGTCCCTTCTCCCTCTACTCTTACGACAGCAGTCGGCTCTTTAGCCATTGATGACTCTGAGCGTATGGCATTTAAAGGGCAGCGTACGGTAAAGGCAGCGTACAAAAGCCAACATCAGGCAGCGTACGCTAAGCCAAAGCCAGCGTATGCTAATAAAAAGACAGCATATGACCAGAAGTCCAAACTGAAGTCAGCGTATGCTAACAGATACAGTCCTTTGACTGTTTCTCAAAATCAAGCTGGGGGTTCTCTTCCACAGAACATACAAATGATTCCCCCTCAACTTGCACATCTTGTGCCAATCAAGGAGAAAGACTCTTTAGTCAACTCCTCTACTCTTAAGGTCTTTACCTCTGGAGTTAATTTGACTAGTACTCTTACTAGATCAAACAAAGGAAAATGCCTTTTGGTTAATTCCTCCAAAGATGGATTATTACCGACTCCCAGTCGGAATAATACCCATCTTCCTTCTCTCCAAATTTCTCGATCTGAGAAAGGTAAATTACAAGTATCCAAGACTGATACCAAAGTCAGATCTCCTACGGATCTTCGTGACAAGCTTAATCAGAATCGTCTCGATTCCACTAAGACAAGTATATTAGACCCTGATGCAGAATATGCCAAGAACTATGTGGCTCAAATTAATCAGTCTTTATACACTCAAGAACCGAGAAGACAGAAGAACAAAAGACAAGTTTCTACACAGAAACTATCTTCAAGTACTTCCCAATCTGTTCCTACAGATCTCCGGGAGTATTTACAAAATAAACGGAGAATTGACACTCCATCAGGCTATGATATTGCTCATATTTGCCATGAAAAGCATGGTTGCAACTTCCAACCTCGAGTTGTGATTCAGTGTTGTTGTTCACCAAAAAGACAATCTATTTTCGAACGGATTCAATATGAACCAATGTTGGATGAAGATGAACCTCTTTATGCTTCTGTCAATATGACCTCCAGAAATATTGGGGGTAGCATACGGTCTGATGCTATATCAGACTCTGAAGATGGTGTTTATCTCGGCACCCGATCCAGGACCGGAGCCTTGGCCAGAGTCTCTTCTTCTTCTCATCCAAGTGGTAATCCGGAGATCACAGAGGACTTCCTTGGAGAATCCAACTTTCCAGTATTGACTCCCGTAAATAGTCCCGGGAAAGATACCGACTCACACAGTGATGATTCAGAACAGACTGTTTCATCATCTATTCCTCGAATGATTACTACTTACATGGCAGAGGGCAATCATGAACCTTCAACTAGCACCGAAGCTCATGAACAAAGGATTTCTTCCTTAGAACAACAGTTGCGAGCTATGGCAGATACATTGAATGCTATGCACACTCTTATGCAAGCTCAGCATCAAACTCAGCAAGTCCAACATACAGCCCCTCCAGTTGTATTAAATACTCCTGTTGTTCCAAACCCGGAACCTTCTACTATTCTGGGGGTACAATCTAATGTTCCTGTACAACCCACTCCAAGTCAGTCTGGAGCTGGGGGTGGTACATATGCTGCAGTCCCTCCTCCCAATTACACTCAACAAGTTACAACTCCCCAATCTTCTGGAATTGTTACTGAAGAGTTAAGGAATCTCCGAACTCAATTCGAGGCATTTAAACAGAAGGATGGTTTGCAAAGGTTAGGTATCAAGCAACCTTACCCAATAGAATGGAAGCAGGTATCGTATCCACCAAAATACAAACCTCCAACCATCTCTTTCTTTGATGGGACAACCTCCCCAAGTCAGTTCATTAATCACTTTGAAGTAATGACTGATCAACTGCAACCAAGTGACGCCCTCCTTACTCGGGTGTTTGTTGGGTGTCTCAAAGGAACGGCTTATGAATGGTATAGAAGTCTCCCTGATGGGTGCATTACTTCATTTGCCGGTTTCAAGCAAATGTTTCTTGAACGGTTCTATGAAGGGCTTAATGACATGACCATGTCAGCCCTCATAAGAATTAAACAGAAAAATAACGAAACCACCGAGGACTTCATTGAAAGATTCAGAAGAGAAGCCCTCAAAATGCCTCTCGGAACTCCCGATGCTGTTACTATCGACACTTGCAAGTCGAATCTCTTACCAATTATCAGCATATGGACAGGTTCCACTCAGTTCCAAGATTGGCCTTCTTTCATTGTCAGTGCCAAGGCTGCCGAGGTCAGTGCTGAGACCTTCAAGGGTCTGGGGGTACAAATGGCTCCCAAGGAATCAAATCAGAGTGCTAGCAATAGTACTCGACCCAACAATCGCAAAGGAAAAGAAGCTCTTGAAGTCAATCTCCAAAGCAGTAGTCAAGAGGTAAAGACTACCCAAGCTACTCCAGCTCCAACAAATCAACAACAGAGACCTCCTCGACCGAAGGAAGACTATTCTTTCGATGATGACGATGTTCAGGGTATCTTTGAATGCTTGCTCAAAGGTAATAAGATTCAATTGCCAGAAATTAAAAAGCCTGATGAAGCCAATAAGACAGATCATCCAAAATATTGTCTATATCATAGAATGCTGGGTCATACAATCCGGTCTTGCTATGTATTAAAAGGGAAGATTCAAGAGATGATTAAATCAGGAGCTGTGACACTAACACCCAAAGACAAAACAGTCACAGCAAATGTAATTTCAATGCAGTTCGGTGACTTCCCTCCCTTAATGGTAGAAAGTGGGATTGTTCCTATCCCCAAAGCAACTCTCGAAGTTGTAAACATCCCACCAGCGCAGAATGACGGACTTGTTCCTGTCACAACTAAGAAGGGAGAGATCATATGGATTCATCCGGATTTAATGATGGAGTTTGAGACATCTTCCCCTTCTTCTCGGAAGACTCCATCATCTAAAAAGAAGCTCGGGAAGACTAAGTCATGCAATGTGACTTTTAGTTTCACACCCGATTTTTACCTAACCTCTACTTTCATTTTGGCAGGAAATTCACTCCCTACGGAGATAAAATCTGTACCTCAATCTGAAGATAGATACAAGCCTGCTTTTTATCTATACAGTTCACAATCTCGTGAATTGATGGCGAAGATGGGTTATGATCTAGCTACTGCTCCTGGTTTGAACTCAGGCAAGGGACTCCGAGCACCTTTAGCCATCACTATGAGGCATAATCAATATCGTGTTGGCCTTGGTTTCTGGAATGAAGCTCTCATCAAACATAAAAGAACCAAGAGCAAGATAAAGAATTGCAACATGGTTTCCATAGACCCTGAACCAGAATCTGAAGTTGAAGTCCATGCTGGAACTCGGTCAGGAAAAATATATCTGAAAGATTATGCTGAAATTCCTGAAGAAACTTCTGATGTCCTTCCGGTTACAGCTCCAACACCAGTCTCTACTGAAGAGCCTTTAAATGTTTCTGTTGAGACAGTTCCTTCTAAACCAACAGCAGCTGACAAAGGCAAACAACAAGTCCGCTTCGACAAACCATTGAAGAAGTCATCTCCTACAGGAATTGAAAAGCCTTATAATTTTGATATATTGGCTCAACTAGCCAATACACCAGCTAAATTATCAATCTTCGAGCTCTTACGCCTCTCTAAAGAGACTCGAGAAACTCTAAGTGAAGCACTGCTGCAAGCAGAAACCTGCTTAACTCTTCTCAAGAAGTTGGAAACAGAATCTGCTTCTCATTGCCATAATGTATTAGAATTTATTCCAAACATTACCTTTACGCAGGACGATATGCTGCTAGAGGATAATCGGCATGACCGTCCTTTATATCATACAGGATATATTGATTCTATGAAGGTTGATCGTCTCTTGATTGATCCAGGATCTGCTCTCAGTATTATGCCAAAAGCTATGTTAGATGCACTGAAGATACCTGTGCATAGTCTTTCCAGCACTATCACTACCATCTTAGGATTCAATCAAGGAAAAAGCGAGCCTTTGGGCAAGATTCGCCTCAAATTTCAAATAGGCGATCTTCGCACTAAAGTTACTTTTTACATCATCGACAATCATGGTTGCTCATACAATGCTCTATTGGGGAGACCATTTTTGCATGAACATAATGTCGTTCCTTCGACTCTTCATCAGTGCTTCAAATATGTTGATGATAATGGAGAAGTTCAAAAGGAGGTTGCAGATCTCTATCCATTCAAAGGAGTTGAAGCTTACTTCAATGACGCTCGCATGTACAAAGATGAATACTCAAAAGTCTTACAAGCTATGGATAATGATGATGAGATAGCAAAAGTTGGCACTTTTGTTATTCCTGTAAAAGGGCGTATCACTCCTCCGCAGTCTGTTAAATCATCTGAAGAAGGCTCACTGATAATTTCTGTCAGTGGACGTACTACTTCATCACCTGCCCAGGCTCCACAAGGCTCACTGATAATTCCTGTCAGTAGACGTACCACTCCCCCTCTACCTTCTCAGGCTAGACCAGATACTCTAGTCATTCCAGTCAATGGACGTACGACTTATCCACGATCTTCTTCAAGGGAGCTCACATCTTCTGAGCCTTTTGTTATCGATCTTAATCGAAACAAAACTTCTGATCGCTCTTCCTCTCCCCCTTTTGTCATTAATTTGACTAAGTCTGATAAGGCTCAGCCTTCTGTTGTAAATACAGTATCTAATATTAATGAAGCATCTCCTTTGCATTATATTGATGTCTGTAATCATGTACAAAGTTATTTACAATTGCTAGATAGCTTAGAGTCACTAATTATAGGGGTTGTTCAAACTCTTCATACAGACGTATCATTGGAATCCATACAAAAATCATACTTCGTGGTCCCTGCTAGAAAGAAGGGAGAAAATTCGATCTTCTTTTATAAAGGACCCCAGAATCCTCCTAACTTGGAAGAAGATGACATAAACGACGATACTGGAAGGTTACAACTACGTCGCTACAGTCAGCAATCCAAAAATATTATCAAGAATATGGGTTATGACTTTAGAACCAGTCTCAATAAGGGAAAAGGAAGAAGAATGCATGTTCGAATTCCTCCATTAAAATACGGAAGGACAAAATGTGGGTTAGGTTACATTGCTCCTACCTCCTTTATCAATATCGTCCATGAAGATTCAAAATCCGATGAAGACGAACGATCTGAGTCTTCTGATTCTCTCTCTTGGGATTCTGACACGAGTATTGGCGATCTCCATCGCTCTATTTTATCCATCAATATGGTCTCCGTTGGTGGCCCACAAGAAAATGATGAAGATGAGGATGATTTTGAAATATCACCCGAATCGAAACAATGGGCTCAAAGATTAGATAATCAATGGGAATTCAGGTTCGAGCAGATGGAACCTCCTACTGAAGATAAACTGATCCAAATTGATGTTGGTGAAGAAGGGTCTCCTAAACCAATATTCATCAGTGAAAGTCTTTCAGAAACAGATAAACAAGACATGATTAAACTTATTCGTGATTATATCGATGTCTTTGCCTGGAGTTATGAGGATATGCCAGGACTAGATCCAAAGATTGCAATGCACAAACTTAATATCATGCCAAATGCTAAACCGGTCAAACAACAACAGCGACGATTTCGTCCGGACATCATGGATGCAATTAAAGCTGAAGTCAACAAGCTTATGGCTTCTGGATTTATTCGAGAGGAACAACATCCTGAATGGGTGGCTAACATCGTTCTTGTCCTTAAAAAGACTGGCAAGATCCGAGTCTGTATAGACTTTCGCGATCTCAATGCAGCTTGTCCTAAAGACGAGTTTTCTCTTCCAATTACAGATGTCATGATCGACAATACATGTGGTTTCGAACGAATGTCATTTATGGATGGGTATTCAGGATACAACCAGATCAAAATGTTTCCAGATGATGAAAAACACACTTCCTTCAAAAAGCCGATTGGTACATACTGTTATACAGTGATGCCGTTTGGTCTCAAGAATGCAGGGGCAACATATCAGCGAGCAATGAGCACTATATTCTACGAACATCTCCAAAAAATAGTCGAATGCTATGTTGATGATATTGCAGTCAAAAGTCGACAAAAGGAGGATCATATCCAAGATTTGAAGATTATCTTTGATTTTATGCGTCAGCATCAACTTAAAATGAACCCTACTAAGTCTTTCCTGGGCGTCTCTAGTAGTAAATTTCTCGGCTTCGTCATTACCGCTAAAGGTATACACGTGGATCCCGAGAAGATCAAAGCCATTCAAGAGATGCGTCCTCCACGCACCTTAAAAGAGCTACGAGGATTTCAAGGAAGAATTGCTTATATCAGGAGATTCATTTCCAACTTATCAGGACGCTGCAGACCATTCAATAAACTTCTGAAGAAAGGTGTATCTTTCGTTTGGAACGAAGAATGTCAAAAAGCATTTGACGATATTAAACAGTATCTCATGAACCCTCCAGTTTTGGTACCTTCCGTCTCAGGAATACCATTCCTTCTATATGTTCGAGCCATGGATCATTCTCTTGGTGCATTACTTGCCCAGAAAAATAAAGATGGCCATGAACAGGCTATTTATTATCTCAGTCGCACAATGACAGGTGCTGAACCGCGTTATTCTCCAATCGAGAAAGAATGCTTAGCATTAATGTTTGCTGTTCAGAAAATGCGACATTATATTATCGGTCAAACGATTCACGTAATTTCCAGAGTGAATCCCATCAGGATTATGATGAAGAAACCTGGTATTCTCAACTCCATACTAGCTAATTGGGGAATTTTGTTAGCTCAATACGATATGCATTATATTCCTCAGAAGTCAGTTAAAGGACAGGCTCTTGCTGATTTTCTGGCTGCTCATGCGATTCCAGAAGATTCTAAATTATATGATAAGATCCCAGATGAAGTCTTGGATTCAAATCTGATTTCTGAAGAAATTCCTACCTGGCGTCTATTCTTTGATGGAGCATCTAGAATAGGTCCTAACGGCGATATTGTCGCTGGAGTTGGGATTGTTCTTGTATCCCCAGAAGGTCTAACTATTCAGAGGGCTTATTCTCTGGATCAATCATGTTCAAACAATATAGCCGAATACAATGTATTGCTCATCGGCCTTCAACTTGCTAAACATCTAGATATTCAATATTTGGAAGTTTATGGAGACTCCAAGCTTATCATCAATCAGATCAAAGGAACGTATGAAGTTCGTCATCAGGATTTGATACCTTATCATCGAGCAGCACTCTCTATAGCCTCATCTTTTGAAGGTTTCTTTATTGAACATGTTCGACGAGCCTATAATGCAGAAGCTGATGCTTTAGCTAATCTTGCTGCTGTATTAGCTATACCAATCAGACGTCAGCAAGTAATAGTGGTTTATAACCGAGAAATATTCTGTGTTGAGAATAATTTGGCCTTGGCTTTTCCCTATAAACCAGACAAAAATTCTCTCAACCTTGATGCTGGATTAAAGTTTGACAAAATGTCCTCGTCTTCTTCTGATTCTACTATGGAATATGTCTTTTCTAATGAAACAGAAGCCATAACTGAAGACTGGAGACGCCCGTTTCTAGACTTTGTTTTGTATGATATACTTCCTGATAATCCGAGTGAAGCAGCGTCTATCCGGCGTCGATCTCTCAGATTCTATTATAATCATACGATGAAGACATTATATCGTCGGTCTTACGACGGTCTTCTCCTTAGATGCATTGTTGGTGAAGAAGCACAACAGATAATCCGTGAAGCATATGATGGTGTTTGCGGAGCTCATCAACCAGGTCCTAAACTTCAAGATCGTATCCGACGTATGGGTTATTATTGGCCCACGATGGTAGCTGACGCTATTCAATATGCTCGAAAATATAAAGCCTGTCAAATTCATGCAGACTTTATTCATCAACCGTCAGAATTCTTACACCCAACAGCGGCATCATGGCCCTTTGAAGCTTGGGGCATGGACGTCATTGGTCATATCAACCCACCATCATCAAGAGGACATCGGTTTATTATAGCAATAACCGATTACTTTTCCAAATGGGCTGAAGCAATCCCGTTATCTGAAGTCAAAACTTCTAGTGTTATCAACTTCATCAAACATCATGTTATCTATCGATTTGGTGTTCCTCGGCGTATTATCCATGATAATGGACCGCAGTTCGTCAGTCAGAAATTTACTCGATTCTGCGACGATCATCGGATTAATAATTTAGCTTCTACAGCATATAATCCAGCAGCTAATGGATTGGCAGAAGCTTTCAATAAAACAATCATCAAACTCTTGAAAAAATTTGTTTCTTCCAACAAACGCAACTGGAGTGAGAAGCTTGGTGAATGTTTATGGGCCTACCGCACCACAGTTTGCAATGCGACCGGATGTACGCCTTTCTCTTTAGTATATGGGTGTGAAGCTGTTCTTCCCCTTGAGATCCAGATTCCTTCTCTGAGAATTGCAATCTCCAATGAACTTACAACAGAAAATAATGATCGTCTTCGACTTCAAGAATTGGAAGCTCTAGATGAAAAACGATTGTATGCTCAACAAAATATCGAGCTGTATCAGGCCCGAATCTCAAAGGCTTTTAACCGGAAAGTCAAAGTCAGAGCATATCAGAAGGGAGAACTGGTCCTTACTGTCAGACGTCCTATGACCATGACACATATGAGCAAAGGCAAATTTGACGCGAAATGGGAAGGCCCATTCGTAGTAAACAAAGTCTTCTCTAACGGAGCATACCAGCTTGCCTCTATGGATGGGAAAGTCATGATGATGCCTATCAATGGCAAATTCTTAAAGAAATATTATGTATAATATTTTCATCATTCCCCAGCAAATATGAAATCAAAGTTAATTCTTCTTTACAAAAGTTATCTCGATATCGTTATCCCCAGAGGAAACTGATATTCCACCATGTATCATCTTCCCAGAGAATTTGATATTTTGTTTTATTAGATCCCCAGTGGTTTTAATAAAGATCTTGAATAGAAAATCATATCCATATTACCTCTGAATTTTCTATCTCAGTATGTATCATATTTTCTATTCTATAAAAATGATATCTTGTCTTTTGATTTCCGAATCCAAAGATCATGGAAAATAGAATCTAAAGATATCTTTATATCTGAATTCTGTTTTCTCTAATCAGTATTAAACTAAAAATCTTTGGTTTAATATCATGATAGAG
This sequence comes from Iris pallida, assembly GCA_029216955.1. NCBI lineage: Eukaryota > Viridiplantae > Streptophyta > Magnoliopsida > Asparagales > Iridaceae > Iris > Iris pallida. The sequence goes on from JANAVB010009598.1 coordinate 1,213,327, forward strand.
TTGCAAAGTTTATTTGTATATTCTATTCTATTGAAATATGTCATGTATTATTTACCTCTGAACATATTTTCTAGAAAAATATTATCCACAAAATTGAAATCAAGCCAAGATATTCATTTCAATCAAAATCAGAACAATGATTACAAATGGGTATCAAAACTTCAATACATGATAAATGTAAAAGAATTATTTAGGAGGAGTAATGATCTCCTGAATACGAACGATTACATTATTCATCTTTTCTTCATGAGCTTTCTTGATTCGCTCTGCTGTTTCAGCTCCAATCATCCGTTGGTCATATTCTACAATAATAGAGCTACGGCGATTGGTCTCTTCAATCTGATTGGTTTGCATCAATTCTCGCTCCTGCTGTAAAACTTGACAGCGTTCAGCTGCAGATTTACGATCAGTAGCAATCTTTGATTGTTCTGTTTCTACAGAGGTAATTTACTCCTGAATACGAGCTAGCTCTTCCCTCAACTTTCTAAGCTCTTCAGCTTTTGATGCTTCATCTTTCTCTAGGCGTTCCATATTCTAACGAGTACTTATTATTTCTTTGTCTTTCGCCATTAGCTCTTTGGAAGACTGAGCGAGGAATTCTGTCAGAGCAATGTGCTGAGCTTGAGCTTCATTCTCCAATTGAGCAATCTCAGCCGCAGTCAGAGAATTAATATCTTCCTTTTTAATCTCCTAATATTTTTGGATGTTGGCTTCTAAATCATTCAAGAGATGTTCAAAGAAGACACATTGAGCCTCATAACCAGATTGTCTCAAGGCTGAACGTGGGAAACTAGTCGCCTCTCGAAGACTCGAAAAGGGCATAGTCTCATCTTTCATGAGTCGCCTCGAATATGTATCCAGATATGTATAAATAATATCTGAATACATCCCCATGACTTTTGCTATCCCTGTGTCAAAACTGGGAGTCGCTGCAATAGTAGGGGAAGGAGCAGGAGGAGCCTCTATTCTTGGAGTTGAAGTTAGTGCTTTTGGAGAACTCGGCAGATGGGAACTCCCCTCACCCACTTCAGTTTGAATAAGTGGGGCTTGAGTAGAACTCATAGCCGGTGCAGTTCCTACAGCTGTTGGAATGAAAGAAGCATGATCAAAAGACAATAAAGCAGAGACAAGACAAAATTTTGATGAATAAAATATTACCTGGAGCTGGTTCATATTCAGTTCCCTTCGGATCATTCAGCCCGGCTCTTAGTCTGTTCAAGGTACTTTCTGACACGGGATTTATTTCACTGCTTCCCGCCCCAGACGTACTAGGAATTTGAACTTCTATATGCTTCTCCGGCTCTGGTGTCAACCCTGAGTGTTGACCAATGGTCTTCAGTGCATCGATTGGTGTTTTTGACGGTGATTCATTGTCTATCTCCATGTCTTCTTCTCCAAAAGGATCAGACGATGGTTCATAGTCAACTTGTTCACTCTCTGAAGCTTCAGCAATTGGATTGAGAGGAGTGGCTTCCTTCACTGATTCTCCCGAAATCAGTAAGTCATTAGCCGTTTCAGTCTGATGCTCGGCCTCTACCGCAGGCTGACTAATTTCCTGCGTATCATCGGCCATTGGTGGAACTGAGCCTATATCAGAAGGCCTAGAAGACCCAGCAGTTTCAGGAATCTCTTCTTCTTCTGTCTTTACAGAAAAATCAAAAGCAGCTTGCTTTTCTGCGGCCAATCGCATAGCACGATCGGTGGGACTCTCTGCATCCAGACAAATTACGGATTTAGTTTTTGAAACTATTACTTTCCTTCATATTCTTTTGGTTAAAGGAACAGTAGGATAATTGTCTATTGGATCACTACCTGCTTCATCAACATCTCTGACTCGTTCAGAAACAGGAGAATTCTCGGGAATAGTAATTCCTCCGCGACTTCGAGTCTCTGCTCGAGTAGCTCTTTTTGCGACAGGACCCGCAGCACCTTTACTCCTCTTCCTCTTCGGTGTATTATCAACAGATATACTCTCTTCAGCACTCCCGATAGGCACATGCAATGGTTGATGAAGATCATCAGAGAAGAAAGTTTCCAAAACATCATCATCAACTTCATCGGTGGCCAGAGGATCTTCTTTGTCGTGACAATCCCTAGGCAAGGCAGATTTGGTTGATTTTTTTTCAACATGAATAAAGCTTTTACCTAAGATGCTAAATTTTTCATCAAAGGTATTAGCTGATACATAAAATCTGGCATAGGATGCCAATATCTTAGCTCCTCTCCGATAGTTGACCGGATCTGGCATAGAAAAGGTAGCCCCTGTACCTTTGGCAATGTAATATAGCCAAGCTCTGGCACCATCAACCAACCCGCCTTGATGAGCAAAACACGTCGTTGTATTGCCCACATGCAACTGATCGTAACCAAATTGACGAGCAAATCTGCTCGGAAGATATGGCTCTAGATATGTGATGTTGTCACGGCGAAAAATTAAATGAGATGGCCTGATTCTCTTTAGCCATTCATGTTGGACATCATCCAACTCATTAGCACCAACGCTGTCAATCAATCTCCCGGGCATGGTCTCATAACCAACAGGTGGAGGAACACAGGTGAAGCTCCATAGTTCTTCCATGTTCAAGATGGTTCTGCAATCGGTTAAAGTGTCATATCTCCATTTCGGTATGTGCTTGTACCTTTCAAGGAAAGTATCATCTGGCCTAGCCATCCCAGCACTCATGAAGGATTCAAAATATAGAAGCAGCCATCCAAACAAGTATGTAAAGGGCATTTCTACCCGAGGAAAGGACGTCAGGCTCTTCCGTGCCAATTCGAACATCCTATCTGTGTATGCCCTTAATCCGGCATTCAGATGGCAGGTCATTGCCGTTAATAGATCTATCTTATACCCAAAAACCAGACGGACTGCTGCGAAGACGACTCCTCTGTGCATCCTGTCTGCCGAACAGGTGCCAGGAACTACGAATTTCCTCAGCCAAAGAGATATGAATCCGGCCAGATGACCTTTAGCAGACAATTTTCGGCCACCCTGCTTAATATAGGTTTCTAACCTATCACCGGCCTTGTAGCTATCGATGTCTTCTTCGACGACAATGTCGTCATGATTAGTCTCCCGGATTAATCTGTCAATCTCGGCTTGACTCAAGGGCTTGAATTTATCGACATACTGATCGGTCGTTTTCTTCTTCTGAATTTCGTCAGTGCGGCCTTGAAACAAATAAGCCATCCACTTCGAAGAATAGCAATTGGAGTCCCCCTCTCCACCTTGTCCCTTATAAAAAGCTTTACAGATGCTGTAATGACACATTAATTCTTCAAATACATAAAGAATTAGTGGGTTGGCTGCAGAAATCTTATTCATTTCATCAACAAAAGGGATATATTCTTCATATGGCAAATCTGCTGTTGGTAGCTGAGATATATATATGCCATTTCATGAAGGGCGAATCCCATCTCGCCCTTTGGCGTCATGAAGGTGCCGGTCCGATAGTTATATCTCTCCGCTAATGCCAAAAACAGATCCGGGTTTGGTTTGAAACCATAAGCAGTACACTTAATGGCATCATATAAACCTATCGCCTTCAACTATGTACCAAAATTCTGCAAAATCCATCTCACTAGAGCAGTCCATCTAGTGTTCTCTGGATTTACTAGACCAGTCAGCCTCATTGACTGTTTTGGGTAGATGGCATTCTTTAATTGAGCAAATTCGTTGGCAAAAATTGGGACTCTGACTGGCTTCAGCAGTGCCGAGTCCTCAAGAGGGATGGTGGTAGGTAACAGTCCTCGCAGAGATGTGACATGTGGTTCAGTACCACTGCGGAACCTTCCTTGACGATATCCAATCCATCCAGCCTTAGCTTGTCGGGATGGAGTAATATCCCACTTTATCTGTCTTTGCTGGCCCGAGTGGAATAAACGAGCTATATTGATGCTTTTTGTCAAGCCAGTTAGATATATGGGCTGATTCACATTACCATCCCTGTGATAAGAGTATGCTACTTTGTCAAGAGCAGGCTGAGAATTCATGTCAATAGCATCTCCAAAAAGGAATGCTGGCTTCAAATGGGCAACACCATCTACACTCTGTAACGGCAGTCCACTCATCAGGTTCAGCAAAGTATCATCTTCCTGATTGGTCAACAGAGCTATTCTTGTGGAAGGTCGGTCAAATTGGGGAAAACGAACATGTGATAGATCACTTCTATAATTATTTCCCATACTTCCTTCAAATTCTGCTTCCTGAGCCAGAATATCCACTGCAAATGAAGAATAAAGTATTAAAAATCTTCAATATCGAGAGAGAATAAAGCTCAACATATGCTCAGTTTTTACTAAGCGTACAGCTCAACATACGCTCAGTTTTACTAAGCGTATAGCTCAACATACGCTCAGTTTTACTAAGCGTACAGTTCAACTTACGCTCAATTTTTACTAAGCGTATGGCAGACTCAAGGTTCAGCATATGCTCAGTTTTTCTTAAGCGTATGGCAGACTCAAGGTTCAGCATACGCTCAGTTTTCCTTAAGCGTATGGCAGACTCAAGGTTCAGTATATGCTCAGTTTATCTTTAAGTGAATGATTTTAAAAGTTCAGTTTATGATCAGTTTGAGCGTATCAGCGTATGGTTGACAAGATGATCATCAAAAATTACGCTAACACAGGAGTTAGCGTATTTCAATGAGACAATTTGCCATAGCATATTCTTTTAAGATAGCGTATTTTGATATCTCTATCAAAAATATGCGTATCTTACAGATATACGCTCCAAACATATTTTTCGTAAAAACAAAAAAAACATGGAATACGGCTAAACCCTAAAGAGGGAAGCGTATTTGCTGACGTATTGACCCTAAAGAGGGATACGTTTTCTGAGTTTTGTTCTAACCAGAGCCCTAAAAAGGGGAATAGTTATTTGTTCATCATCTTCGTCCTTACCATAAAGAGGTTTTAATGGCCGTTTACAGCGTAAAATACGCTGACTGGCCATCTTCTTGGTGGTGGCAGTGTCGATGACAGGATGAGACGACTCCTCAGGGGATTTCCCCTTTCTTTTCGTAGAAGCATCAGCTTTGGGCGCCATTAATGAAGGTTGGGTCGAAGATGAAGAAGGGGAAGAAGGGTTTTGAGTTTCTGAAAGCACTTTTCTCTCTCGAAAGCAAAAGCTGTGGTAAAGAAATAAAATAGGTTTTGGAAGTCCTATTTATAGAAGAAAGGAAGAAGTTCAAACGACGGATATTCTTTAAACAAAATCCCTAAAGATTTGCACTGATATTGAGGAAGATAACAAACTCATGCCAGCGTGTCAGGACTTATTCTCACTTTAAAGTTCAAAGTAATTTCGAACTTTTGAAATTCATAAAGTTCGAAAACTTTGAAGGGGGTCTTGTAGGGTGTGAAAATTATGACACGCTAACATAAGACTCAGTCCAAGTCATACGCTCAAGGCCATACGCTCAGTCAAGGCCATACACTCAGTCAAGGCCATACGCTCATCTAAAGGCCGTACGCTCAATGAATATTTTATTATTTTCTGAGATGACAGCACAGCATGTATTTAATAAAGGATGAATCTGACACTTCGTCTTTCGTGCAAAGACAGCTGTCCAATGAAGACTAGCCGTCGTATAGGTTTTCGAAGAGTCGGTTTTGTCTTCTACGAGGACAGCTCAGCATCTCTCATAAATATAAAAGCCATCATTACTGTCAGTTTTGACAGTCTGTCAGCCATCATATCCGCAGTCACGACGCTCGAAAATATTTTGTCAGTTATTGGAAGATATGGCGTATCAAAGAAGATTGATGATGGCCACGTGTCTACTTATTCAAACATGCCACGTGTCTACTTATTCAAACATACGACTCCTTCCAAATTAAGTGAGCGTATGGATCTCATACGACTCCTTCCCAATTAAGTGAGCGTATGGATCTCATACGACTCCTTCCCAATTAAGTGAGCGTATGGATCTCATACGACTCCTTCTCAATTAAGTGAGCGTATGGATCTCATATGACTCCTTCTTAATTAAGTGAGCGTATGGATCTCATACGACTCCTTCCCAACCAAGTGAGCGTATGGATCTCATACGACTCCTTCCCAACTAAGTGAGCGTATGGATCTCATACGACTCCTTCCCAACCAAGTGAGCGTATGGATCTCATACGACTCCTTTCCAACCAAGTGAGCATATGGATTCCATACGACTCCTTGACAAGTGAGCGTATAGTTTCCATACGACTCCCTGTCAATAATGTGAGCGTATCAGCTTTATATGGTTCTACGTTGTCCAAGTCAGTGTATGCAAGACATGTGCCTTCAAAAGCTAGCGTATGACTCTTCCTCTAAGGCAGCATATCACAGCAGTTGTGTCCAGAATGATTTTCAACGTGCAGTTAACACACGTTCTCACGTGTCCTGCACTCAGTTATCCACTTCTTCAGAAGTTATGCAACGTGGCATTCATGCCATCAATCTCTCCGGAATATGCTCCACTACTTTCAACCGCACGCCAAGGTGTCTTCATCAGAATTTGCCACGCGTCCCTGCAGTTATGCACACGTCAAGTAACTGACTGAGCGTATGCTTCAGAACAGTTATCCAGAACTCTATAAAAGAGAGTTTCTTCATCTTCATCAGACACTACAATCAATTTCAGAGAGAACAGAGAGATTGCCCAGTTGTTGTCCAAGTTCTTCAAAGTTCGAGTTTTCTTCATCGCATCGTCCAAGGGATAAAGTAATCGTCTTCTAGATTAGATTCCTACAGTTGTAATTTTCTCAGATACAAAATAAATAAAGTGAATTTATTTATGGAAAACAGACATGACCTAGTTTGACCTAGTTTGACTAGTGCAGTTGACCAGAGTTGACCAAGGGTTGACTTTGGCCTATTTTGACCTAGATTCATGTAGAATGCATTGTAGTGCTTTATATTACCCTTCTGGACATGTTGTGACTTGTGCTGTTATAATTAGGAGCCAGACACCTCTCCTCGGACCGTATATTTACTTTGGACATTCAGACACCAGACGAGTACATTCTCTGATCTTTTCATATCTTGTTTAGGATTATATTTCCTGCTTTAGATTACTTTACATGATGCTGACACGTTGGAAACACGGATTAGTACTATATGGATCTTGTTGTGCGATGTTATCCCCTTAGCGGATACATCGGGTATTCGTGTTCGTGTACTTTATCGTGAGCATCGTGTACTCCTTGTATTCGTGACATTCGTGTACAAATCGTATGAAATCGTGTATATTCATGTATTCACATGATCTCGTGTGCGACTATACTTCGTGTGCAATAACATATCATATCTAGATCCTTGTGTATTGATTGGGACGGGGGAGTAGAAGTGGTTATGTAATCAATCCAGTAGATTACTCGTGTACAACCTCTGTAGATTACTCATGTACAACATCGTGCCATTTACATAACCATCTTGTGCTCTGAATCACTAGTCACTGATAGTTCTCTATATAGTGTAGCTATTTACTTACAGTCTCTCTCTTTTTCATCATATTATTTCTTCAGATCCTGTATCTTACTCTCTAGCATGTTTATATTTCCTAACCTGTTATGATATTGCTGAGATGTACTGTACTCGCTCCTGTCCTGACTGGACCCGTTGATAAATTTTACAGATAGCTTGGAGATTGCCTGCTAGCCTAGAGGAGACACATTAGAGGTTGTTTAGTTAGCTATTTTTAATTGTCTGAAGTTGTATTTACTTTATGGATTACTGTATTTGGGTTTTGAGATGTATTCTGAGTTTGTATTTTAGACACTTAGACTTCTATCTGTTGTATCTCTTTTCGATTTCATGTTTTATCTATCTTCCTTTATGCTCTACCTTAGATGTGATTGAGTTTACATTCTGTTATGTCACCCCCATTCGGGGAGTATAAACTATTTAGTCTTATACTGTTAGATGCATTGAGACCTAGGACAGCGTTCTACCGCCGACACTGCGGCGTAGGCTGGGCGTTGTTACGTTCTCGTGCCCTAACTCTAGGGTGCGGGTCGTGACACATTTTTAGTGGTGGCCCATACAGGTCGAGATTCGCATTAGTGCGATTTCGTAGTAGCGCAACGACTTAGTTGTACTACTACGAGCCTGCTATAGGATATATAAATTAAGGTGTTAGAATGAGAGGATACTCAATCACTGTTAGGATTCCTTGAGAGATTCCTGGGATGACCCTTGAGAATCTCATTTTGAATTCCGATTTAAACTCCTTTCCCTTGTTTTGATTCACCTTTTTCCTTGATTTGAATTTGATTTTGTGGATTCATTGTAGAACTTTGAATCCTGGTATTAGTTGATAATTTTGATAAAATTTTGTAGTTGTTGATTTAATTTTGTATTTAGATTAATATTTTCAAATCCAAGGTACTCAATCACACTTAGGATTCTTTGAGAGATTTCTGGGACGACCCCTGAGAAACTCATTTTGAACTTCAATTGGAATTCCTTTTCCTCTTGTTTGGATTCACCCTCATTCCTTGCTATTGAATTTAAGCTTGATGGGTTCCTCTCATTTGAACCGATGAGAAGGAACATATCTTCATTATTCTTTCTCGCCATTATTCCCTTGTATTCTTATTTACCTCTTATCTTAAACTCTGTCTCATTACATTAATTACCCATATCTTGTCGTCCCTACCAGATGTACTTCGAAACCCTTGAATCTTCGTATCTTTTGCATGGGGAAGACTAAGGAAGTGACGTAAATTATGTAGCTCAGAGAAGACGTAACTGGTTATTTTATGATGATCTAAAGGAAATCAAATGTGGAGTGTTCTATATGGAAACTTGAGATAGAAATGTGGTAAAGGTCTCGAATAGAATAAAGAGATGTATACTGCCAATCTGAAAACAATCACATTTAGAGAAATTTTGGGGTTATGAGATAGTTTATAGGTGTATTCAAAACTAATGAGGATATCAGAGGTCAACCTAGTTTTGAGAACTTAGAAAATCTTGGTTATTGATTCAGGGGAAAAACTTTTACTTCGAGGCTATGTAGAAGGTTAGTAATGGAAAAGAGAAGTTAATTGTGTTTAATAAGGATATTAAACAAGATGTTACGAGGAAATGACTAGGGATAGAGAGAGCACAAAGTTATGGAAGTTTAGAGATTGTTGTGAAATATTTTTAGGAGAATAATATTCAAGGATGTATGTCGAAGAAAATACGGAAGTTGATTTTATGATAGAAGATAAGTTTTGTAAGGCCTAGAGATTTAAATTAAATAATACGAGGAGAACAATTTGAACAAGTTCAAGGAATTCGTAAACGAAATTTAGAGGTTTTGGGTCAAATTTAAGACAAGGTGAAAGAACTTGGAAATTTAAATAAATGGTTAATGTTGATTCCTAAATGTGAGGGCTGTGCTTCACGAGTGGTGTTTGGAAATTGGGAATTACCTACGGTAGTTATGGTAAGGGTTTAAGTAAAGGTTAAATTTTTATATGGAGACTGGTGAGGTAAAGATATGATCGGCAAGTTATGACCAGATGAACTTAAGAGTATCAGAAGCAGATGACTAACTCGATCTTCATTATTTTTGTGCATTAATTACCACCTCTTGAACTCCCACTTTCTAATTGAGATCCTTGACGTTCCTTATCGTGACTTTGATATTCGGAATGTAATACTAGCTGTTACCCTCCAACAAATCTTATATGCAAGACCTAGACGAGCTCACCTTCGTGTAGGTATATCATGTCCCACTAAAACCCGTCTTCTTGTACTCTATTTTCTTGATATGATTTTTTGGTCAACTGGCTAAACTATAACCTCTACCATTATACTAAATTTCTTCTTATTTCAATTAGAAATCCAGCCTTGACTCAATTCTTTCGACCCGACATGTGATGGTGTCCTGCTTGTTTCCTTAGATGCTTAACCTTGTACCTTATCTGATTACTTGACCCGTTTGGTTAAGAACCTTGGACTATGTAATTTCTTTCATCATTACCACCCTTATATCTTGTGCTGCTAAATTAGCCTTAGTTTTGCAAGCTTATCTATTTCGAGCTTGGTCATGACATATTTTATTGGGTGGCCACCCACTAACATATTGTCTAATCAGAACCGTTACATGATGGTCTGATCAACCTATTGCACTTTGGTTTGCTTTTTCATGTATCAATCTACGAGAATTGAGACATAGTTAAACTTGACCCTAGAGTCTCATTCGCGATAGCCTTGACAATTCTCCTTGAAATCTTTTCATCGCCTATGAACCTCGTATTCGTACTCAGTCGAATTAAATTTAATCATGACCTGAACCTCCATCATTGGATGCTCGTGCTCATACTTTGATTTCATTGATTTTCCTTCTTGCCCAAATCTCGTTTTATCCCAAAATTGATCAACTTAGATCGTGTCAAGACAAAAATCTATTTGTGATTTGTTGTGCCTAAATTTTCAATTTTTGCCATTTTATGGAATAGTAACCTTTTAATAATTTCTTAGTTGCTTGTTAATAACCAATTTTTATATAGGATGGTAGACAGCCCTACAACCTTGATAATTGTTGTTCCCTTACCTTTCCAATTAGGACACCCTAGATTGTTTGTGTGTTGATACCATAGTACTGTTTTGACCTAGAATGATTAGTGTACCTAGGTGAGACTTCTAACTGCTATGGTATGCCCTAACCTTGTATACTATTCCTTCAAATTGCATGATTTAGATAAATTTTCTTTAGACCTTGATTGTTGGGAAATAGGGACGTCACTCCGTTAGTATCAGTTGTAGATATATAGGTTAGTCCTTGATGTGGGGATGTGTGTCTATAAACATGTAGCTTATGAGATTTATGAGAGATTATAGTATCAGCCTTGATGGGATGTACTAGTCTTTTGGTGAGTATAAATGTGTTATGAGAGATAGGGGCCTATATGTCTTAGTAATACATCGTTCCTATGGTAATAGAATGTATTAATTAGTTTGAGCATACCTATAGCCTATGATCAGTTCCTTTTCATCCTTAGTTAAGACCACTTTAAAATAGGTCCAGTCCCTTGGATATAGGTTCCAGTCCATATTTTATTGAAGTTTCATTACCGCCGAACAGCAGAGCAGTGTTGGAGGTATTCCTAATTGACACTATTTAGATGTCCGTTTATTATTCCAGTATTAGAAAGTGTTACCTTAGATATTGGGTAGGTTAGAGGCTCTAGAAGGAGTACTATCGATCTTAAATTTTGAGGACAAAATTTTTCTAAGGTGGGTAGAGTTGTAGCACCCAGTTTTCCAAATGAGGGTAATTTTGAAATTTTGTGTTTATAATTATTTTAATAATAATATTTAATTCATGATATGATTTTTGGTAATTTTAAATCATTTTAAAATTATTTAAATCAATGACTTGTGGTTTTGACGTTTTGATAGTGAAACCCTAGAGACTGTTTGACCTAGAGCCTAACCATGTGATTATAATATTTTAATGTCATTTTTGGCCTAAGGATATTTTTGTATTTGACCTCTTTGAATTATTTTGATATTTATTTTATTATTTATGATATTGTTTTGGGGTTATTTGAGTCGGGTTCGAATTTTAACTCAATTCGACTTAAAACGGGGACCCGGGGGTAGTTTAACTCTAGTGGGACCCACACACTAGTTAGGCATGGCCCACATGATATTAAATTTAGTCCACATGATAGAAATATTTTAGTTAGAGGTTAGACTAATTATTATGGATAAGGTTAGTGTGATTAGAGACTTTAGAATGACTAATTTATCCCCAACCAATTAGCCCTTTTCTAATACTCATAAAATAGGTTAGTGGAGGCATTTTGGACTTTTCCTAATAGGACAAAACCACCTTTATGGCCAGCCACAATAAGGATAGGGTTGAGCCTCCCATTTGTCATTATCCATCTATTTTTCTCTCTCTTGTTCTTCCCCAAATTTCTAGAGAGCAATCCCTAGCAATTTTTTCACCAAATCCTTCCATTTTGCCACCAAATCTTCTTTTTTCCTTCTCCATTCTAGCCAAGGAGGAAGCTACCCAAGTTTGGGAGGATTCGGAGCTCGTTCGTGTCCTTTTGGAATCTCTACGTGTCGGTGTCGCCCCGGGAAGGTTTTTCTTTGATTCGATCTACCGGGAGGTATAAATCCCTTCTTCTTTTCATTTCCTCATGCATATAGGTCTATTTTGAACCCATAGGAATGACCCCCATGGTTGTATCTCCATTTGTGTCCATTTTGTGTCCATTTGGAGGTCATAGGAGTGTCCTTTGTGTTGTGGATGTGTTCATGTTACATATATAGATTTATATATATATATATATTGTAATGAGAGTGTATCTATATTTATATATGTAATAAATGGTTCATGATGATTATATAATCAAGTTTGTGAGTGTGGTTCCTCATATTATTATTGCTATTATTGTTGTGGATAATTAGGATATATATTGTGTATTCTTTTGGCTCAAACTACCCAAATCCGTCATGATTTTTATCCACGTTTTTAATTTCAGCCCTAACTTAGAAATGTCATAACTTCTAGCTCAAAGCTCGGTTTAATCTCCTATTTTTTTAAAAGAAGTATATTGAAGTTAGATTTCCAAAAACATGTATTAATAGGCCTAATTCTTTCTGTAACTTTCTGGAGAATTATTTGAGTGTCAGCTGTACGAAAGACAAACGCGTTCTCGGTGTTTTCGCGATTCCGGGAGTTTCCGGAAACGAAAATGCGATCCGTTTGAAGTTTCGGAAAGCTAACACATAGATCTATAACATACTTTAATCCTAGAATTTAATTCATGCTGAGTTGGTACAGTATTGATTATTAGTAGGAGTTACTATTCGGCATATGCATTTTGTGCACCCTTGTGTGTAATATAATGTTCTATTTGATTTTAACCCATGTTAATGTATATACATTATGTAACTAAATAGAGAAAGCAAGCATGAGTAAATGTTTAAATAAATAATATATGAGGTGTAAGTATCATATCTAATGTAAGCATGTATAAGTATGGCTTGTAATGAATATGTATATAAGTATGGCTTGTAATGAATATGTAGGTTCCATAGTATATAATGTATGGTGCATATAGTAGTACAAGAGAATAAATAAATGATGAATGAATGCAAGCATGAATGTAATGTAATAATAGATGTAATGTATGCAATATACAAGTTAATGAGATGTAATGTTCTATGTTAACACAAATCCTATATTACCTCATGTACCCCTTACACTATGTTGACACTATCACACTTGACACTTTGTTCACTTACACTTTGACACTCTTTGATATGTATACACTATGTATGCCCATTTAACCCTCACTTGCCCCTTTGCCATGTTCACATACATATACATAGCCTCTTAAATAAGTAATTATGAATATAGTTAACTTAGCTATGTATGTATATTATATATATGTTAGCATATTGTGTTGTAATATATAAGTTTATATAACCATTTGAAATGCCATAATTATAGACCTAATGTTGAATACCAATATATGTATGTGTATATATGTGTAGACATATATAGCTTAAAGTAATAGATTACCTAGTGTATATCCAATGTGAATTCTTGCCTATTTGAGTATTGAATAATTGCATGCTATATAGAGTTGGGTGTATGTTGGCTTGTATAGCCTTGTATTGATGTGTGCTTGCTAGGATAGTCTTGGTTAGGCCTAGTAAGACTTACTGGGTTAGGACATGACCTAGTTTGACCTAGTTTGACTAGTGCAGTTGACCAGAGTTGACCAAGGGTTGACTTTGGCCTAGTTTGACCTAGATTCATGTATAATACATTGTAGTGCTTTATATTATCCTTCTGGACATGTTGTGACTTGTGCGGTTCTAATTAGGAGCCAGATACCTCTTCTCGGACAGTATATTTACTTTGGACATTCAGACACCAGGCGAGTACATTCTCTGATCATTTCATATCTTGTTTAGGATTATATTTCCTGCTTTAGATTACTTTACATGATGCTGACACGTTGGAAACACGGATTAGTACTATATGGATCTTATTGTACGATGTTATCCCCTTAGTGGATACATCGGGTATTCGTGTTCGTGTACTTTATCGTGAGCATCGTGTACTCCTTGTATTCGTGACATTCGTGTACAAATCGTGTGAAATCGTGTATATTCATGTATTCACATGATCTCGTGTGCGACTATACTTCGTGTGCAATAACATATCATATCTAGATCCTTGTGTATTGATTGGGGCGGGAGAGTAGAAGTGGTTATGTAATCAATCCAGTAGATTACTCGTGTACAACCTCTGTAGATTACTCGTGTACAATATCGTGCCGTTTACATAATCATCTTGTGCTCTGAATCACTAGTCACTGATAGTTCTCTATATAGTGTAGCTATTTACTTACAGTCTCTCTCTTTTTCATCATATTATTTTTTCAGATCCTGTATCTTACTCTCTAGCATGTTTATATTTCCTAACCTGTTATGATATTGTTGAGATGTACTGTACTCGCTCCTGTCCTGACTGGACCCGTTGATAAATTTTACAGATAGCTTGAAGATTGCCTGCTAGCCTAGAGGAGACACATTAGAGGTTGTTTAGTTAGCTATTTTTAATTGTCTGAAGTTGTATTTACTTTATGGATTACTGTATTTGGATTTTGAGATGTATTCTGAGTTTGTATCTTAGACACTTAGACTTCTGTCTGTTGTATCTCTTTTCGATTTCATATTTTATCTATCTTCCTTTATGCTCTACCTTAGATGTGATTGAGTTTACATTCTGCTATGTCACCCCCATTCGGGGAGTATAAACTGTTTAGTCTTATACTGTTAGATGCATTGAGACCTAGGACAGCGTTCTACCGCCAACACTGCGGCGTAGGCTGGGCGTTGTTACGTTCTCGTGCCCTAACTCTAGGGTGCGGGTCGTAACAAAATCACCCTCGCCCCGAGTGTGGACTCGCAGGTGCAAACGGTCAACCCTCGCCCTGTGTGTGGACTCACAAGTTGCAAGAATTGAAACAAGGAAATAGCAGTTCAGTTATAACGTACTCATTCTACGACATGACTCAATCAAGTACGTGTAAGAACAGATCCAAGTGTGAACTACAAGGCTAATCGTGAACAAAGACTATATGTCAATGAAGCAACTCAACTAGTATATATAATATAAAAAAGCACATGTCAGTAATCAATCAAGAGACTGGATAATGAAAGGAAATGCATGTAGATAAAACTGTAAATAGACGACAAGGTATACTTGCCTTCGGTCCTGAGTTGCTGGTACGGGTAACAATCCGATCGATGTCCAAATAACCTGTTTTTAGAGTTTACGGTGTCAATACGGTAATAAAAGAAATTAGCAATCTATCTATCCTTAGACTTCTAGACCCTTTCTTATCTCTATTTGTTAATAGGTCTTATGCCTTCATACTTCTATAGGTTGCTTGGTTTCCTAAATCACACTTTCCACTATCTTATGATGGCACACACACACACACACACACATATATATATATATATATATATATATATATATATATATATATATATATATATATATATATATATATATATATATATATATATATATATATATATATATACTACTACTACTACATATATGTTCTGGCTTCATTAACACCATCTAACTTACCTCTTGGATGCCTATCTGTATATAGCTGTTCATATGATACCTTATATAACTATCTAGGACCTTACCTCTACCTATAGGTTAATACCGGCTAGGGTGTATATCCTGTCCTACCTTGGGTACTTGAGCCTTAGAAGATGGTTTATATGCAAGGATACATAGTCCTGCATCCCAACCATTAATTTGTATCTTACTGACACATACTAATTTCCTTCCTCTAATCAAATACTTCAGTTACCTTGGCAACAGAAAATAGATACGTCTACTGCTACTAATGCCTCTGAGTAGATGTCTACTCTTCCAACTAGGCTATGACTGCTACTTATTTGCCGTTACTGTTACATAATTTATAGCTTCCTACCTGAACCTTTTTGACTAGTAACCACCAAACTTTGTTGCCTTCCCTTAGTCTATATGGTACACCCAAGACAACACTATACTTGTATTAGTTTTCTACCAACTGTCATTTGCTACAAAGTGTAGGCTCCCACATTTACCTCTTCACCACAGCATACAACCACCTACTGTCCTTAGGTCCCGTTCTATAGCCCACTTGCTATTTTCTAGTGTACACTAAGTCCCCTCAGCCTACAGGAAACCCCTAAGAGTAAGGCGCTCGTTCCTCTTTCTCTTGCAGGTATATGGGAAGACCCATATTAGTCACTTGCACAGGTACATCCTAATTTGACTTAGACTTCCCCTTATATTTAGGACTGGTACCCATTACTCCACCCTGTAGGAACACCCTACTGTTATTTGGACTTCTGACAACTTACTCCTAGGCCTTGGTACTACTCAGGACTCAAGCCTACTACTCATGACACACATGTCAACGGCTACAAGTAACCATTTCTAGATATATTTTTTCAAAGTGATTAGATGTAGACAGGACACCATCTTAATGTTTACTATGTTGGTCAAGGCAAAACTCAAACTCCTTTCCCTAATTATTCGACCTGCACTCAAGGGGTTTCTTATGATGCTTAGGTAGGAAGAGATGTACATGTCAAAGGGACAGGATGATGCTGAGTCAAGGTATCTATACTCGTGTATCATTCGAGTACAACAAGTGGATACACTACGTTCTTGCAATGTTTGGATTGCACTCTGCTTTTGTGTACTCCAGTGTTTCTACTATGTAAACACATGTTCCATGTCGAGGATCCTATAACTAAGTTAGACCAACACAACCCCTGTCCTCTGATACTCGAGGCAGTGTCAAGAGGTCTTAGTGAAATATCTTAACTTAACACATTAGGTACCGATCTTTTGGTTCCTGATATGTGAACACATGCCTCTATTGTAACGCCCCAGTCCCAAAATATGTAGGACTAGGAACGTTGACATGCCAGCTATATTTATACGAAGTACACTCCAATATATGGAAACCTCGTATGAATACATAAGCTGTAAAATACAGTAGAACAATAACTAATCTCATCCACACAAAATAAATGAATAAATATATCATATAATCATCTATGAAATTGTCTTGATACAATATGTTGGGCTGAGACAAATCCACTACGAACTATGAAAAGAAATACATGAGAAAAGAAATAAATTTGGCGAGCGAAGCGAAGACGATCCAAGTGCAATCATCCTCGAAGAAATAGCGATGATCACGACTAGAGCTAGAACACCTGCAAAAGACAAAACACACATCTGGCGAGATAACCAGGTCCTCAGAGGGACGTAACAAGACACATAACATCATGTCATATAAACTGAATAAATATTGCTCAAATAAATAAGTCAATTGAATTATAACATGGTCTAATACACACCTATTGAACTAGCGTACCATCTCTCCAACTAAACAAGGACAAGAGATGGTAAACTAATTCACGACGACGTATCTTTCCATCCTATGAATCCAATATGGTATCCGGACCCCAACAAGGTTCAATACCTTCTCATCGGAGTGGTAAGCCATACCTACAACAAAATAAGGACAAGATGTGACAAACTAATCCGCGACAAGTTATTGTTCCAAGCCACGGTCAGATACAAGTACCCAAACCAAAAGTACTCATACCTAACGGATAAAGGTACCTAACCGTTCTAAGTGAATGTAGTTAAGAACAATCCTTCCTACGCATGGACCCTGGCTAAATAGGATCGGCATAGTCCCCCCTTAGGGCACTAGAGGCCCAATCAATAAGAGCATAACGTTCCCCAGAACGTCAGTGGTCGTCAGTAATAATGGGTCATCAGCCCCGTATCTCCAGCGGAGCTTCCGGGTCACAAGATAAAGTGCATCGAAGCCCATACGCTAAGAAATTGTCCTCCCCGCCCAATGCCTACTATGTTGTATCCACAATAGAAAACCTCTATAACCGCTAAGTCAAAAATAGCATACAATTCTATTAGCGGTTATTCCTATCGCACGGCTTATAGGCACCGGTGGCCAGCCAGTCACGCATGTCTGTGTTCTACATACGACACACAACTTCGTGTTACAACGTGTCAAGGCCAATGAATGCAACACACAAGGTGGTCCCTCAAATCTAGGTTTAATGTGCAAAAAAAATAATATATAGCAAGAAATATAAATGAACAGTAAGTTCTAACAGGTTATGCCATGTATCACAGTTTATTTTGCATAAAGAAAATAACAAATAATGCATGAAATATGAGCTAAAATAAATAAACAGCAAATGGCAAGGTGTCTTGCCTGGTAGTACGCCTGGTGTGCTGCAATAATCACGGTGGCACGAACTGCGACTTTGGTGCGACAACTATGCAAGTGACCTCTGATGGTGGCACGGACAGTTCCATCGGGTCCAGGACGGTCAAGTTAGCTAGGGTCGATAAGGGAAGGGTATGGTAATGGCGTGGAATAGGAATAGTGGGACTAGCTTCGGACATGATGATAATCGAAGGAAAATCGGCTAAATAATATATATAAGACTTTCGGAAGATATTCGTAATACTAGAAAATAATTTTATTAGTTAGAATATGCCTTTCAATAAATACTGCAAAAAATATGAGGTGGTTTAGGAAAAGGAAAAAAACTATAAGTTCGTATAAAAATTATTTAGGTCAAAACACTATATTCAAGATAGTAAAAATAATTATTTAAAAACAAGTTTTGAAAAGGCTCAGGCCCACTTATATATTTTAATACACTAGTAATTTGAAAACAACTATACATAAATTCCAAATAGTTTATTTATTATTATTATTAGTAACCACACTTCACCATATACATACAACTAAATCGTTTATGGAAATTTAGTAATAATAAATATAATAAAACAAATGAGAGAAAAGAAGAAGGAAAGAAACAAACAAAAATAATAATAAAAACAAAAAAATATAAATTAGAAAATAGAAAAAAATTCACACAACAGGAAGCTGCTGTGCTCCCTTCTCAGGATTGAAGAATAACAATAATAATAATAGTAATAATTAACAAAAAATAAAAATAAAATAAAATAAAATAACATAAAGTAATATAATGAAGACAGTGCTCTTCAAAAAGAATTGTGGAGAGAGAAAGAGATTTTGAGAAAGGGAGAGAGGAGCGGAAGTGTGGTGAAAAAGGGGCGGTTCCGGAAGGGTTAAGGCAAGTGGGGGGGGGTTTTCCGAGCGCGGGGCGGCTGGGAGGTCGCGCAGGGGCACGTAGCGGCGGGGGAGACGCTGCGGCGGTGTTGGTTCCTAGGCACGGCGGAGAGCGGTGCTGCACGGAGGGGGTCGGCAAGACGCGGCGCCACGGCGAGGAGGTCGGAGGAGCGTCTAGTCGTGATCGTCGGGTCGTTTGCCGATGGGAGCGGCGGAGAGAGGCCGCGAAGGCTGGCGGGAAGGGCGGCGTTCGCGCGGGTGGCTAGAGGCGGCGCTCCGATCTCCGGCCGGCGGGGACGGGGCGAGGCACAGATTGGGGTAAGGTGGTTTGCTTGTGATTTCTTCTTCTTCCCCTTTTTATATTTTTTTTTGTCGACGTGGTGGTGGTTCGTCGGGACGGGGTGCGACAAAGTTGGGCGTGGTGGCCGCGGCAGGTGGACAATGGGATGGTCGGAGGAGTGTGGGGTTTGGCCGAAGCATATGGTCGGGGTTGGCCGTCTGTATGGAGGAGAGGGGTTTTCTCGGTGGAGTCATGGATGATGGGACAATGGCAGTTTCGACGGGGGTTGGTCGGTGAGGTTACCTGCTGTGGAAGGGAGATGGGGAAGTCGATATGGTGGTGACATGCGTTAGGCTGGTGGCAATGGTCGGGTCGGTAGGTGGTCGTGGCAGTAGTGGTTTATCGCTGTCATGACAGGGAGGCATGGCGTGTAGGGTTAGTTGGCTTCGACCGACGGAAAGGGGGAAGGGAGATGGCGGCGTGGGTTGACAGGAGGAACGGAGGAAAATCGGGCAGCAGTTAGGATTTAGGGTTGGGTCGTGTCGGGAAATGCCCGGCACGACATGGATGGACGTCCGAAATTGTCGGACGCAGATGATAATTCTTGTATGTGTAAAAGAAGAGAATAGTGGATGGGAATAGGGGACATGGACACGAAGCACAAACTTGTGGTTGTGGAATAATTTTGTGGAAGAATTTGTGGATGATAAAAATTTATGGAGGAGTACCTGCCTATTTATAGGATGTTGGAATTCCCATTATGATAAGGATTAGGATTTATTTAAACCCAATTTAGATAATTCATCTATTAATTTAAATCAATCAATAAATTTCAAATCCAAATCCAAATCAATTTAAATCTAATTAATTTCCATCCTTTATTTTAAAATAAAGTAAGATAATTCAAATTCCAAATATAGATATTAATTTAATCTATTTAAATAAATCCAAAAAGTCAAATCAAGATTTAAATTGCCACAATAAATTCAAAATATGTTTTCCAAAAATAATAATAATATTAATTTTGAAAATTACCTTATTATTTAAAAATAAACTAATAAATAATTATGAAATATATATGTATGCACAAATAATATTTACAAATATATACTTTTCTAGTATACCATTTTATAAGAATATTATTTATTATAACTATCTAAATAAAAGGCTTTTCATAAATAACTCATATATTTAGAAATTTTGATAGCTAAAAATAATTATTATATATATTATCTTGAAACTATAAAATGGGAAAAATATTTTTTCAAAAATATGTACTCTCGCACATATTCGCACTCGTCGAGCAATTACGAAAAATAAAATTTCGTGCGCGACGTACAACACAACTACGCGACGTACAATACAAAATTTTAAATCAGTACCAAATTTAATACAAAAAATAGTAGAAATTTAGGAGTTTTACATCCTACCCAACTTAAAAGAATTTTGTCCTCGAAATTAAGAATTTGTAGGGGTGAGAAGACACAAGGGGGTATCGGTGGAGAACAATCAAGTTATTTGACGAGGCAAGGAGATGATGTTCGACATGCGATTAGCAAACCGTGGCTTGAAAGATAACATTTAAAGTTAGCCATGATAACATGCCAATGAGTAATATGGTATCAAGAGAATAAATGAGAGGCCTAAAAGATATTTTGAAAATAGGTTGAGGGCACGATTTAAGAGATCGATTAGGTTCATGCCTAAATTAAGTAATTTGGAAGGTTCATGATAGTGAATATAGGGCCAAGAAAAGGACGAGTGGTTTAGGATGAAGATATAGCAACATCGAGTGAGCATGGTCATAGTCGATAGGAAGGCTAGAGGAAGTTCTAGTATAACGCCTTCGCCCTTCTAAAATAGGTGAAGGCGAAAGCAATATAGAGTTCGAAGGAGGCGTTATCGAATACGAATACGTGATTTAAAGATGATCGAATAATTTCAAAGGAATTGTCAAGGCAGTCGTTGATGGGATTCTAGAGGGCAAGTTTAGCTATGTCCCCATCCACGTAGAACGATTGATAAAAGCAAACAAAAGTGCACTAGGTTGATCAGACCATCATGCACCGGTTCTGAGTAGATAATACGTTAGTGGATGCCTCCAATAACATATGTCATGAACAAGCTTGATAAAGAATTGAGCTTGCAAAAACTAGGCTACATTAGCATCATTAGTCTAGATAGTAAAAATATAGGCACGATGGTAGATGAAATAAGAACAAATATGAATAGTCTAAGAGTCATAAGAATCTAAGTCTTGTTTATTCCTATACAATCGTTCTACGGTTTTATTGACCAAGGCTTGGTTGACCAAATGGGTTAAATTCCTCTAGTCTCTATAGTCTAGATGATATTATTTATATTCCCCTTAATGGTCAAGAGTGTGTCGGGTCGTGGGGTGTTCTACCCAACTTAAAAGAATTAAGCTAAGGGTGTTTTGGGACATCCAACTAGTAGGGTCAATCTCTAGCAAGCACGAAGTGAAGATAATAATTATAATGGAAGGAATCAAGCAAGATGCAGTCGATGAGTCGAACGATAGATAAAATCTAGGAAGAGGTCAAGTATGTGGATGAGATCCTAGACTCTAATCCTATACGCAGACTTGCTTGGTACGGTGAAGTAACCAAACAATTTATCTTGACCTGCATGGGCCACCACAAAAACATGTAATGCCCCAGTCCCAAAATACGTAGGACTAAGAACGTAGACATGCCAGCTGTATTTATATGAAGTACACTCCAATATATGGAAACCTCGTATGAATACATAAGCTATAAAATGCAGTAGAGCCATAACTAATCTCATCCACACAAAATAAATGAATAAAAGGTATCATATAATCATCTATGAAATTGTTTTGATACAATATGTTGGGCGGAGACAAATCTACTACCAACTATGAAAAGAAATACATGAGAAAAGAAATGAATTTGGCGAGCGAAGCGAAGACGATCCAAGTGCAATCATCCTCGAAGAAATAGCGATGATCACGACTAGAACTAGAACATCTGCGAAAGACAAGAGCACACACCTGACGAGATAACCAGGTCCTCAGAGGGACGTAACAAGACACATAATATTATGCCATATAAACTGAATAAATATTGCTCAAATAAATAAGTCAATTGAATTATAACATGGTCTAATACGTACCTATTGAACTAGCGTACCATCCCCCCAACCAAACAAGGATAGGAGATGGTAAACTAATTCACGGTGATGTATCGTTCTATGCTATAAATCCAATATGGTATCCGGACCCCAACAAGGTTCAATACCTTCTCATTGGAGTGGTAAGCCACACCTACAACCAAACAAGGACAAGATGTGACAAACTAATCCGCGACAAGTTATTGTTCCAAGCCACGGTCAGATACAAGTACCCAAACCAAAAGTACTCATACCTAACGGATAAAGGTACCTAACCATTCTAAGTGAATGTAGTTAAGAACAATCCTTCCTACGCATGGGCCCTGTCTAAATAGGATCGGCATAGTCCCCCCTTGGGGCACTAGAGGCCCAATCAATAAGAGCATAACATTCCGTAGAACGTCAGTGGCCGTCAGTAATCATGGGTCATCAGCCCCGTATCTCCAGCGGAGCTTCCGGGTCACAAGGGAAAGTGCATCGAAGCCCATATGCTAAGGAATTGTCCTCCCCCTCCAATGCCTACTATGTTGTATCCACAACAGAAAACCTCTATAACCGCTAAGTCAAAACTAGCATGCAATTCTATTAGCGGTTATTCTTATCGCACGACTTATACGCACCGGTGGCCAGCCAGTCACGCATGTCCGTGTTCTACATGCGACACACAACTTCGTGTTACAACGTGTCAAGGCCAATGAATACAACACACAAGGTGGTCCCTCAAATCTAGGTTTAATGTGCAAGAAAAAGAATACATAGCAGGAAATATAAATGAACAGTAAGTTCTAACAGGTTATGCCATGTATCACAGTTTATTTTGCATAAAGAAAATAATAAATAATGCATGACATATGAGCTAAAATAAATAAACAACAAATGGCAAGGTGTCTTGCCTGGTAGTACGCCTGGTGTGCTGCGATAATCACGGTGGCACGAACTGCGACTTTGGTGCGACAACTATGCAAGTGACCTCTGATGGTGGCACGGACAGTTCCATCGGGTCCAGGACGGTCAAGTGAGCTAGGGTCGACAAGGAAGGGGTATGGTAATGGCATGGAATAGGAATAGTGGGACTAGCTTCGGATATGATGATAATCGAAGGAAAATCGGCTAAATAATATATATAAGACTTTCGAAAGATATTCGTAATACTAGAAAATAATTTTATTAGTTAGAATATGCCTTTCAATAAATACTGCAAAAAATATGAGGTGGTTTAGGAAAAGGAAAAAAAAAACTATAAGTTCGTATAAAAATTATTTAGGTCAAAACACTATATTCAAGATAGTAAAAATAATTATTTAAAAACAAGTTTTGAAAAGGCTCAGGCCCACTTATATATTTTAATACACTAGTAATTTGAAAACAACTATACATAAATTCCAAATAGTTTATTTATTATTATTATTTAATTATTATTAGTAACCACACTTCACCATATACATACAACTAAATCGTTTAGGGAAATTTAGTAATAATAAATATAATAAAACAAAGGAGAGAAAAGAAGAAGGAAAGAAACAAACAAAAATAACAACAAAAACAAAAAATAGAAAAAAAATTCACACAACAGGGAGCTGCTGTGCTCCCTTCTCAGGATTGAAGAATAACAATAATAATAATAATAATTAACAAAAAATAAAATAAAAATAAAATAACATAAAGTAATATAATGAAGATAGTGCTCTTCAAAAAGAATTGTGGAGAGAGAAAGAGATTTTGAGAGAGGAAGAGAGGAGCGGAAGTGTGGTGAAAAAGGGGCGGTTTCGGGAGGGTTAAGGCGAGTGAGGGGGGTTTTTCGAGCGCGGGACGGCTGGAAGGTCGCGCAGGGGCACGCAGCGACGGGGGAGACGCTGCGGCGGTGTTGGTTCCTAGGCGCGACGAAGAGCGATGCTGCGTGGAGGGGGTCGACAAGACGCAATGCCACTGCGAGGAGGTCGGAGGAGCGTCCAGTCGCGGTCGTCGGGTCGTTTGCCGATGGGAGCGGCGGAGAGAGGACGCGAAGGCTGGCGGAAAGGGCGTCGTTCGTGCAGGCGGCTGGAGGCGGCGCTCCGATCTCCGGCCGGCGGGGATGGGGCGAGACACAGATTGGGGTAAGGTGGTTTGCTTGTGGTTTCTTCTTCTCCCCCTTTTTATTTTTTTTGTCGACGTGGTGGTGGTTCGTCGGAATGGGGTGCGATAAAGTTGGGCGTGGTGGCCGCGGCGGGTGGACAGTGGGATGGTCGAAGGAGTGTGGTGTTTGGCCGAAGCATATGGCCGGGGTTGGCCGTCTGCATAGAGGAGAGGGGTTTTCCCGGTGGAGTCGTGGATGATGGGACTATGGCAGTTGCGACGGGGGTTGGTCGGTGAGGTTGCCTGCTGTGGAAGGGAGATGGGGAAGTCGATATGGTGGTGACGGGCGTTAGGCTGGTGGCAATGGTCGGGACGATAGGTGGTCGTGGCAGTAGTGGTTTGCCGCTGTCGCGGCAGGGAGGCATGGCGTGTAGGGTTAGTTGGCTTCGACCGACGGAAAGGGGGAAGGGAGATGGCGACATGGGTTGACAGGAGGAACGGAGGGAAATCGGGCAGCGGTTAGAATTTAGGGTTGGGTCGTGTCGAAAAATGCCTGGCACGACATGGATGGACATCCGAAATTGTCGGATGCAGATGATAATTCTTGTATGTATAAAAGAAGAGAATAGTTGATGGGAATAGGGGACATGGACACGATGCACAAACTTGGGGTTGTGGAATAATTTTGTAGAAGAATTTGTGGATGATAAAAATTTATGAAGGAGTACCCGCCTGTTTATAGGATGTAGGAATTCTCATTAAGATAAGGATTAGGATTTATTTAAACCCAATTTAGATAATTCATCTATTAATTTAAATCAATCAATAAATTTCAAATCCAAAACGAAATCAATTTAAATCTAATTAATTTCCATCCTTTAGTTTAAAATCAAGTAAGATAATTCAAATTCCAAATATAGATATTAATTTAATAAATAAATCTAAAAAATTAAATCAAGATTTAAATTGCCACAATAAATTTAAAATACGTTTTCCAAAAATACTAATAATATTAATTTCAAAAATTACCTTATTATTTAAAATAAACTAATAAATAATTACGAAATATATATGTATGCACAAATAATATTTACAAATATATACTTTTCTAGTATACCATTTTATAAGAATATTATTTATTATAACTGTCTAAATAAAAGGCTTTTCATAAATAACTCATATATTTAGAAATTTTGATAGCTAAAAATAATTATTATATATATTATCTTGAAACTATAAAATAGGAAAAATATTTTTTCAAAAATATGTACGCTCGCACATATTCGCACTCGTCGAGCAATTACGAAAAGTAAGATTTCGTGCGCGACGTACAACACAACTACGCGACGTACAATACAAAATTTCAAATCTGTACCAAATTTAATATATAAAAAATAGTAGAAATTTAGGGGTTTTACATCTATACATACCTGGACACCTACCTAAGACACCATGGATTATTGCATATTAAAATGCACACATACACAACTATTATTTCCTAATCAACCCATTACCAGGTCTCCTCGACCCTTACCTGTTGTTCCTGAAGTGTATAACTTATTACGAATTAACCTGGCTAGTACTCATTTAATTACTGCTACCTATAACAAGGTAGCTACTGCTCTTTAGCCGTTCTCGGCACAGATACCATGTATGCATGTGCACACTTATATGTGGGCAGCGGCACACCTACATCGAAGACAGACTTAAAGATTTTCCAACTGTTACAACTACCTCTGTTCCAAGACTGATTATATATCTATGTTAACTGAACCTTTGTTGACTGATACTCGCGTACCTCCCTATATATATGCCTGAATACCCCAATTTCTATTCATGTTACTATTACATGAATCAAGGTGAAAAATATATATGATACATCTAGATATTGATTGCTAGGCCTACGACAGTTACCCCCTACATGGTTTCAAATACAAGCCCCCTTCCTATTAAACCCTGCCTAGGCTTAGTTTCAAAAACTTAAATCATAAAATCAGGAACTGGAATTCAGAGGCCATGGTTGTGTACCTATTGAGTTGATTGTCGTGCTCGATTGATCCTTCGACTTCTCCTTGGTTGTACTAACGATAGGAAGTAGGAAGACTCGAAGTTTTAGGGCTTTTGATGAGAAAGGAAGAGATTGGTTGATTGACCTCTCCTTAGTATATATATATATATACATCTTATAGATAACTCTCAAGTTTGAAAAGGATTGGAAGAATCCCGATTTGAATTCCAAATGAATTCAAAACAGATTAGGTCCAAATAATTGGCCAAAGGTGCGAGTTAGATAGTGGGAAATTTTGAATTAATAAATCGAATTGGGGTTGATCTTGATCAGATTGAGGGTTTGGAGAAATCTCCTCTCTGAATCTGTTGTTCGAGCAGAGCCTATAAAAGGGTCGGTTGTTAGAGGAAATTTAAATTTGAAAAACTTTTACCAAGCCCCTCTAAAATTCTGATTTTACAAACTCCCTTCAAATACCAAGTTCATTATATATTTATACATATTCCCTATAATAAACCTATAGATATAAAAATATATTAGTTAAAAATATTTATAAAAATCCAAAATTATTATCTTGGGTCGAATAAAAAAATATAAAAAATTACCTTCAAAAATTCAGGACGGGGGTTTACAACAACAAGCTTGGCTCCTCCCACAAGACACTCGTGGTGCGCCTCAAACAACAAGCGTATGAGGAGTTCATCTCTGAAGCCAGCACAAGTCCTTCGAAGCGGCTGTCAAAGCCGAAGAAGACTCGTCAAGTCTGGGTGCACAAAGGCGATGCGCCGAGCACCACCGCTGAAGGGGACGTGCCACCACAGCCCACCCTTCCTGCTGATATTCTCAACAAGCAAGATGTGCCCACCAGTATAGCGCATCTGCCAGGGAAGCACAATGTTGACTGCATTCTCCAAGTGTCCTCTTCCCATTCGAAGATGATGCACCGACGAAACAAAGGCGCATCCAGTTTCCCATGCATGAACTCTGGCGTGCAGAAGAGGGCCTCTGTCTTTGACAGAATCACTCGCTGTCGTGGCAAGAATGAGTTAGATTCTGATTACTATGTGCCTTCACGGGCTGGTACGAAGAAATCTAAGACAGCACGGGCCATGCACCCCAAGTGTGCTATGTCCATAGTGAACCGAAGATTCGCACTCAAAATCATGCACACTGTCGATGGTAAACTGTACAGAGTCGACTCGAGTTCTTTTTCACCATATATGAGCCGACTCTCAAAGTCTTTGTCACGCTTGGGTGCATCTTCTGCATTTGGAACCAAGTCGTGCGAGGCAAAACTTGTGACTTTGAACCCATGCGCCCACGTGGGTTGTGCGCATGAAGTGGGTTCAAGTCGCAATACATGTTGCTCCCCCACCAATAATCCGGACGTATCCCATGTACTGGAACTGGATCAGGGGGTACAACATTCACATGACCACCCCGGCACTTGGCCTCGCCATGCGCCTAACGGGGGTGTGAAAGTGAAACTCTCCCCTCATGATTTATGTAATGTGATCACTCATAAACGTAGATCATGAGAGCTGACCATTAAGCACGATGTACCCCTCGTGGGGCACACTTATGCCATGGTCACCATCAACTGCTGTTGTCGCAAAACAACGGCTCTATCATCCAGGCAGTCTATGTTCCAGCGACTGCAATCTGTTGCACCCATCCGACTTCGCCTCAGAAAGAAGGTGCCAATTGAAGATGAGTCGGAGCCCAAGGTCGCTTCTTGCCATGTTGTCTCCAACTCCCACTCATCAGGGAGAAAGGCAACTACCAACTCCTCGACCTCAGCAACGTCGTCCAAGAGTCAGTTGAGGAAGAGTAAAACGATGATCTCATCCTCAGGGGTGTTTGAGAGCACCCGATCAAGGAAGAAAGTTCCAGCGGAAGCATCAACTGGGAGTGATCAAACTTCTGCTATCCATGACAACCCTCTTGAAGATGAGTATGCCCCCCAAAGAACCAACCCCGACGTAGATGGGGGTCGCCAGGGCGAGGCCTCAGAAGAAGAGGCTCTTCCACTAGAAAGTAAGGTCACAAGAGAAGCCTCGACCGATCCATCCACCTCCACCCATGTCATGCCAGTCTACATGACAAGGGGTGGTGATGAAGGAGAGCCAAACTCTCCAGCTTTGGACATCATACATCACATGGACACCATGGAGGGGGGCATCAAAATTCTCTCTGCCTCCATGCAAACCTTGACCCAAACGGTATTTGAGATTCGAACCACTCTGGCATCTCCACCATTAGCAAGGGCACCTGTCTTTACCAGTACCGACCCAGGGCCCAATGGAGAATCGAGTATACCCCCTCAACGGGTATTTTTGGATGTAGATCATCACGCCGTACCTCGGACGTCGGCTCCTTCAAATACCCAGCTTCGTGTTTTACCACCTTCGCCTGCTACCAGCTCTACAGAGGATTTGGTCGAGATGATCAGAGATCTACGCGAGTGCTTCGAGGTGCAAAATAGACAGAAAGAACGTTAAAAGATGGGAATCCCACAACCTTACCCCTTCGAGTGGAATAAAGTGGTTTACCCTCCTAACTATAAACCTCAAACATTGATGCCATATGATGGGAAGGATTCTCCTCGCCGGTATCTGACCTACTTCCAGTCTCAAATGGGACATCTCCCGAAGGAATATGCCCTACCCACCAGCTTGTTCATCGGGGCATTGAAGGGAGTCGCCTACGAATGGTACTGCAGTCTCTCCGACAACTCCATATCATCCTTTGACGACTTGACACGCCTCTTCCTCGATCGATTCTACAATGGAGGGAGAGACATGATCATGTCATCCCTCATACAAGTGCGTCAGACAGAGAAGGAGACTGTTCGAGCCTTTATTGAGCGTTTTCGACAAACATGCCTAAGGTTGCCTTTGGGTATGCCCGAACATGCACTCATCGATTCCTGCAGCATGAACATGATCCCTGCAATCAAGCTCAGGCTCAACTCCGCTCAACCTCCCGATTGGAGTTCATTGATCATCGAGGCCAAAGTTGCTGAGAAGAAGGCACATAATGCTCGCCTTCTGGGGGTTAACTTCCCCGCCTTCGACGACAAAGGGAAACGGCCTGCTACCAGCAACAGTGGGCACGAGGCGAAAGGGAAGCAGGCATTGACTATCAACGCTTCAAAGAGTGCACAGGGACCCGTTCAGAAGCCTCTACCTGTAGCGAGGCTGAAGGAAGTCTACTCCTTCAATGACGAGGACACCTTACAACTCTTCGAGATGCTAAAACAGAGCGACAAGATCAAGTTGCCTGATCCTAAGCATCCTGACGAGGTGGTCAACCCGAGGTACTGTCACTACCATCCGTTCTTTGGACATCCAACTCAAGACTGCTACATCCTCAAGAACTACATACAACGTATGATTAATACGAAAGTCATCTCAGTCGATTACGAGGAGAAGACAGCCTCGGCCAATATGGTACGCTCTAGTTCGGCACCTTACCGCCTACTACAACTCAAAATGGTGTTGTCCCCATCCCGAAGGAAATATTTGAGGTGGTCAACCTTCCGCCGACTTGTGACAACGCGAGTGGACTGATCCCACTCACCACATCTCGAGGGGAGATCATGTGGGTTCACCCAGATCTTGCTCTAAAACTGACTCAATCGAGGGTATATTCCACCTCCAAAGCTAAAGACAAGAAGACCAAGTCTTGCCGAATGGTGACCTCCTCCCCCGAGGAGGCACTTTCTATACAAATGCGTTCACAGTATAACGCTCAGCATGAGGAAGCCCCTGTTGAAGCGGCACCTCCCGTCACCACCTCGGCTGCTCAAGGTAAAGGTCCTTCCCGACTTTCAGTAGCTGACAAACAGAAGCATAAGGAGGCCTGCTTCGACAGGCCTCTACGAAGAGACAACGCTTCGGGGTTAACCAAACCCCACAACTTTGACATACTGGCACAACTTGCCAGTACTCCAGCTCGGCTGTCTGTCTAAAGATACTTGTTTGAGCTCCTCTGTTTGTCTAAAGATACTCGGAAGGCTCTCTGCGAAGCCCTGAAGGATGCTGAGTCTTTTATAAGTCAGGTCAAGTAGCCTGAGGACGATCCAGCAGCATGTCTATACTGCTATAGTATGGGGGAGATCATCCCCAACATCACATTCACTCAACAAGACATGCTGCTCAAGAACAACAGGCACAACAGACCACTGTATTACACAGGGTACGTCGGTGCCATCAAGGTGGATCGAATGCAGATCCACCCGGGGTTCTTCTCTCAGCATTATCCCTCGAGCCCTGCTCCAGATGTTGGGGATCCCGATGTATTATCTGACAGTGTCCCACACTACAATCAGTGGCTTCAACGCCAGCAAGAGTGAGCTGCTGGGAAAGATCCGACGGATGTGTCATATCGGTGATCTCCTGACCGAAGTGACCTGTTATGTTGTGGATACGGATGTAAACTACAATATCTTGTTAGGGCAACCGTGGCTACACGAATACATGGTGGTACCATCCACTCTCCATCAATGTATGAAGTACGTATCCACTCACGGCATAGTCCGAACAGAGTTCGCTGATGTCGATCCTTTCAGAAGGATTAAGGCCTTCTTTACCAACTCTGATTTGTACAAGTTGATTCATCTCGAAGATGAAGCCAACGAAGCCGATGATGAAACCGAAGTCGAAGCCGAAGCTGACTTGGATACAGAAATGATAATCGACGCTCCCCTGAAAGTGTGACTCAAGGGGAAGCCGCCTCAAACACAGTCTCCTATAGTGGTCAAAATTTGCGGGAGGGCACCAACTTCTATAAGCGGAGAATCCACTAAAGCCCCTTGAAGATATGACACAAGGGGAAGCCTCCCCAAGTGTCGGCTCCTCTCGTAGCAAAACTACGTGGGAAGGCACCAATCGCCGGAACACCAACTGAGGCACCTCTCGAGGTACGGCTTAAAGGCAGACCTCCTCAGTCTTCGGCCCCTCTTAAGCTTCAAGAGAAGGCCCACGTATCTCTATCGGCACTAGAGCCAACAAAAGCCAAGCTTCTATTAGGTTCTCCCGAACCACCTCCGGCTGCTCCAGTACTCATTGACGAAGAACTGGAAGAGTACATATCTGCCAATATGGACGCACCGTCCCTTGATGATGTAATCCCTCGAGACAAGATCCCGTATTTTATCAATAAAAGGGTGTCTTTCAATTATTCTTGTCTTCCACATTGGAATGCCATGTATACTCTAGATATTGCTCTACAGTCATTACAAACATAAATAACGACTGTTAATCATGTAAATCGAGTCGTCCTGTACCAAGGAGTCTGTTATATAGTCTCGTCTCGGAACCATGATGAAAAACCTATCATCTTCGGCAAAATCGAGTGTCACCAAGACCTTCCACCAACGGAGCCAGAACCCGACGCCGGCAGAATGCAAATTTATCGGTACAATGATCGAGCCAAGTATCTCATCCAAAAGATGGGCTATAACCTGAAAAGCGGTCAGGGTCTAAACTATGGCAAGGGCCGACGTCTTTCCTTACAACTCCCTGTTCCGAAAAGGAAGCCACAAGACTATTATCACCGTACTCGATGGGGGGTGGGCTACATCACGCCCCCAACAACCCCAGAAAGTTTAGAAGCAGAATACGTCGCACACACTCACTCGTCTGAGGCTTCAACTTGGGACTCCGACACCAGCGTCGGCCTAATCTTCAGGAAGGTGCTGACAGCCAACATGACATCTGTGTATCCTTCAGAAGATGAAGACGACAATCAAACAATAGAGTTCTTCGAAGAAGAACCCTGGGGTCAATGCCTAGGCACACAATAGGAATGTCGTTTTGAATTACGAGAACCCCCTACCGAAGACGAAGTCGAGCAGATCGACCTCGGGGATGGATCTTCATCCAAATATATTTTTATTAGCAAGAGCTTGGCAGGAAAGGACCGAGAATCTTTGGTCCAACTGGTCAAAGAATACATCGACATATTCGCCTAGAGTTACGAAGACATGTCGGAGCTCGACCCACAAGTCGCAATGCACAAGCTTAATATCTTACCTAACGCTAAGCCCGTTAAACAGCAACAGCGACGCTTCCGTCCCAATATTATGGACGCTATTGACAAAGAAGTAGATAAACTCATGGGCAGTGGGTTTATTCGCGAAGAGCAACATCCGGAGTGGGTAGCCAATGTCGTCCCCGTCACCAAGAAGAACGAGAAGATTCGGGTCTGCATTGACTTCCGGGACCTCAATTCGGCTTGCCCGGAGGACGAGTTTCCACGCTCGATTACCGACGTAATGATCGACAATACATGTGGCTTCTAGCACATATCCTTCATGGACGGGTACTAGGGCTACAACCAAATCAAGATGTTTCCAGACGACGAAAAGCACACGTCATTCAGGACTCCGAAGGGGGTTTACTGCTACACTGTAATGCCCTTTGACCTGAAGAATGCAGGTGCCACGTACCAAAAAGCTATAAGCACCATCTTCCGGCAGTACCTCCACAAAACAGTCGAATGCTATATTGACGATATCGCCGTCAAGAGCCGTCTTCGTGGCGATCACCTACAAGATCTGAAGACAGTCTTCGATCTCAGGCAGGCACATCAGCTCAAGATGAACCCCGCCAAATCCTTCCTTGGGGTTTCCAGTAGAAAGTTCTTGGGCTTCATTATCACTGCAAAAGGCATCGATGTCGACCCCGAGAAGACTAAAGTCATCCTTGACATGGACCCTCTGAAGAACCTTAGAGAACTTCGAGGCCTGCAGGGACGTCTCGCATACATTCGAAGGTTTATCGCAAACCTTTCCGGGAAATGCCAGCCCTTCACCAAGCTCATGAAGAAGGGAGTCTCCTATGTCTGGACAAAAGAATGTCAGAAAGCCTTCGACGACATTAAATCTTATCTGACGAGCCCCCCAGTCTTGATGGCACCCGTCGCAGGCAAACTATTTCTACTCTATGTCTGCGCAATAGACCATTCCCTTGGTGTTTTGTTGGCCCAGAACAATGATGCGGACCATGAGCAAGCCATCTACTACCTCAGCAGGATAATGATCGGGGCCGAACATTAGTACAACCCCATCAAAAAGGAGTGTCTAGCTCTGGTGTTCGCCATCCAAAACACTCGCCATTATGTCTCGGGTTAGACAATTCATGTCATCTTCCGAATCAACCCGCTCAGAGTCCTCATGATAAAGCCTGGAGCGCTAAACTCCTGATTGGCTACTGTAGAAGCATGGAAAATATTATTTTTAGTCCCACATCTGAAAGGAGAAGAAGAAAGGGCTCACTCTATTTTATAAATAGAGCCCCCTTTCCTCCTTTGAAAAGGGTACCAACTTCTCTTCCCTCCTTCCAACTTGGACTCTTCCTATTACGCACCCTCGGGTGCTAGAGCGAAGAAGTCTAGGACAGCGTGGGCTCGTCGAGCTCAGTCAGCTGTCCCAACCTCTGACCATCAAAGCATCATGCTAACTGTTATGCGGGCCTCTGATGGAAAGTTGTACAAAATTGCCCGTGTCCAGCCCCCGGCGGCCAACGGACAGGGTGGTTCTCAAGAGTCTCCCAAACAATGATCAAGGGCAAGCACTTTTACTAGCCCCGCATCAGGGAGTAAACATGATACCTACGCACTCGTGTGCTCGGAATACCCGGGCCCACAAAACGAGTACAAAGGTTGACCGAGATATCCTTGACTTACGAGATGGGATCCTTCATAAGTGAAAGAAAAGAAGAGGATTCTCTATGCCGTTCGAAATCAACATGGAGCCTCATGCGGCTCAAAATCCAGAAAGTTTCATGCGGCTCAGAAAGCTTCATGCGGTCCAAAAGCAGCAGGAGGGCCTTATGCGGCCCAGAATCAACATGAAACTCCATGCGGCTCAAAAATCCCTGAGAGCTTCATGCGGCTCAAAGAGCTTCATGCGGCTCAGATACTTTCATGCGGCTCAGAAAGAGCCACGTGGTCTCATACGGCTCAAAACAGGCCGATTACAGCTGGCCATAATTACTCCTTGTAGCTGGCCATTAAATGCTTTGACATAAAGTGACAGTTCTGACGGCTCTGACATAATGAAGAGACGCGTCATGCTCATCAAAAGACGAGAAAATCTCTGAGATAGCCGGTGCAGTTCACAAAATCCAAAGAAGTTCTCTATGCGGACCGCCTGGGCCACCCTTATGCGGCTCGGTTGTGGGGGCCACCCTTATGCGGTTCAGTTGGGGGGCCACCCTTATGCGGCTCGGTTGTGTGGCCATCCTCATGCGGCTCGGTTGTGAGGCCATCCTCATGCGGCTCGGTTGTGAGGCCATTCTCATACGGCTCGATTGTGAGGCCATTCTCATGCGGCTTAGTTGTGAGTCCACCCTCATATGGCTCAGTTGTGAGGCCAACCTCATGCGGCTCAGTTGTAAGGCCACCCTCATGCGGCTCTGCCATGACGTACCATTCATACGGCTCATGGCATAATAGCGGTTGGGACACGTGGCAGAAGATTGACTGAGACTTATCTACGCAGATTTATTGTAACCAATAAATCATAACAATGCAGATTTATTACAACCAACACAACAGCCCAGATTGATTTCCAACAAACAGATCAAGATTAATCTTAACCAATCCCCAACCGCCCACTTTTTAAGGTGCAGTTACTGCATACCCAATTTATTATAAAGTCCTATAAATAGCAGGGATTATTCCTTTACAAAGAGACAAAGAGAAAAGCACCTACAGAAAGTGACACACAGAGACCCAGAGCAATCCGAGCAGAGAGAGGGAGCTTTTCTTCGTCGGAGCCAAGGTTGCGTTCGATCGTCCAAGGAGTAAGGCAGAGTTGATATCACTTTCCCGAGCCTCTACCATCGTCCCTCAGAATCAAAAACTAAATAATTGTACTTAGATTGCTTTTCCTAGGTTTTGTTCCTAGGCTCTCTTTGTACGAGCGAGTTTGTATTGTGAATTAAAGTTCAGTCCTCCTATAAAATTGTTATGTTCTTTGATAATCAATGGCAAACAACTACTTGGGCGATACTATTGACACCATATGACATGGTATTTGTCCCACAAAAAGCTGTCAAGGGCCAAGCACTGGCCGACTTCCTAGTCGCGCATCTAATTCTGAAATCGTCTAGACTCTATGAAGATATTTCACATGAAGTACGAGAATCAAACATTATCGAAGAAAATCTCGTCTGGCAGATGTTCTTCAACAACGCTTCAAGAACAGGCCCCAAAGGCCAGATCATCGCAGGAGTAGGGGTAGTCCTGATCTCTTCCAACAAGTTGGTCATCCAGAGTGCCTATTCCCTTTCAGAGCCGTGCTCCAACAATATTGCAGAGTACAATGCCCTCATCATGGGACTCCAGTTAGCAAAATAGCTGGGAGTAGAATACCTTGAGTCTTATGACGACTCGAAGCTTGTCGTCAATCAAGTTCGAGGACAATACGAGGTCCACCATGAAGACCTAATCTCTTAACACAAAGCAGCGTTGGACATCATCTCAACCTTTGCTGAATTCTTCATAGAATATGTGCCTCGACTATAAAACTTAGAAGCTGACGCTCTGGTCGGCCTTGCTGCCTCATTAGCAGCACCGGTCGGCATGCAATACTTCATTACAGTGGTAGGCCAGGATTTGGCATGCCCTAGAAATAATCTGTGCATGCGGATAACTTATGTCATGGATACAGACACCAGCATCAACGTCAGAGACTGGAGGTTCCCGTTCATCAACTTTGTCATCTACGGAATCCTTCCAGAGGACCTAAAAGAAGCAGTCTCAGTCAGAAGGCGCTCGCTCCAGTTCTATTACGATACGGCAACTAAAATGCTGTACCGACGCTCCTACGATGGACTTCTCCTCCGATGTCTATCAAACGAAGAAGCAGCCGAAGCTCTTCGAGAAGCTCATGATGGAACATATGGAGCCCATCAACCAGGTCCTAAGCTACATGATCGACTTCGATGTATGGGTTATTACTGGCCCACCATGATGGCCGACGTTGTCGAGTATGCAAAGAAATGTCGTGCTTGCCAGCTACACGTCGACTTCATCCACTTACCGTCAGAGCCTCTACATCCTACAGTCGCCTCTTAGCTATTTGAAGCCTGGGCATGGATATAGTGGGCCTATCACCCCTCTATTATCCAGGGGACATTGCTTTATCCTAGCAATCACCGACTACTTCTCTAAATGGACAGAAGCAGTACCATTAACAGAGGTAAAAAGCTCAAAGGTGATCAACTTCATCAAGTATCACGTCATCTACCATTTCGGGGTACCCCAGAGGATCATCTATGACAACGGTCCACAATTCATCAGCCATGCGTTCAGTAGATTTTGCGACAAGAATCGTATTCAGAATATGGCATCAATCGCCTATAATCCGGCAGTCAACGAATTGGCTGATGCTTTTAATAAAACCATCGTTAAGCTACTCAAAAAGGTCATATCATCCAATAAGCACGACTGGGACGAGAAGCTCGATGAATGCCTTTGGGCCTATTGTACGACGGTATGGACCCCGACAGGTAACATACAATTCTCTTTGGTCTATAGAAGCGAAGCAGTACTGCCTCTAGAGATCCAGATACCCTCACTTTGAGTGGCAATCATGAACCAGCTGACGGAAGAAGACAATCAACATCGTCGTCTACAAGATTTGGAAGCGTTGGATCAAAAATGCCTCTTAGCTCAACAGCGTATCGAACTTTATCAAGCACGCATTTCACAGAAGAGTCAAACAGAGGGCTTTCAACAGAAGAGTCAAACAGAGGACTTTCCAAGTAGGTGACCTGGTTCTGGCAGTCAGAAGACGGATGATGATGACTCAGAAGACAACGGGAAAGTTTGAACCCAAATGGGAAGGACCCTTCATCATATAGACGGTATACTCAAACGGTGCTTACCCTCTCGCTCAACCTAATGGGGACTTGTTCATGATGCCCATCAATGGCAAGTTACTAAAGAAGTACTATTCCTGACATCCTTCAAAATGTACTTCTCTCTACCCAGCATGGGAATTTGTGAACTAATAACCTAGTTCACTCTTTTTATTTGACAATCAAGTGCTTCTGGAACCTAGTTGTTCCGTTACATCCCCAGTAGGAGAACAACCATGTCCACATCACCTCTAAGTTGCTTCTCTACACCCTACAAAGCAGAATTCTATACTACGTAGGATCATGCTCATTACTATGTTTACTATGTCCATATTACCTCTAAATAAACATCAAGTACAACAATCCCTACGTTGTTGCACGTCAATCATAGAACATCCACGTCCACATCACCTCTGAGTTGCTTCTCAACACCCCACAAAGCAAAATTCTATACTACGTAGGAGCATGCTCATTACTATGTTTACCATGTCCATATTACCTCTGAGTAAACATCCCGTACAACCATCCCTACGTTGTTGTACGTCAATCATAGAACATCCACGTCCACATCACCTCTGAGTTGTTCTATACATCCCTACAGAGTTCACTCCTACCACGTTCATATCACCTTTGAGTAGGAAAACTCTACCATTAGCCCCATATTTACCACGTCTATACTACCTCTGAGTAAATATGTCGGTTCCTCCATGGACAACTTATTATCAGTACCTAGAAGCCAAGGTGCGCAAAAGATAATAGGTCTACCAAAAGTCACAAAAAATGAACAAAAGCAAAAAGTTCTTTATTTCCTCAGAATAAGAAATGAAAGGACTACATTTGTAAACCAAACTAAAAAAAAAGACAGACACGTCTCTAACCAAAAGCAACCAAATAAAGGATGGAGAAACTAAGGATCGACGGACAGCTCTTCAATCCGACGCTTCAAGTCTTCAGCCCTGGTCTCCACAGTCGCCAAAACGTGATGCTCAGCTTCATGGCACATCGTTTGTCTAGTCTCAGGAGCAAGGTCAGCTGCGTATTTATCGTCCAGTTCTTTCTTCTGACGGAGCATAAAGGCCACATGGCGAGTGAAATCCGCCATTTCTTTTTTAAGCTAGACGTGTTCAGTCTGTTCCCGTTCAGAATCGGCCAGTGTAACACCCTGTTTTCAGAATTTGGGGATTTTTGAAAAATTATTATTTTTATTATTTAATAATGGTGATTAGGGCATGATATGGTTTATAGTGATTATTAGTGTAATTAGAACCATCTTCTAAGTCATGCTAAGTCATGACTTATGACTTTGTGATTTTGGTTAATATAACTTAGTGTAAACCCTAGTTTTCCTTAACCTAGAAGTTGCTATGACCATGTGAGCTTAGCCATAGGCTTAGAACCTCAAATTAGTGATTTTTAGCCTAAAGGGTATTTTGGTAATTTTCTAGGATTTATTTGGAATTATTTGTAATTATGTGATTTTAATATTATTTAATTATTGTTAAGTGTCATGAGAGCCCCTAACCTAGTCTAGCCCTAATCTAGAGGTTAGCCACTAACCTAGAATGACTAAGAGGAATGATATTTGTCATGGGATAAAGTGAAATAAATATCTAGTTACCTTTATTTGATATTTTGCTTAAACTATGCAAAATATCTTAAACCTTTACCTAAAGTCCTTCCCTTAGCTTGGAAGCAACCCAAGGACAACCCCCCCTACCCCATGGCAGCCAAGAAACCACCCCTTGCTACCCCCTCTCCTATATAGTTAACACTTAGTTCAAGAGTTCAAGTTTCATGAGAAAAGAACTCTTGAAAAACCAAGAAAAACCCTTCCACTTCACATAGCCATAACCTTGTCATTTCTCAAGCTTTGGACCTCTAGTTTCTTGCATTAGGACACTAGTATTCTGAGGAAGCCTAGGGAGAATAGCTATCCAAGTTTCATCAAGCAAGGACTCATCAAGCTAGGGGACACACACTCCTCATTTTGGTGTTTTTTCAAGAAAACCACATTGAGGTAAATATATCTAAACCTAGTTATTATACTGGTTTTTCTTCATTATTGCATGCATATAGTTATAATATAGTTGTGGGTAGGGTTTGGTACAATTTTAGGATTGTTTGGTGTCGTATCGGACACGTATCCTACATATAAAACCCTATTTATGTTCACTGTTTTTGCACACTGTCACATTGATAACACACACTGTTTTGTAAAACTTTTTGAACCAAAACCTAGTCCTAGGTTCCCTAAACCTAACCCTAAAACACTGAGCACAAGTTGGGTTGTGTCGTGTCCAAAATCTGGACACGAAGCTCTCAGTTTCAACACACAGGACACACTGCACAGTGCACTGTAAAAAATCCCCTGCTACCACCCCCTTAGTCCTCCCTTCCACTCTCTCTCTTTCCCTTTGTCTCTATATATATATATATGTGTAATATATATAGTTATATATATGTATTGTATATATATATATACATGATATATATATGTATATTGTATTAGGTCTCTTAGGTATAAAACAGTGTATATATATATAGGTATGTGATTGTATTATATATGTTATGCATATATGGATTTTGGGTATGTGGATAGTGTATGTCTATATATATAGGTATATATATATATGTGACTTATTAGTTATAGGTTTATATGAAAACCTAGACTATGGCCTATGGCCAAGGATTACTAGCCTATGGTTGGGGCTAGCCCTAATGACCCAAAACCCATTATTGACCCTTGTTGACTGAAAGTTGACCAAAGTCAACTTTAGGTCAAGGATGACCTAGTTCAACTAGAAATGACTAGTAATGACCTAAAATAACTAGTTTGACTAAAACCCTAACTAGTTTGACTAGTATTGACTTGACTTGGACTAGTGGACTCTTAGAGTTGACCATTGTTGACCATGGTTGACTAAAGTCAACTATTGGTCAAACCATGACCTAATTAACCTAATAAATGACTAGTTCAACTAGTCAGACCATGTTTGACCTAATTACCCTAACCGACTAGTCTTTGTTTGACCAATGACTTAGTTGGTCTAAGTTTGATCTAGACTTGATCCAGATTGATCATGTTGACTAGTATTTGACTACTTTGATTAGAGTGTTGACCAGGAGTTGACTTTAACCTAGATTAAACTTGTTTGACCTTATTTGATCCTGTTTGACCTTATTTGACTTAGTATGACTTCCTGTGACCCAGTTGACTATTAGAGTTGACCAAGAGTTGACTTTTGACCAGTTTGACCTAGAATCATGTAGTTGTACACTTTATTTTATCATTGTGGATACA
Source organism: Iris pallida (assembly GCA_029216955.1). Taxonomy (NCBI): domain Eukaryota; kingdom Viridiplantae; phylum Streptophyta; class Magnoliopsida; order Asparagales; family Iridaceae; genus Iris; species Iris pallida. The sequence goes on from JANAVB010009598.1 coordinate 1,254,168, forward strand.
TTGTGACCTGTGTTGCTCTGACTAGGAGCCACACACCTCTCCTCAGGCAGTATATCCTCTTCAGACATTCAGTTATCAGGCGAGTACATTCTCTGACCGTTTCATACTTGTTCAGGCTTTACTTCTCGCTCTAGATTACTTTACTTGTTGCTGTCACGTTGGTAACACGGATTGGTACTATATGGATCTTTACATGAGATGTTATCCCCCTTGGAAGCATCGGGTACTTCATGTTATGTGTGTTTCACTATCATCATGTACTCCTATGCTTCCATTATTCATGTGCACTCATGTGATCATGTACTCTCATGTTTACTGAGCCCTCATGTATACTATCATGTGCACCCTTTCATGGGCCCCATGTGATATCATGTACAATAACGTAACCTGTATAGATCCTTGTGTATTGATTGGGGTACGGGAGAGTAGAAGTGGACATGTGAATAATTCCAAAGTAGTGTAGTCATGTACAAACTCAGTAGTATAGTCATGTATAAATTCTAGCCATTCACATGCCTATCTTGTGCTCTACATCACTAGTCACTCATAGTTCTCTATATACAGTAGATATTTCATTACAACTATCTCTTTTACAGCGTATATTTCCTTTCAGCAGTTCATGTATCTTACTCTATTGCCTGTATTGTATTTCCTAACCTGCTATGCACTGCGTGAGATGTATTGTGCTCGTTCCCGTCCTGATTGGACCTGTTGAAAATATTACAGAGGATGAGGATGAGGCCCTGGTGTCTACCTATTATGGAGCAGGACTAGATGACACTTATGTTGTGGACCCTCAGCAGGATCCACCTGCAGCTGAGGATGTTGTTCCAGTAGTCTAGACCAGTTTAGTCTAGGTAGTCTTTCTATATTTACTTTTTGTCTCACATTCTGAGTTGTATTTTGAGATGTGGAGATATATAGACTCTTAGACTTTTGTATTATGAGTTGACAGTTCTGGATATTATGTTGTACTAGACACTTAGACTTATTCATCTATGATACTGTTCTCTTGAGTTACTATCTATCTATCTGTCTTTCGTTCTTCTACCCTAGATGTGATTGAGATGTATATTGTTATGTCACCTCCATTCGGAGAGTATAAACTGTACAGGTACTTGATATTGATAGATGATTGACCTAGGACAGCGTTCTACCGCCGACACTGCGGCGTAGGCTGGGCGTTGTTACGTTCTCGTACCCTAACAGTGGGTGCGGGTCGTGACACGTTTTTAGTGGTGGCCCATGCAGGTCGAGTTTATGTAGTGGTATTCGAACTAGAGTATCACTACAGCCTGCGATAGGATTAGAGGAATAGGCTTAGAGAGAATGGATACTCAATCACTGCTAGGATACTTTGAGAGATTCCTGGGATAACCCTTGAGAATCTCATTTGAAATTACGATTTAAACTCCTTTTCCCTTGATTGAATTTGATTTTGAAGGATTCACTGTAGAACTTTGAATCCTGGTGTTAGTTGATGATTTTGAAATTTTTTTTTTGTAGTTGTTGATTTTAATTTCTTAGTGTTAGATTAATATCTTTTATTTTAAGGTACTCAATCACATTTATGAGAAAACTCTTATCTGTTTCTTGCCATCTAATCCTCTTGCTAATTGCTTTTCATTGAAAAGAACTGTCCCCTCTATTTTGCATCTTGCTCAGCTCCTTCTACCAAACTATGTGACTGTATCCCAAATCTGACTTACTCGACATTTCCTCAAATCAAGACTTTATTGAGACCTTCTAACCTTGACCCTTGATTGATCGAACCCTAACTATATTCATCTAGTAGCCTATCTATCCCTAGGACTGTGTTCCTAAATTATTTACTGAATTCCTGATTAATTTTATTTCATGGGTTAATTTGATCCTCTTCAATTTTTGCATCAATTTGTCACGTCTCGAACTACCACTTTCTATTCTAGACCATTGGACGTCCTTTACCGTGACTTGGATATTCGGAGTATAATACTAGCTGTTACCTTCTAACGAACTTCACATGTAAGACCTAGACTAGCCTACCTTCATGTAGGTATTCCATGTCCCACTAAAACCCGTCTCCTCGTACTCTATTTTCTTGACATGATTTTCTGGTCAAATGGCTAAACCATAACCTCTACCATGATACTAAATTAATTCTTATTTCAATTAGAGATCCATCTTGGCACAATTCTTTCGACCTGGCATGTGATGGTGTTCTGCTTGAACCCTCAAATACTTAACCTCGTACCGTATCTTGATTGCTTGACCCGATTGGTTAAGGATCTTGGACTATGTATCTTCTTTTATCATTTCCACCCTTACTTATATCTTATGCTATAAATTTTATCCTCAAGTTTTACAAGCTTATCCTTTTCGAGCTTGATCATGATATATTTTATTGGGGGTACACCCACTAACATATTATCTAATCAGAACAGGCGCATGATGGTCTGATCAACCTATTGCGTTTTGGTTCGCTTTTTCATATATTAATCTACGTAGATGAAGACAGTTAAACTTGCCCTAGAATCTTATCCGCAGCAGCCTTGACAATTCTTCTTGGAATTATTTTTATCGCCTATGAACCTCGTATTCGTATCCAGTTAAATTAACTTAATCATGACCTGGATCTTCATCATTGGATGCTCGTGCTCGTACTCGATTTCATTGATTTTCCATCTTGCCCAAGTCTCGATTTATCCTGAAATTGATCAACTTAGATCGTGTCAAGACAAAAATCTAATTGTGATTGTTTGTGCCTAAATTTTCAATTTTCTTTTACCACTTTATGGAATGGTAACTTTAATGATTTCTCACTTGTTAATGACCCATTTTCATATAGGGTGGTAGACGACCCTATAGCCTTGATGATTGTTGTTCCCTTACCTTCCCAATTAGGACACCTTAGATTGCTTGTACGTTTTGATACCATAGGACAGTATTGATCTAGAATGACTAGTGCACCTAGATGAGACCACAGACTGTTCCATTTAACCTGTCCCCCTGGTACCACTATTTCATCACGATTTTGGTTCAATTTAGGCCATAGACCTTTCCCACTCTAACTTATGATCATCGTAGGTACATTACCGTGACTTTTAAATTGGAGCACAAGACTAGTTGTTTTCTCAAAACTGACTTCACATACATGACCTAGACATGACATACTACACCCATGACCTTAGTGTCCCACTCAGGCATACCATTGTGTGCTTCATTTGCTTAGTACGATTTTCCTGACCCGAGGCTCCATCCTGATTTACCCCATGGAGTTACTTTTGGCTTCGATTTGACTTAAGAACACCTTATGACCTAAAACTGCCAGCCAATTCTTGGACATGACCCAGTATAGGTCTACTACCCATATTTGCTTGTTGACCTTGTATGTTGCCTAGGTAGTGGCTTCGTCCTTGATTGTTGGAGGTTTGACCTAGAAGGAGTACGACCATCTAAATTTCGAGGACGAAATTATTTTAAGGTGGGTAGACTTGTAACACCCTGTTTTCAGAATTTGGGGATTTTTGAAAAATTATTATTTTTATTATTTAATAATGGTGATTAGGGCATGATATGGTTTATAGTGATTATTAGTGTAATTAGAACCATCTTCTAAGTCATGCTAAGTCATGACTTATGACTTTGTGATTTTGGTTAATATAACTTAGTGTAAACCCTAGTTTTCCTTAACCTAGAAGTTGCTATGACCATGTGAGCTTAGCCATAGGCTTAGAACCTCAAATTAGTGATTTTTAGCCTAAAGGGTATTTTGGTAATTTTCTAGGATTTATTTGGAATTATTTGTAATTATGTGATTTTAATATTATTTAATTATTGTTAAGTGTCATGAGAGCCCCTAACCTAGTCTAGCCCTAATCTAGAGGTTAGCCACTAACCTAGAATGACTAAGAGGAATGATATTTGTCATGGGATAAAGTGAAATAAATATCTAGTTACCTTTATTTGATATTTTGCTTAAACCATGCAAAATATCTTAAATCTTTACCTAAAGTCCTTCCCTTAGCTTGGAAGCAACCCAAGGACAACCCCCCCTACCCCATGGCAGCCAAGAAACCACCCCTTGCTACCCCCCTCTCCTATATAGTTAACACTTAGTTCAAGAGTTCAAGTTTCATGAGAAAAGAACTCTTGAAAAACCAAGAAAAACCCTTCCACTTCACATAGCCATAACCTTGTCATTTCTCAAGCTTTGGACCTCTAGTTTCTTGCATTAGGACACTAGTATTCTGAGGAAGCCTAGGGAGAATAGCTATCCAAGTTTCATCAAGCAAGGACTCATCAAGCTAGGGGACACACACTCCTCATTTTGGTGTTTTTTCAAGAAAACCACATTGAGGTAAATATATCTAAACCTAGTTATTATACTGGTTTTTCTTCATTATTGCATGCATATAGTTATAATATAGTTGTGGGTAGGGTTTGGTACAATTTTAGGATTGTTTGGTGTCGTATCGGACACGTATCCTACATATAAAACCCTATTTATGTTCACTGTTTTTGCACACTGTCACATTGATAACACACACTGTTTTGTAAAACTTTTTGAACCAAAACCTAGTCCTAGGTTCCCTAAACCTAACCCTAAAACACTGAGCACAAGTTGGGTTGTGTCGTGTCCAAAATCTGGACACGAAGCTCTCAGTTTCAACACACAGGACACACTGCACAGTGCACTGTAAAAAATCCCCTGCTACCACCCCCTTAGTCCTCCCTTCCACTCTCTCTCTTTCCCTTTGTCTCTATATATATATATATATGTGTAATATATATAGTTATATATATGTATTGTATATATATATATACATGATATATATATGTATATTGTATTAGGTCTCTTAGGTATAAAACAGTGTATATATATATAGGTATGTGATTGTATTATATATGTTATGCATATATGGATTTTGGGTATGTGGATAGTGTATGTCTATATATATAGGTATATATATATATGTGACTTATTAGTTATAGGTTTATATGAAAACCTAGACTATGGCCTATGGCCAAGGATTACTAGCCTATGGTTGGGGCTAGCCCTAATGACCCAAAACCCATTATTGACCCTTGTTGACTGAAAGTTGACCAAAGTCAACTTTAGGTCAAGGATGACCTAGTTCAACTAGAAATGACTAGTAATGACCTAAAATAACTAGTTTGACTAAAACCCTAACTAGTTTGACTAGTATTGACTTGACTTGGACTAGTGGACTCTTAGAGTTGACCATTGTTGACCATGGTTGACTAAAGTCAACTATTGGTCAAACCATGACCTAATTAACCTAATAAATGACTAGTTCAACTAGTCAGACCATGTTTGACCTAATTACCCTAACCGACTAGTCTTTGTTTGACCAATGACTTAGTTGGTCTAAGTTTGATCTAGACTTGATCCAGATTGATCATGTTGACTAGTATTTGACTACTTTGATTAGAGTGTTGACCAGGAGTTGACTTTAACCTAGATTAAACTTGTTTGACCTTATTTGATCCTGTTTGACCTTATTTGACTTAGTATGACTTCCTGTGACCCAGTTGACTATTAGAGTTGACCAAGAGTTGACTTTTGACCAGTTTGACCTAGAATCATGTAGTTGTACACTTTATTTTTATCATTGTGGATACATTGTGACCTGTGTTGCTCTGACTAGGAGCCACACACCTCTCCTCAGGCAGTATATCCTCTTCAGACATTCAGTTATCAGGCGAGTACATTCTCTGACCGTTTCATACTTGTTCAGGCTTTACTTCTCGCTCTAGATTACTTTACTTGTTGCTGTCACGTTGGTAACACGGATTGGTACTATATGGATCTTTACATGAGATGTTATCCCCCTCGGGAGCATCGGGTACTTCATGTTATGTGTGTTTCACTATCATCATGTACTCCTATGCTTCCATTATTCATGTGCACTCATGTGATCATGTACTCTCATGTTTACTGAGCCCTCATGTATACTATCATGTGCACCCTTTCATGGGCCCCATGTGATATCATGTACAATAACGTAACCTGTATAGATCCTTGTGTATTGATTGGGGTACGGGAGAGTAGAAGTGGACATGTGAATAATTCCAAAGTAGTGTAGTCATGTACAAACTCAGTAGTATAGTCATGTATAAATTCTAGCCATTCACATGCCTATCTTGTGCTCTACATCACTAGTCACTCATAGTTCTCTATATACAGTAGATATTTCATTACAACTATCTCTTTTACAGCGTATATTTCCTTTCAGCAGTTCATGTATCTTACTCTATTGCCTGTATTGTATTTCCTAACCTGCTATGCACTGCGTGAGATGTATTGTGCTCGTTCCCGTCCTGATTGGACCTGTTGAAAATATTACAGAGGATGAGGATGAGGCCCTGGTGTCTACCTATTATGGAGCAGGACTAGATGACACTTATGTTGTGGACCCTCAGCAGGATCCACCTGCAGCTGAGGATGTTGTTCCAGTAGTCTAGACCAGTTTAGTCTAGGTAGTCTTTCTATATTTACTTTTTGTCTCACATTCTGAGTTGTATTTTGAGATGTGGAGATATATAGACTCTTAGACTTTTGTATTATGAGTTGACAGTTCTGGATATTATGTTGTACTAGACACTTAGACTTATTCATCTATGATACTGTTCTCTTGAGTTACTATCTATCTATCTGTCTTTCGTTCTTCTACCCTAGATGTGATTGAGATGTATATTGTTATGTCACCTCCATTCGGAGAGTATAAACTGTACAGGTACTTGATATTGATAGATGATTGACCTAGGACAGCGTTCTACCGCCGACACTGCGGCGTAGGCTGGGCGTTGTTACGTTCTCGTACCCTAACAGTGGGTGCGGGTCGTGACAGCCAGAAGCTGAGCCTGCTGCCCTTGAAGGAGACGAATCTCGGCATCAACTTCCGCTATGCTGACATTCAGAGATTCCCACAGATTAGCCTTTTTCTCCATCAACGAGGACAACCTCTGCTCCCTGGCCTCAACATCGGCCAACTCTTTCTCCCAGATAGCCATGGTATCAGAGTAAGCCGACTTAACTACAGCCACTAGCCTGCTCTGCTCCTCCTCGATCAAAGCAAAAAAATCATTCTGCCAAATATTCTGGAGTTCGACAAGACGATGATCGAGCACAGTGACAGAAGCTTCCAAAATCTCAGCCATATGGTCATGGCCGTAGTGACATCGAATCAACTTGATATACGGGACCGCCATGCCCTTCGCGATCGTGAAGCTCTCGCCTTCGTCCAGCACAGCCGATACCCCCTCCTCAACATCTTGTATACAGCCTCAACGATGAACTTTATATATTCATCTGCATCGGCCAACACTTGAGGTGTCATAGCAGGAGTTGTCGGAGCTACTACATAAGCCGGAAGAGCAGTTGACCCTGCAGAGGTTTTTACACCTGAGGTTGACGATGTAGCCACCGCTTGGTTCACAGGAGACTCAGTCGCCATACCTTCAGGGTTCGAGGCCAGAGCCTCGGTATTCATGACCTTCGTCTCACCAATAATGTCGACGGAACCACCAACCGTCGGAGCTGAGTCTCTAGAGGGACCCAACACTGTCCCCCAAGTAGAAGGAACGGAGGGGGTATCTTCCACCATAGGGCCTTTGTCCTTGTCTGAGCCGGCCCTAGAGGGCCCTACAACATCCGAGTCTGCCACAACAGACCTTGAAGCAACAACTGCAACTTGGACAGATTCTTCAACCCTTGATCGAGGGTCAAGTCTAGCATATGGAGGGAGAGTAGACCCTGCCACCTCTTCTTCAATCAAAGCCGGAGTGGGACTCGACAGATGAGTCACTTCCACTTCGTCGGCACCAGTTTCCAGAACGGGAGTAGGACTCGACAGTCGGGTCGTTTCCTCCACCTCAGTCTCTGTCACTGGGACAGGAATAAAACTTGGCAGTAGAACTCCCCGTAGAGCCGGTCCCCCTGCACCATTCTTAGGTGAGGGCTCAGTTCCTAACTCCTCAGCCTGCTCTTCTCCCGCCATCACGGATTCCTTCTCAACATTCTTAACATCTTTTTGGAGGGAGTCATCCAGAGAAGACGAGTCCCACTCTTCCCCTCACCCGGAGGGTCTTGTCTGATAACTTCCTTTGGGGCCCCCGCACCAGATTTAGGGGCCCCCACGGTTGTTTGCTTCACCGCCTGTGATGACTCTGCTTCACCTACCCGACCAGTTGACGGAGAGGGATCAACATTCTCAGGTGCCACTACATCAGCAGCAGCATCTCTGTCCCGGTCCAAAGAGGTCGAAACCTCTACCAGAATGGCATCATCCAAAGTCTCCTCCATGGGAGATGACACAATCGGAGGGATGCGCTCGTCAGACGAGCTTGTCACCTCCTTCGATTTACTTGTACCCGGCTTCGAAGACCGGGGTTTCTTCTTCAATACATCCTGCAAAAAAGAGAGATATAAGTACAAGAGGAAAAAATCGAATGGGACCAATGCTAATTTACATACCACTATGGGAGCTGGTTCTGTTGGTACCGTCGAAGGCGGTATTGTGTCCCCATCCTTAGTGGTTAACATCTTCTTGGGCTTCTTGGGAGACGAGGAATCTGCCTCCGTCGAAGCATGCCTCTTCAGCTGACTTTCCGTGGGCTCCTCTTGAGAATCTTCCGTTGGTACTGCAGGGGCAGCACTGAAAGCTGCCACGTCAGGCAGACGATATGCCCGAGCCTTCGCCAGCATACTCCTTGACGCCTCAAGTTGCATCTTAACAAAGAAACTGGTCTTCCGGTCAAACCCAAGGAAAACAGTATTCATCGCATAATAGAGCTTTATGGCAGAAAATAAAATATGCGGCCGAGGATTATGAACCGGCAGTGTGGAACACACTCCAGTGCACCCGATATTATAATATTGCCAACTTCGGGCTCCATCTAACAAACTTCCAACAAACCTCAAACAATTACTGCGGTTTCTCAACAACAACTGGTTGTAGCCAAACTGGCGGGCAAAACGATTCGGCAGGTATGGTTCTAAGAAACAATGATTCTTATTCCGATACACTAAGTGGGAAGGCCGAATGCTCTGTAGCCAATGGAACCCCGACATTGGCAAAGTGATTGCATCTTCGCCAGAGACTTCTAACTCCTCATCTGCTTCACAGCCCTGGAAAATTTGGGCAACCTTAGTGATCTCCCACCCTTGGAGGTAGGACAAAACTCTCCTATAAAATAGAACGCATGTATGCAGCCACTTCCTTCTGTAGTAGCGCGAATAAAGGCATCACCAGCCACATGCTCCTCTTCCGGGCCAGGGGTTATTGTATTTGGATGGTGCAAGATCAACCATCCCATCAGATAATGAAAAGGCAGCTCCGAACGAGGTACCTATCTCGTAAACCACATTATCTATAAATTCCCATAGACCCCACTTCAGGTTGCACACCATAGCGGGAAGTAAGGCCAAAGGATGACCAAAGACCAGCTTCACAGCTGATAAGATGAGATTTCTAGTCACCCTCTCCACGGAGCCAGATCCACCAACAAACACATGGTCTCGAAGCCATATCATCAGATAGGCCATCAACACTACCTTTGGAGACATCCTGTGAACATAATTAGATGTGGTCGGATGGCTCCTGGTTCTCATTTTCACAAGGATTTCGTTCGCTGAGTCTAGTCATCTTAGCAAGCACTTATGCATGGGTAAGACCCTGAGGAGTAACAAATCGAACCTTCGAAGGGTCCGTCATGTCATGTTTGAAGACATAATTCCTCTAAGCAGTCACATGAGGCTGCGCCTTACCTTTGTCCCTCCGCTGGGCCAAGTAATGAGGGCTCTCCACCTCTTTGAATACTGCCATCATCTCAGAATTCTTCTCTTCCAAGGCAAGAAGCACCTCATTCTTAGGGAAGTACTCCTCATAGGCTCAGACCCCCAAGAAAGCTTCGACACCTCATACATCTCATGTAGTGCCAAGCCTAACTCCCCTACGGGAGTGAAGAAGGTGCCGGTATGAGTGTTGTACATCTCCAGGAGAGCAAGGAACATATGTCGATTTATATCTATTCCCTCCTGAGTAACACGGAGAGCAGCAGTCAGACCAAATTCCCTGAGTTCAGTCTTAAACTTCGACATAATCCAGAGTGTCAACTCGTCCCACTTCTACACATAATGGCACCAGCCCTTGACCCAAAATTCCCCTTTCGGGTACGGGATCTTGGCCCCTAGCATACGGTTGACAAAGGTCGAGGCACTAAAGGAGAAAGTGTTAGAAGGAACATTACTATATATACTCCTAGGACACAGGGTTCGCAAAAGATAAGAGATTTTGGCTCACGAAGCGGCTAAGGTATCCTTTTGGTTGGAGGTGGTATCGATCCGGATGATGCCTGCCACTGCCCCTCCCTGGGATGGAGTAAGCTCCCCCTTCATCCTCCTCTTGGAAGCAAGACTACGGAAAGCCGCCAGGGGTAATTGACGCTCCACTTTCTGAATGTACATGTTCACATCCCTCGCTTTGAAGAACCAATCTTCTTTGACCTTCAACACCTTCGCTTCGGTAGAGGTCAAACGGTCACCAAACAAGAACTCGGGTTTTAAGAAGGTCACATTGTCAGATTCATCAGACTTGAGTTTGCCACTCTCTATTATGAGTTGAAGAAAAGTAAAATATTGATATCTGATTTGCGTCATCCTCTCCGAAGGCTAGTCCAATATAATGGTAGCCTTGGCCAGGTTGACAACTTCTTCATTAAAGACCAAGTCCATCTGACAGAGCGTAAGGTCTAAAAGGACTTCATTCAACAAAGGGATGGTCATCGACACTGTCACACAAACAAGACAAAATGCTCAGCCAAAGAGACTAAAAAAAAGCCCTTCAAAAGTTAGCAAAAGACTTAGAAACTCAAAATAAGCATCTGAGGTGCATCAACAATCTGGCACATTAACTGGGTCGAAACCCATGTACACAGTTTGAAGCTCATCAAGACGCACAGGATCGAGGCCAAGGCGCATCTGAAGAGAAGCTTTGATGCATCATCAGGACCTAAGTCCATGTGCGTCAGCAAAGGGAGCTTCGGCGCATTACCAGGACCTAACTCCATGCGCGTCAGCAAATAGAGCTTCGACAAATTATTAGGACCTAAGTCCATGCGCATCAGCAAATGGAGCTTCGGTGCAGCATCAGGACCTAAGTCCGTGCGCGTTAGCAGAGGAAGCTTCAGTGCATCATCAGGACCTAGGTCCATGCGCATCAGCAATGGGAAGTCTAGGCGTGTCAATGGGGATGCGACTCATTTCAGTCACACCCACGCGCGCCAACAGTGTTTGAACAAAGTGGAAACACCAAAGCAGAGGATCACCCATCGATCATCGTCGGCCGAACGTCGACAGGCGTCGCTATGACGACGGGGATGTCCTCCATGTTGACATCCACGGGCTCCTTGTCCTTTCTCCTTCCTCGGCCAGCACCGCCATGGGCAGTCTTAAAAGCCATCTCTCTAAAGAAGCTAGGGTTTTTGAAAGACTCTAGAGGAAGAAGGAGAAGGAAAAAAAAAGTAGAAGACTCTTTCTCTCTCTCCCTTATAGATGCCTATTTATAGGCATGAGTAACGTGCGTGAAACAATAAAGGCTGACATCAGCAAAAAAATAAACTCTTCGGGCCTCGTGAAACTGACGGCTGCATATATTCCAAAAAATTATCATTAATCTTTCAAACTTCGAGGTATTATCTTCTTGTATTAAAAACGAAAAGTGCATGCACCACACCCCCCCCCCCCACAGCAATACGCGGAGCGGTCATGCGCCCAGAAGAGCCATGCACCCAGATGAGGATATGCGCCCAAAATAACGACGACCCATGCTTCTTGTTCAAAGTATTCCAAAACTTGGCAGAAAGTTTTAAAAACTTTGAAGGGGATCTTGTAGAAGCATAGAATTTCAGGTGCATCTAAGGCCAGAAATCTTATGCATCCCAAATTGACATGCACCGAAGAACTCAACAAAATACTTGGCACAGCAAAAAACAGCAAAGAAGTATAGCATAAAAATTGGGCTTTTATTTCATATGTCAGTCTATTACATGTCTAAAACTCTTTTACAAAGGAAATTCTTTACAAAGAAAGGAAAAAAAAGCCTAAAAAAGGCTATAGCTTGGCGCATCACTCAAGTGCTACAGCCAGGTGCATCACTTCAACATACAGCCAGGCGCATCACTCAAGTGCTACAGTCAGGCACATTATTTCAGCATCTCAGCGTAGGCACATCCCATGCATAGTCAGACCGAATCACTTCCTCATCAGTGTATGGGCACTCTAGCAAGAGGAGTGGCTCTTCTAGCCTAACAAAATTGGGGCACGATAGTCCCGATCTACAGCTCTTCCAATATAACAAAAATTAGGGCACGACCGCCCCATCAAGCATTTAATGCTATGTGACGGATTAGGCAACACATTTCCAGAAGACTAAACAGTTGGCAGCTTTTTTGCAGAAAATTAAGAGTCGCTAATATCAGCATCATCATTTGCTTCTTTGTCGGCTACAGCTGTCCTTGCCACGTGGCCGACCGATCACACGCATGCACCTCCGGTGCCATACACCCAAAAATTTGCATGTGCCTCAAAAGCCATACGCTTTCGACTTACTCAAAAGACAAGCTAAGTCCCTACATGCGCCTCCACAGCCATACGCCTAAAACTCAGCTTGTGCCTCAAAAGCCATGCGCCTGGACTCGCTCTTGATCCCTAAAGACAACAGCTCAGTCATCTTTATGCGCTTAACCCTAGGCGCATCATGACAGATCACTCTCCCCCAAATCTAAGATCTTCGAGTCACAGACATGCGCCATGTGCCTTTTGACTCGGTTCTGCTCAAGAATAGGTGCTAACCACCCAAGATCTCAACAACAGACGAATCTCAACAACTGTCATGTGTCAGCTCCACCGCAGCCCAACAGAGCAGTTCAACAGATTTGGCTTTAACTCGGGGCACATCGTCTATGCATCCTACAGCATCAGCCATGTGGTGTTCCTACGTACAGGTGCATCCTACATATGCGCGCATGATCAGACCAATCTGCTGCCTATAAATAGAAGGATCATTCATTCATCCCCGGGAGGACACACACAGAGATCAGCATATCTACATACAGAGACAAGAAGAGACACGTAACATCTACTTCTCCTCCAAATGTTCCGACATCCAGACCAACCCAGACCTTCAGAGAATTCAAGATCGTCGTCAGATCGTCAATGGAGTCAACGTATTTCCACTCGCTCCACCGATACAGTTCCCAGATAAAAATAAAAATGTACTCCTAGGACTACGTCTAAGTCCTATATTGTATATTATTTTGTTTGTAATTAAAATACCAAAGTTTTATCAATCAAAAAAACCTTGTCGCATTTTTGATGGCAAACAGTAGCTACAGTTTATACTACAACAGGGTCTACCGGGTATGATCACATATCTGACTAATACTTCTCCCATCCCGACTAACACTAACAGATCCAAATCATGACATGTCAAAACACATAAATCCTGCACAAATAAAACACGATCACGAGATCATTGTACAACAATAGCATGAAAGGCACATCTCCTGACTAGGAATCTATGCAGTACAAGTCCGTGTAACGTACGTGTCAGAAATCAAGTACACATTACTAAAATGTGTAATATAGAAACTATCATATATATACTGAAAACAATTAGAGAACTATAATTGCCTTTGTTCCTGAGCTGAAAGTAACAATAAGAATCTGTATATGTGTCCTAAACCTATATATATATATATATATATATATATATATATATATATATATATATATATATATATATATATATATATATATATATATATATGATAATATAGTATCAGTAGCTATCCTAGAGTCTATTACACTTACACAAGATCATTTCTATATACACATAAGGTAGACTATGATTCACAAGTAAAAAGGAACTAGTTTGATATTCTGGTCCTAGCAACTTATTAACCTAAAAGTTAATATGTACGCCATAGTTATCATGGTAGTCTCTAAGTTACTAACCAATATATGGTATGAGATATACTTCTACAAAAAATAAATATGATCATATAGAGTATGTTACAATAAGAATAAGAATATGTATACGTGTCCTAGACCTATATATAATAATATAGTATCAGTAGCCATCCTAGAGTCTGTTACACTTACACAAGATAATTTCTATATACACATAAGGTAGACTATGATTCACAAGTAAAAAGGAACTAGTTTGATATTCCGATCACCTAGCAACTTATTAACCTAAAAGTTAATATGTAAGCCATAGTTATCATGGTAGTATCTACGTTGCTAACCAATATATGGTATGAGACATACTTCTACAAAAAATAAATATGATCATAAGTAGAGGGAGCTTATTATTCATAACACAATGTCATAAACTAGAGAATGACAACATCTATAAATTGCCAATTGTGACAATACCAACCCTATGTGTATTCAATCATATAGTCTTATTAACCATTAGAACAACATACTAACATGTTCCCTATGATTTCTATCAGTCTAAAATGGAATATAACTATATCTATAGTGCGACACACCATAATAACGATATTTGGACGAATTTAGCACTAAATATATGCTGAAATGTAACGTCACAAACACCTATTGTTGGTCATGTAAACAAGTGAAATAAAATAGTTCCAGCATGGTTTTGGGTGTTAAATATGTTTTTAAAGTTTTGTACGGGTTAGAGGAAAATTCGTACATAAAATGATAGCGTTTGTCACATTTTTACACTAAATTACAGTTCTGAAATTTTATGCTTTTCATGACAAAAGCAAGATTCCACCCTATTATAGCATGCAATTACCATAAAATAAAATATTGTCATGATAGGGGGTTAAGTTAGAGTTTTGATTGTGAAAGTTTCAGTCCGAAATACTAAATATTCACACAGAAAATGTCGCACGCGAAAAATGTCGCAGTTCTGGAATTGAATTAAAATGTGACAAAATACAATGTTAACATTTATATAAGCACGTTTCTATCATGAAATAATTATAGAATATGTTAGGGGTCATTCATAAGTAAAATTTTGTGAAGGTTTCATGCACAAAATAACATGTATAGATAGGTGTACAAACAAAATATCGTGTTCACCATCTTTTAAATTGATTTTTCATATTTTAATTATGGTTTCTACCTAGAGGATTGATGTATCTAGTTGTATCCTAAGTTAGGAAGCATAAAATGGCAAGAAATATGTTACTTACCTATTTTGAGTATCGTGGTACAGTCGTGACACCAACGGTTCAACGGGGACACTTGTTAGGAGAACGTCTCTACAGAAAGGAAAATGACAGCAAATCTGTAGCAAATCATATATGTATGCAATAGAAATTGATAGAGTTACTCGATAGAGAATGTTAGGAAGAGTTTTACCTGGTGGTTTGGGCTGCATAACCCAATCTTTGAATAATTGTACCAGCAAGATCTATACTGAATACATTGTCGTGCAACGACGATTAGGAAATAATAAACCACTAAAACCCTAGGAAATTATATATGGTTGGAAAACTAAAATGTAGAGCTACATGTTAGAGGTAAATTTGAAGGGCTTACCTTTAGTTTTGGTGGTGTATTTGGCCTCGGAAGTCACCCTATCATGTTGCACCTATTATGGAACTTGGCTGAAAGTTTCCTCCTTGTATGGACTGTTTGAGAGTGAAATTTGAATGAAAGGGATGGGAAAGAATGTATGGGGATGTAGGGGAATGAATGAGGGAGGTATGGGAGAAGTTTTAGGAGAAATTAAGGTAATGAGAGGGAGTTATAGCAACTACCACACTAAGTGGCTACCACATAGGACCGGCCTTAGCATATTTGTAAGTGGCTGTTGTCCACCACTTGTGTGGACCATAGTTTGGTCCACTAAGGGTTGGTTTAGGTCCCCTAGGTCCTAGGTACGTGTGGGTCAAAATTGGGTTCAATTGGAAATAATTTGAATAGGTTTATCTAACCCAAACTACATCCTAGTCCAATACAACCTAGATTGATAATACCCTAGTCATGGTGTGCCTAAATAACTACCTCGCCCATCTTACAAATTGTTTTATGAGAAAATAGAGAACCATTAATATAATACTACGTATATTTATACAAATATTGATCATGCAACAAGTATGTATATATTTATACAAATATACTAATATAGATACCCAACTATGTACTGACAAAAATATAATTGATGCATTGGAAACGAAGGTTACATAATGTATTATATTAGAGTGTTTGCATTGCCATAAATTACATGTACAAGTAATTAATATAGAATATATAAATAACAAGTAAAATAAAGTTATATAGCTCTAAATTTTAAATGTAATGTGAAAATTGTTCGGAGGTAATCTTCTAGTACTTACACCAAAGATCGAATAGAGTTGATTTTGGATTATAACATGATGGATTTGGTCAAATTAAATTTTTGTTGGTTTTGCATTACAAGACAATGGATTTGGAAAACGTTACAATTGTAAAGAGAATTTTATCTTTATTTTCACATTTAAAAATATAACCTCATTGTCAAAATTGAAATGTAATAAAATTTTAGATTGGGCTTTATATTACTTATTTTGTACTTTTTAAACAATCACTTTAGATATAAACCCCTTAAATCTTGCCTATTCCGATATAAGCTCTCAGAATCTTGTTAATTAAAATGAGACCCCTTGAATCAACAAGATTATTGCTCATGAATTTTTGTGGCTAAGAACACTAATAGACATCTGTTAACTGATATCATATTTTTATCATTTTGTCCCTTTCAGCTTCATCCTCAAACACATCAATCATAACCAATTATTCTTCATTATTCAACCCAACCACTAACCTCCTACAACCGATCACCTTACCCATTAAAGTCCTTCCTCTGCTCATTATTATCAAATACAACAAACCTAAACAAACGGAAAGCTAAAATACAACCAACACGAACAAATATGATAACGTAACAACATCACTATATTCCACTCGATAACATAGCAACAATGCTATATTTCATGTCTTTGATAGCAATACAATATTCCATGTATCTAGCATAAAAAATAGTATATTCCACACGATAACATAAAAATAATACTCTATTTCAATTTCCACACGATAACACAACAACAATACTATATTCCATATGACAACATGACAACATCACTATATCCACTTGATAACATAACAACAACGCTATATTTCATGTCTATGATAGCAATACAATAGTCCATGTATCTAAATAGCAAGTTGATAATAAAATATTACTCTCTTTTATTTTGGTTCTTTTTTGAACTTGGCATTAGCAGTCTCATATAATATAGAACAAGTATAGACGGTTCCTTTTATTAATTATGAAGGTAAAGGAGAGAATGATCAAAATTACCCACCAAGTGATGAATCAACTTCGTCTCGAACACAAAGACTCTTAATAATTCCTCCGCATGAATCCAAGTTCAACCATGCTCTTTAAGCCAACAAGACAACACAATGTACAGTGCGGAGCAGGGCCTACAACGTTCGTGTCTGATACGTTGATGCTTCACCAACCTAGATCATGCGAGTATTGTAAACTTATTGTTTGTTCAGTTCATAAACTCTCTTACATGTACGTGACACTATGATTGTACACAAGTGAGGTTATATATACTATTTGATTTTAGAGTCGTGTTATTTCATAATTTTTGACTTGACGTGTTTGTATTACGGCTTTTATTTGAGCGATAGTAGGGAGAGAAAATACTATAGTAGGCATGTGGGCAATCCAGAACTATCTCATGACATACTCGTGGCTAATAATATAGCCATACTTGTACAGTTCTTTATGTTTTATACTACATGGGTACTTTAAGCTGTATATGTACTTGCTCAATCTTGATTGGATAACATTGATATTTAGGCAAGGAGGATTTGTTTCCTTTATTTTATATACCTTCCGATGATGAGAATAAGGTTCTTATTGCAGACGCATGATTAGATGGTGAGGATGTTCATGGCAATACTTAGCTCTGACATCAGTTATCTTAGTTGTTGTTAGTCGTATTGTCACGTCCCAGAACCAGAATACTGGAGAGTAGGGGACAGATACAGCCAGCTACGTATATAGAAGTGTAATCCACCTCGATATACGGTCACGGCTATCTAGATGTATAAGGGTTTATCTAGAAGCCATCAGTCTCTTATGGTCAAGAACAAGCCTAGTGTCTCAATCTCAAGCAAGTAATAATAGTTACAAGATGTTAGACCATCAGATATTCAATAGTAAGGCATCTCATACATTTCATATACAGATGATCATGAAGCTAGTCGTACAAAATATGAGGACTAGCAAGAGTTTTAGTCATACATGATCAACCCTAGAATTTGTTAATCATGTTACAGCCCTAGGCAGACAGTAAATAAAGTATTCAACATGAGCTAACACTTGCTCGGTGGCTAAACGCCTCAAAAGAATAATTTTACAATAGAGTGGGAGAGCAAAATAAAACTCACTCGTTGCCAGGGTTGTATCTAGTGTTCACCATGTGGCTAGAAGGCTAGAAGATCCTCGAAAGCTACTTTGAAATCTGGCCATACAAAACCAGCTAGATCAGAACCCAGAAAGAGCAAGTGCCACAAGGGAGGCTTCACTTAAGAACTAAAACCAGCATGTTAGCACATGATTTATAAAGGATAACGAAAAATATGAGTTAGAGAAAACAGGATGATAAACGATAAGATAACTAAAGGACTATTCTAGTAACCAAGTTATAACCCGTAAACTAAACAAGGACCGGGGTTGTAACCCTTCACCTGAACAGAACTTAGTCTCTAACCAATTATCGAATAAGTAAAGCATAACAGTAACGTACTGAAGTAACCATGTACTGACATGTCTAGACAAGACTAGACTAGACTCCATTCATCAATCACGACCAAGCAAGGAGTACGACTTGCTACTTTTAACTAACTAGGGTTATCACAAGCCTAATTACTAATAAGATGCAATGACATGTTCCAACAGCCACAAGCACTGCAGAATTAATCCAGGTTATCCAGATGCAAGTTGAGAGAGTTGGATTAGGTGACTTGGGAGTGCAACACATGACAGTGCGCTGGAAATGTGCCCTACTCGACGGCAGGCTACAAGTCCAATTAAAGTGCCCAGATAACGGGACTGCCTGTAGCTGGAAAATCCCTTTATGAACTACTTGATCAATCTAGTTACTACCCTAGTCAGATTCAGTATGAATCCCTGACCGTGGTAATCAGGAATCCATGTCCTAGGCATGATGTAAGACGAGACATGTAGCTTGTACAGGCACAACCAAAAAAATCAACGACGGTGTCAAGACAAGAGTTACTTAGCAAGTCTAGGTAGTTGTCGCAACAGCGTTCAAGAATTATCATGTCATATAGGGTTACTTATCATGTCAAGAGTGCGTCATGAAGGACCACTATCAAGAATTATCATGTCATGCTGCTTGTCAAAAGTGCACCACGACGGGTCACTATCAAGAATTATCATGTCATGCTGTTTGACAAGAGTGCACCACGATGGATCACTATCAAGAGTTATCATGTTATCATGTTCATGCCAGATTCAAGTTACTAGCTCAAGACTATCAAGTGTCAAGTCGGGTCACCGCGATTTAGGTCAAGTATATAAAACATGCAAAGAAGATCGAGAACACCCATATGGAAATGAAAACATAAGTCACATATGAACCCTGATTAAAGTGAGACAAGAAGATTCTTGAAGCCAAGACAAAGATCTACAACTTTCATATTCTGAGTTTTTTGAGATTCTAGATACAAAATAGCTTAAACAGGCAAAAATAGCAAAATAATGCAATTCCGACGCATGAAAATTCTTGCGCATCCGTGCATCAGAATTCCTGCACATCCGCGTATCAGAATTCTTGCGCATCCGTGTATCAGAACATTCGCACATCAGAATTCCTGCGCATCCGTGCATCAGCACATCCGCGCATCAAAATTCCTACGCATCCGCGCATCAGAATTCCTGCGCATCCGTGCATCAGCACATCCGCGTATCAGAACTCACGCTGCGTCTTTAGAACATATGCGTAGGAAGACTATGCACATGACACGCTCGGAGTCAAAAAATGTGTTGCTAGGACTTCACGGCGCATGGCCTCCCGGTCGCATGGGGGTCATCGTCCCCAACACCAAGTTCAACCATGAAAGTTCTGAAAACTTGACATGCCCATAACTTCCTCATTCGAAGTCGAAATCAAGCAAAATAAAAGCCACAACTGTACAAAATTGAATTCTCTACAACATAGAACCATTAGTTTTTGGAAATACCAAGTTTTTAGAGATCAAAACCAAGAAAAACTTTAAGTCTAGATCTACAAGAATCTATCCATGGAAACTAAAAACTCCAAGTTCTAAAGAGGCTTAGAATCAAGCAAAGAAGATAATAGAACAATAAAACTTGAGATCCATCATAAAATAAGTTGCACTTACCTAGGGTTTCTTCAATGGGTGGAGAGGAATAATGGAGAAGATGAAGAAAATAAATGAAAGTAATAAAGAGAGAGAGGGGAGAGTTGACTTATATATCAACCCCTCTCATCTCAAACTACACAAAACCAAACCAAGCCAAGCCGGACCAAGATGAACCAAAATAAACCAAGGCAAGATTAAACTAGGATCAGGCTAAGCAAGATAAGTCTAACTATGGATCACCTGACAAACGTCAGAAATCCGTACACGTATACTAAAAATACATATAACGGAAAATGGGAGTGACGACTCTATCCACCTTAAATGAATTTTGTCTTTGGAATTTAATCAAGAGGCAAGAGATGTCGGGGCAAGCTATACTAATCACGAGCAATCTATGACTAGCATCCAATCAAATAATCATTCATGCAAGCAAGGAATTTAAAAGTATAAGGCATAAGGAAGACATTCTGCTGGAAACCTCTCTGTCGGTTCTGTATCTGAGCATGTGTCTGGACATACGGCTGGGGTCTCTGCTGCTGGAAGACTTATGCCTGAGGCGGCAATGGCCTCGGAGGCTGGTACTGTTGTTGCACTGGTGCTAGGGCTGGTACCCTAACCGATGGACTAGTTAGGTTCGACGATGATGAACTGGCTCTATTCGGACAGGACCCTATCTTGTGATCCGGTGCCCCACAAGCCAAGCACAGTCCCTGTACTCTGCGACACTCTGATACTATATGCCCTGGATTACCACAATGAGTGCAGCCCATTGTGGAAGACTGTATCTGCTTCTGTTGCTGAGGGGACGTCGGTGTCGAGCGCTGAACCGAAGAAACCGAATTCGCCCTTCGGGAAACTCCAATAGTCAAAGCCCTAGCTGCCGGGGCTGGTGCTGAGGACAGACTCATCTGCCCATGGGACCTCTTCCGTCCTCCGCTTTTATCTACAATCCTCTATGAAGTATATTCATGCCTCTTTGCTGCTCGTAAGACGGCATCAAACGTCTGGTGCTCAAACTACTCTACCGATATAATGATCTCTAAGTGAAGCCCCTGCTGAAACCGCTATGCTCGATCCAATTTGGTTGCCACCAAGTTAGGAGCAAACTGACTAAGCGTAGAAAACTCGGCCGCATATCCATCGACCGTCCTTTCCATCTGCTTGAGATTAATAAATCTTGCCTGTAGGTCATAGCGAGCTACTGCGTCGAAGTACTTGGTCTGGAACTTGTCGCTGAATACCGTCCACAAAACTGGCATCGCTAATCCAACTGCTAACATCATCCACCAGGTGCGGGCTAAGTCCAATAACTGTAGGCGCACTATAGCCACCTTCTCTTCCTCAGGAATCCTAGCTGCTTCCAGGATTATCTCTGTGTCCTGAAGCCATGCATCAGCAGCGATAGCATCTTCACTGTCATCAAATAAGGGAGGGTTCAGGCGCTTAAAATTATTGGCTGCATTATTCTCTTGATAACCAACTCTGCCCATGGCATCTTGTACTGTCTGGTGCAGGGCATTGCCCCGACGATCTTGTGACGCAAGCAATTTCCGGATGAGTCCCACCAGGGTTCCATTTTTTAGGCTCTGCAGGCTGGACGGGTTGAACTAGGGGCTCTGGATCCCCGGAATGCATAACTCGGAATGCTGCTCCTGAATGTTGGGCTTAGTCCCCAGGTTGCTGCTGGTTCACTGGAGGTTCTCCTTTTGGCTGATCAGTAGGACCAGGAACAATGCTACTGAAAAATAATGACATAGGGGACAATAAGGAAGGACCAAGATAGATCAGGGATATAAGCATGTGATCAGGTCAAGATTCCAGGAAGATTAGAAGGCACGAGTAGAGATTAAGGACGAATGCTGATTGAGACATCTATTCGGTAAAACCCTCACACATCTTGATTTACAAGACCTTACATGGGCCACCACTCGTATGTCTTGGAACTCTTTAGTATTTCATTTTAATCAGGTTTGTTCATGAGATACACTTATGGTTTATATTTATTTATGGGCCAGGATGGTTAACCTTCTTCTATGTTGAGATGCCGTATTGGATGATTCAGTTAGATTGCTTATGCTTTCATTATCTACTTGTTATAGTTTTATCCGCGGATTGAGTTAGATATTATTTAGTATGATATCATACATGCCTGGATGTTATTGTGATGGATACAATGCATGCAGAGGTTTAGACACGTACTACCATCGATACCACAATGTATATTGGACGTTCTCATGTACTAATACCCAATTATTCGTGAGTGGCTCATGATAGCTTCACTGCCTTTCAATGGGGTTGGTCTGCTTGAGGACAATGTCATGATGCCTCCTTATTCGTAGGACGCGATCTTATCGTCATGGTACCAATTCCTGAAGCTGACCATCATGCTACTGGTGAGTTATCATTTTGTGCCTTGGGGGATATCGTGTGTTGTCTTTATTACCCTTAGAACTCGTTCAAAACATGCACTTTGTTACATTCACTTTTAGGTGCCAATTAGTCTAGCCTCCTTTCGAGCCAGATTTTTTTTCCTGAACCATACACGAAAAATTGGTCCTAGGGGTTGTTGACGGCCTAGGAGCAACGAGGTGAGGTCTCGTACCTCAATGGGAGGTGCTCTCGCAAGGTTTGGAGTTGCATCGCAGAGGCTTTATGCAAGGGGTTGGTGGTGGTGTCAGCTTGTTTGAGTATGAGATGGTCCTTGCCCAATCAAAATAGGGGGATAATAGGGTGGCTCGGCCTGGTGAAGGGGGTGAGTGAGAGGAGATGTGGAGGACAAGAATAATTAAGGCTAGGGCTTTATATTGGAAAGATGGAGGTGAGATTGAAAAAGAGTGATGGAGATGAATAAATTAGGGTTATGGCTTGCTCAAATTTGGGGAGGGTGGATAGAAGGAAGAAGAAAGGAGGAACTCCATCTCATGGCTGTCAAATGTGAATAGATGATCATGTTTATTTATAGGGAGAAGAGGTTCATGGATAATTTGGTCTCAAGAAAGTCATATTTTTTAGTTTGGATAAAAAAATTAACTGCTACTCAATGGAGTTTGTTGCAACTTGCAACTTCTCAATAGTTCATTGTATTAACTGGTATTATACAACTTCAGTGTGCCAAATTACAAAACTGGAATAATTGAGAATATTTGATTGCAATTAAGCCAACTTTTTGATAAATTGTTGCTATCGAACAGTCTTGAACCACTTTCCAAAAAGAAGAAAAATAAGAGAACAAAAAGTAGCCAACAAGAAAACAATAAAAAACAACAACTTTATTTTGACTACTTATGCTTACTTTTAATGAGTGATAAGCTAGTTGATTTTGAGGGCAACTTTTGAAAGCATGGGAGAGAGATTTTTTTTTAAGGCCATTGATATAGGCACCACATATGTTGTTAGGGGACAACACATGATATGGAGATTTTTGTTAGCGGTTGTCATCAAAACTGATAAAGCGAAATATATTCTCTTCTAGTAGTGCTATTCGTGCCTCCAAAATATGCCCCCAAACTATCCTTACTTACGTGACAGCTGTTATGGCATCTGACATGTCAGTTGACATGGCAAATTGTAACTCAAAAAATTAATTATCCAAATTTTTTAATGTTAATATTAATTTTAATTTTAGTTTTAGCTTAAATGTTAATATTAATATTAATGTTAACAATAATGTTAATATTAACATTAATATTAATGTTAATATTGAATTTAACCTTTAATGTTAATATTAATATTAATATTAATATTAATATTAATTTTAATTTTAATTTTAATATTAATTTTAATTTTAATGTTATTGTTATTTTTAATGTTAATTTTAATTTTAAAATTTGCCTTGTCGGTTGTCATGTCAGACGACACGTAAGCTGCCACATAAGGAGGAATATTTTAAAGGAACAAATAATATTTTTCTGATAGTATTAGTATTAATATTAACATTAACATTAACATTAATATTAATATTAATATTACTATTAGTATTAACATTGAAGGTTAAAATTAAAATTAACATTAATGTTAATATTAACATTGTCATTAACATTAATGCTAACCTTAACCTTAACATTAAAACTAAACTTAAAATTAATATTAATATTAACATTAAAAAAATTGGGTAACTAATTTTTTGGGTTACAATTTATTATGTCAGCTGACATGTCAAATGCCACGTAAGGATGGATAGTTTGGAGGAACATTTTGGAGGTACAAATAGCATTACTCATTCTCTTTCTCTTTTTTCTCTAACAATTCTACCCTATTTTCCTTTTCCTACTCTTTCTTCCTTCATTTTTCTCTTTCAACTCTAATTGGAGATATACATAACTAAAGTTGTCAAGTGGGCCGGGTCAGGCCAGCCAGGCATGAAATTTAAGTGGACCGGGCCGGGTCCGGTCGGACCTCTTAGGCCCATGAACTGTCACGGGCCGGGTTGGGCTATGGGTGAAAAATCTAAGTCCGGCCCGGCACGTGACCCACGACACAGTGAGCTTTGGGTTGGACCGGGCCAGGCCGGGCATGACCCAATATACGGGGATGAGCCGGGTCGATTTGGCCCACTTGACCGCTACGGTGCATCCAATCTCAAGAGCGAAGAACCGAATGAAAACTCAGTAGTTGGGAGTGTATTACAGAGATGTCGTTTACAGGAACCACATTTAAGCTTGAGAGCACAACCATGAATCCATGGGTCTTCAGAGCCCTGTAGAGGCAAGGAAGGAAGAAGAAGTCTGGATAATGACAGACATTATATTTCTTTCCATTTGAACAAGTGATCGTTAGCACGGCCCACTCTACTTGATGTGGACCAATCACATTCTTCCAACTGCCACCAACTCTTATTTTTCTTCTTCAGTTTTTTTTTTTGTTCTTTTAGGGGCACCACCACTTCTACTAGGGGGCAGCCCAATTTTTTTTAAAAAACTTACAAGTTTGCCATAGGTTTTTTTTACTAGGGGACAGCCCAAAATTGACTATAAAAGCCAAACTTCTTTTATTTCTTCTCTTCCTCCACTATTTACTTCTCTTCCTCCACTCTTCCTCCACTCTTTTTTTCTCCTCCTCATAGAAACCTAGAATTAACCTAACCTAGGTGAAATTGTCCCCCCACCTAAATTTGTTAAAGATAATAGTGTCAATCACTTCTCCCATTTATTTGTAAGTCAGCGAATTTATTTTTGTGTAATAGTTTAACCTAAATTTTACATATAAAAGTTGAATTTTGTGTTTAATGTAGAAAGAAATAGAAAATGGAACAACTCGGACCATCAAATGCTGGATACTCTCCTCCCACAATGTCCGAAGAACACTTTGATGCATCGGAAGGCCTCGTGGTAACTACACTTTAACTTTATTTCTGATGGAAAATCGAATTTTGACACAGAGGACTGCCACTTCTCTGGCAGTCCCACTCATGGATTTGGACTGCCAGGGATGTGGCAGTCCTATATATGTGAGGGACTGCCACATATGTGGCAGTCCTATAAATGTGGCAGTCCTTTTGACTTTTAACTTCTATTGTAGGAGTTGCGATCTTCCGATGTTGCGGTACATGCTCCAATTGCAACCGTTGTAGGGCATTTATTTTGGACCGATCTTTCGTTTCAATCAAGCGATGATGCGGTACAATGGTGTTGAGAAGTTGGATGGAAAAACAACTTAGTTCTAGTGATATCCAGATCGTGCCGAAATCGCCCGGGACGACACAGTGTGATGGTTGGCTGTGAAAGAGGTGGTGTGTTAAGATCGCACAAGAAAGACACAGTTATCCAAAATAAAGTTCCAAGAAAGAAAGCTGGAACGAGGAAATGTGGTTGTCCATTCACGATCCAGATTAGAAACGAAGAAGAAGGGAAGTGGTCAGTACAAGTGAAGAATGGAACCCACAATCATGAGATTGCCGAGACACTATTGGGTCATCCGTATGTCGGACGGTTGAACCCTATGGAGAAGAAGATAGCCGAAGACTTGTCCACTTCCGGTGTTGCTACGATTCCTCCACCTTCAACAGTTTGGTACAAAAGAGCACCGGTCAAAGCCATCGCTTGGACCACACCTTTCGTTGATTAGATCAACCATTGTAAGAAGTTGTTGAAGTTTGAGGAGCCAAGAGACTTACCTGCTGACCACTACGACGTCGAAATCGACTAAGTATGGATATATTTACAGTTTAACATTTTGTATATTGAGGACCACTTTTGTATATAGTGAAATATGAAGTCCACTAATCTATATGGAGTAAATTTTGTATACAGTGAAATATGAAGTTCAGTATGTTATACGTGTCTACCTGTGTGCTATCTGTGTTATATGTGTCTACCTGTGTGCTATTTATGTGTTTATATGTGTGCTATCTGTGTTATATGTGTTTACCTGTGTGCAAGTATGTGTGGCAAAATATACCAATTTGTTAAAGTATCAGATCCAGTATCAGGACTGCCACCCCCTGGCAGTCCTACATTGAATTAGGACTGTCAGGGTGCTGGCAGTCCTAATTAAAAGTTGTTGTTATATAAATGGCCATTCTCCGTTGTTTTAGCACGGAGAATGACCATTCTCCGTGTAATTTAGCACGGAGAATAGCCATTCTCCATATAATTTTTACGGAGAATGACCAGTATCAGGACTGCCACCCCCATGGCAGTCCTACATTAAATTAGGACTGCCAGGGTGCTGGTAGTCCTAATTGAAACTTGCTGTTATAGCAAGTATCAATTAGGACTGCCAGCACCCTGACAGTCCTAATTTAATGTAGGACTGCCAGGAGGGTGGCAGTCCTATTTGTAAGTCTCTGTGATAAGAGTTTTGAAACTCTCTATCACAGAGAGTTTCAATTAGGACTGTCACACCCCTGGCAGTCCTACAAAAGAGGAGGAATGCCAGGAGGGTGGCAGTCCTAATTGAAACTTGCTGTTATATAAATGACCATTCTCCCGTGTTTTAGCACGGAGAATGGCCATTCTCCGTGTAATTTAGCACGGAGAATGGCCATTCTCCGTGTAATTTAGCACAAAGAATGGTCATTCCAGTGTTAAAATGCAGGAGAATAACCATTCTCCATGCTAAATTACACGGAGAATGGCCATTCTCCGTGTAAATTAAGACGGAGAATGGCCATTCTCCATAAAAATTACACGGAGAATGACCATTCTCCGTGCTAAATTACACGGAGAATGGTCATTCTCCTGCGTTTTAACACTGGAATGACCATTCTCCGTGTAAATTAAGACGGAGAATGTCCATTCTCCGTGTTAGAAACACGGAGAATGCCATTCTCCGTGTTAATTTACACGAAGAATGGTCATTCTCCTGCATTTTATGGTCAGTTGAAACTTTGGAGGGCCATAACTTTGCAGGGAGGTCGAAATGAGGCCCGGTTTGTCGTAAAATGAGCATATTTTCGAGGAGCTTGAGATTAACCGCTTCATCGTTAGACGGCCTTTGGAAAATTTAGAATCGTAAAAAAATGATGTTTGGACCTCCGTTTTAGCACTTTTGCCGAAATTTTAGAATCGCAAACAAATATTAATTCAATGACTTACAAATAGGACTACCACCCCCTGGCAGTCCTACACTTATGAGGTCAATATACAACACCCAAAAATATCAACATCCAAAAATATTTTAACACAAGTATCCAACAACATGTTCGACACCCAAAAATATCAACATCCAAAATAGCCAACTTCAGACAATCAGACAATCATACTACATATCATGGCGGGCCTTCGAACGAGACTCCGCATTACGCATGAATGGGAACTCAACCTCGTCGTCGATACGTTCAAGCTCGTTGGCGACCAAGGCACTAGTGTCGACCAAGACACTAGTGTCACTTTGGCAAGCGCTCCGAAGTGTCTTGGCCAGTTCCTTCGCCCTTCTAGACTGTAAATGAAAGTATAATTGAATTTAGTCTACAAACATGAAAATCTCAAACTAATTACTAATATGGAACTCACCATCTTCACCAATGAAACATACAAGATGTTTTTCGAAGGAAGATTTCCAACAGCTACTACGGCCTCGGGACCCGGGTTTGTAGGGTTCAACAACTTAGGATGTCCGACCCGTCGGAAGTACGGCATGTAGTCCTCGCTGTAGTCGGCCATCTGGGTGACCGGTTGACTCTCATATTCCCCAAGCATGTGTCTTTGCCACTCGTAGTAGAAGTCGGTCACCCAGTCGAAATACGCCGGTTTGTAGTTCAATGGTTGGGTCCCGCGGGGAGGTTCCAACATCTGTAGTGTGCGCTTCGACATACTTTACACGAAGCCAAACTGCCGAAGTACACGATCAGGCATGTACACGATCAGCCATATGATTTCTTGAAGACGGGAAGAGTTGTAAAACTAGTTTCCTCAAGTCCAAGGTTACTTGAGACAAACTTGACGATCTTCGAGTACCATTTTGTGGATTTTTTATTTCTGTAATGTTCTTTGGTCGTGACGCGACCGGTAACTGGTAGCTCCAGTATCCGGTAGACGTCGTCAAGTGTAATGGTCATCTCCCCGCATGGGAGATGAAACGTGTTGGTCTCCGGGTGCCATCTCTCCACAAAGGCGGATATCAGGGCACTATCCATTGTCCTATAGGCATAATCTGCCAAATTATGCAAACCGTTCGGTACGATTTTAACCTGGACGGCCTCCGATAAGCTTCTAAACGGTCAAGACACGGTTTTCTTCCCGTGACTCACAGCCCTAAGGATACGATATGTCCTCTGTATATCAAACAACATATAAAAACATAAACAAAATGAAATACATATAGATATCATATACTAAACTGGTAGCTTACAAAAGTAATGTACATACCGGGTTCTTCCATATTGCATATGCAATATGGTTCTCAAAAGAAGCCAACATTGAGCCACCTGGCGGACGGACATACGGCTCAGAAGGACCGGCCTCCTCAGATGGAGGAGAACCACCTTGACGTGGCGAACGACCATGCGGCTCAGAAGGACCGCCCTCCTCAGATGGAGCAGAACCACCTTGACGTGGTGGTAGGAGTTGGCTAATTGGCACGTCGTCGTCATCACTGGAAGAAGGAGAAGAAGTACGAGCTCGTTGCTTTGACCGAGCTTGTGGTCCCGGTGGCGGTCTCTGTCACGCCCCGCTCCCGTAAGAGCGATCGTCCTCGCTAAGGCGTGATGCCGCACGGGCCTAGGTTGCGCCCGTACAAGGCCAAGTCCAGAAACGGCCGATTCGAGCTAGGCCACAGAGTCGTACAGAGTATCCCCATTTGCAGCGAAAGGTAAATGAACACGAATTGAAGCAAATTCAAACTCTTTATTGATATTCAAGAAGTTTACAAGCGGCGCTAGGCCAAGTTTACAAATCGCTCAAGCTCTCTCTCTCTGAAACATAAAAGGCGTGCCAAGTGGCTTACAAGAGGGAATGATTCATGGCGATGTTCTGATACATTATGTCCTGTATAGGGTGCTTCAGCTCCTTGCAACGCTCCAAGGCTCGAGAGATAGCTTCGCGCCTTAGCACGTTCGAGGGAAGCTCCGCACCCGCCGACGTTCCCTGCTTCCTGCAAGCAGACTGTGGGGTTATCAGTACATTGTTATGCACTGGTGGGGAGGCTAGCTCGCCCACAATGCTATCATTACCAAATACGTTCCATTTACTTTTGTGCACCGTCTATCATTCATTGTCTTTCTAATCTTGCCTTAGGATCAATTTCATGGCACATATCATGACCTATCTCGTGTTGCTGAATTCAAGTGTCGCATGGAAATACATGCACGACTTACCTATACTTACCGTCCGGCCTTCCCTGTCCAAGGTAAACCAAGTTAGTCAACAATTCACATATTTCAACATAACATGATTCATGTAAACATTAAATGTTACGGGCGTGTTCATATCTCGGGTCCTAGCACGTCGTAGGCACGTTCAGAATATTGTATTTCGAGCATGTTCAGGATGTTACATTGCAAGCGTGTTCAAGAGTGTTATATTTCGGGCATGTTCATGATCAGGATGCTATATTTCAAGCACATTCAGGAGGCACTTGTTCATTTAACTTAGACTACTTTAATTTCAATACAAGGACTTGCACGTGGATTGCCACCAGCATAGTCCACTTAATCTACATGCATGGGTCGCTGGCTTTACAAGCCATTTTGGACATTCCCCTTGGTAATTCTCAATTTAGCGTAGGGTGATGGCTGGTACACCCCGTTAAGTCTCTTGAATATACCCTGCACTTACGTCCCCTGGTGCCCAAGCCCGTACCCAGGCAGACCGTAAGCCCCGTATTGATTCCGCCTAGGCCGGCCACGATTACCCTCCATCGATCGTGCCGCGAAATCCTTCCTCATGACGGCCACGGTATTCCCCCCATCGCCCGTGCCGTTTGTCCACGACCATTTCGTATTTTACTTATCATTTAACATAACGGTTGTCTTCGAGCCGTAGGCTAACCCTTAGCCATAATGCGTTATCGACCAGGCTGGCGTCCGTGCAGCGCGGGTAGAGAGCCCCGTTGCACGTGCCCGTCACACCTGTCGCTAACGTCTTTCATGTCTTATCTTTTATGTATTCTTTCTTTCATTTCTTTCTTTCACTTGTTCGTTCGTTCATTCATTTTCACGTATTTATTCATTCGTTCATTCATTCGTTGATTCATTCATTTACGTATTACGCAACTCCCAGTGCGGGAGTCGCCTTGCCGACCTATCGGTCCCATAGCCTTTCAATGTTGCTAAACTCTATTCGGAGCGACTATGTTGATAGTCTTTCCATTTATTGTTGTAAACCATTCATTATTTCATTGTTTGAACGCATATGGGACTTGAACGTGAGCTTGTGCCTTAGCACGAGCGTAGAGCGCGGTGCGAGAGTTTCTATATTTGCCGAGTTCTTTTCCATGTTCTAAACAAGCATGCAAGATGGGATAATTCCCTTAGCTAGGTGCGTTGAGTCATTTATTAGCATGCACGGTGTTATCGCCTAGCGATTCTAGTGATAGTGTCCGTATTGTTATGTGTCTAGGCTAAGCAAAGACGGGTTCATCGGAGCCACCCACCTTAGCGATGTTCGCATCGGCCGAGCGATACTCCGAGCGCGCCTTTAAAAGTCTAAGTCTAGATTCAACTTGACGGGACAATGCAAGCCTTGCATCGATTCTTCATCGGTTCGATGCCAACTCTTCGGGTCGACGGCTCGTTCGAGTCGTTGTACTTGCCGTTTGAATCGACGTTCCGCTAGGGCAGAGCGGGTCGTTACATAATACACCACTCAAAATAAGTCTCGTCCTCGAGACTTTTTGAGTGCAGGTCATCCTACCATTCCTTAACTCGTGTCGTCGTATTTCTTAGACAATTTCATCGAACGGCTCTATCGTTCGATGACATCGAACCATACTTGATATCCTTTTAAGTTCCGTATCGTACGCATTTGGTCGATTTCATTGAATAGCCTTTCATTCATTTTATAGTTGATTGTACTTATTCAATTCAAGTGTTTCTTCGTCTTGGTTGCTATTTCTCCGTGTCATGGGACAAAAATGGTTTCACGAGGCACGTTGTAATTCGTCAAATGCGAGGGTCGTAGGCTGAGGCAAACTCACTTTCGTTTATCTCGGTCATCGAGATGACCCGATTCGCTTCTCAAGCGTTCGTACCTACGAAATCAGTATGATTTCTACTTAGCAGGGTCGACCAAGTCTAAGTAATTTTCATCCGATTCAAGACTACGTATTATACTATCATCGAGTATATCTTCCTATCAATGGTTCAATTCGTTATACCAACTTTTACTCTCACGATATCGATTCCATACCATTCACTTGTTTAGGGCTAATCTTGTCGCCGTTCACGCTCACTCTGTCTACACGTTTCTTGATTCTGAGCCACGCTCGTACTAGTATCGATCCTTTACTTAATGCAATTTCAAGATCTTCGACACTCTCCCATTCCTCAAGTCTTGCTTGAACTCAATGTATCACTTGGCTGGATCGTGCACGTATTCCAAGCGTCCCTAAAATACATGTATTCAGCCAAGCCGTATGATCTAAAAATTTGTCATTCTCACTCGAGTCGCATCGTGCACATACTCAAGCGTCCCTGAATATATGCATGTCAGCCAAATCTCGTGAGGGGTATTCTTATATTCGTGATTCACGCTATCCATCCATGCCAATCCTCAAGATCAATCTTTCGACTGCTAACAATTGAAACAGGGCGTCTCGCCTAACCGCTAGGCTATTTCTTTTTGAGGCTAAGTCAATGTCAGGATTGGAATCATAGTTCTCCAACAATAATGCCAACACTGACCCCAATCCTAGGGTCAAACCAAAGTCGGTAGTACGGGATTTTCTACCTAAGCTCGTGTCACTCATATTTCTAAACATCGAGCATGATCACCTATTCGCATCGATGTATTCGTTGTGCATATTCGAATCCATTCAAATTACCCAATCGACATACTTCGCATATCCATTCTAACCAATTCATGTATTCGATCACGAGTTCATCTAGCTTTGACAATATATTGCGTCCCAATCTCACGCGAGTCCGATTATCCTCGGTGGTTCATGAATCACCATGCAACGCTCCCGCGGAATAATCATTCTCATCGGGGCGTAACTCTTGCTTGCGTCTAGACTAATTCATTTTCGATACGCAGATTGGACCTACTCAATCCTCAAACTTAATCATCAAGCACATAATTTATTCTCGAGTCACCTTCACATTAAACCACAAGTCGAAGCACATAAATTGCCATGCCATGCTAGTTCAATCACTCCCGCTGTATGAATCACCATACCAGCGCTCATGCGGAGTGATCGCCCTACTCGGTGCGACGCATGTGCGAGGCTGGAGTTGCGCTCGCATAAGACAAGCATGTCGACGTTGGGGTTATCGTCGAAGTAAATCCAAGCGTTCACATTTTCATCTAAGCTAAATCAATTCGACAGTCTGACCGTCATGCGTTCAACTAGAAAATCCTCGAGCCAAGTCCATCTTTTCCTCGACGCATTTTTAACATCCTAAGTATAGCATCCAACGGAACAATGACATTTGCACAATCGTCATTCGTCGAGTCAGAGTACCCCCGAGTTATCGCATATCGATCTTTGATACGCCTCAATACTATCGACGATATGCGTAACCTGACGATCTTCCTTGCAACCGATTTTGAGTCGTGCGTTGATGCTGTTGTCCGAGTTGGATATTCCATAATTTCCTCGATATTCAAGATCAAGTTTGATCGCTATTCCTTAAGCTAGTTTTCAAGATCGTTGTCCAAACTCAAGTCACATTTCATTTGAATCAATCCGAAATTATATGCGCGATCCTCTACATTTCCTCGATCAAGACCATTCATTTTCGTTCATCGTTCCGAACCATTTCCAAACTCGCATTGCCCATTGACAAGTTGTCCGAATGACATCTCGTTCGGGACACACGAAGTCACGATCAACTAAGCGTGACGCGTTCTAAGGCTCTGCGGGATTTCATCGCCTCGCCGACATACTCGTTCTATCCGTAAATCCTTCAGTTGTAGGAACCCTAGACGGGGTGAATAGGGTCAAGCTAACTAATCAAGCACTTAGCACAAGCTAATTGGCAATTTAAAAATATAAGTGCAAGAGAAGAAGCAAACACAATACCGACACCCGATATATCCTGGTATCCTCCTAAGAGGTAGTCCAGTCCCGGAACTCTCTCCGGCTTTAATCCACTATTTGAGCAAATAGTTACACACGAGTTTGGATCCGAAGAACTCGCTAACTTCTTACACAAGAGCTTTAATCCGAAGGGCTCTCCGACTTCAACCGAGAGTTTGGATACGAAGCTCCCCAACTTCAACCGAGAGTTTGGATACGAAGACTCTCCAACTTCAACCTTTCACAATAGGTTTTGATCTCCTTATACAATAGGATGAAGATCTCACTTTTCAACTCAATAACTCTAACACAATTTGTAGATGGCAAATGAAGGCTTTGTAGAGTTGTATGTGGATAAGCTTTGGTGGTTTGGAAATTTTTAGGCTCAAAGCATCAACCTTGAATGAAGGGGTTCAAGGCTATTTATAACCAAAGCTTGAAAAGAGCTCAAGGCAACTTTTCAGTCCACGAACCGGCATATCGCCGGTATGATCCGGCATAACGGCGGTATACCGGTCTGGAATGCAACGGCTAAAAATATAGCCGTTGGGATCATTTATTGCTCAGAATTCGACCGTTGGAATTTGAACATTACTGAATCGGTATACCGTCGGTATGGACCGATATGCCGTCGGTATGCCGGTTTTGTAGACAGAAACTTTCTATGAACAAAAACCGGTATACCGTCGGTATACACCGGTATACCGTCGGTATGCCGTTTTTCAGCAGAAAACGATCCTAGGCTTATTTCTACCCTAGCTTTCAATTTTGCCATCCATTTCTTGTGTTTACAATTATTCCTAAGACTCATTACAGACTCCAGATATACTTAGGCAGGTGCAGGCTTCTTCAGAGTCTTGAAATGATGATGGCACGGCTTGGCTTCTTCCTTTGATAGGTGCTGGCTTTTTTCCTTGGCGGCAGCTGTCCAAAGATATCCAGTTTGTAAAAACTGAATACCTTTCGGGGGCTTCGCCCCCGAAACCTCGACGAGGGGCGCTGCCCCCTCGACCCCCGTCCGCTGACCGGGCAGCGGAACCCCCGGTGCGTGGCTCCAGAGATATCGTCGAGTGGTTCAGAGAAATCTTGTGGGATCCGTCGTCTTTGGCCCACCATGATTTCTTCATAGCATATGTCCATATTTGATCTTGCAAATTGCTTTTCTGCAAATACATGTTAGGCGAACAAAGCAATATACATGTAGCAAGTATGATAAGATAAAGCACATTAGGACTATGCAAAGTTTAAGTATAGGTGCTACGGTGATAGCATAAAAGTTAGTGATATCATAATGATTAAACTTAATTGAATGACCACAATCAAAAACATAGTTTTGATTTTGGCGACCCAATTAAATTTAAGATAGATAAGCTCATATCACTAATATGTAAACCAATAGGCACATATCACCAAAGGTATAAGTATAAGTAGAAATGCTTTTAGCGATAGTATGAAGATTAGTGATAATGAAGTGCTAAACTTAACATATTAACCATATTCAAAAAATATGATACAATCATTGGGCCAACAATCTCCCCCTTTTTGATTATGGCAAATCGGTTAAGTTTAGTATGAACAAAATAGATGCATGTATCACTAATATACAAAAGATATAAACAATATCACTAAACGAATACTACTTAGATTACTTATAAACACCTACTTAAACTTACTTCTTCCCCTTTGACATGATCAAAAATAGGCTCCCTCGTACTAAGAGATAAAATAAAATCGATCTTAAGCATAGAAATCAGAGCATGGGGAAGTCATAGACAATCATGGTCAAAATATACTAATGAAAAACAATGGGAGAAGGGTGTAATGACAAGTGTATAAAGCTACATATCAAATGTAGAGTGCCAAAAGAAAAATAACTTGTCAAAACACAATATAGTTGGTAAAGCACATAAAATTGATAATCAGTCAAAGAATAGTTTTACCAGCTTGAAATCCAAGAAAGAAACTCCAAAACATAATATTATATGAATTAAAACTCTAGTTTTGGAAGGAAGCGATATACCAATTGAAATAAGGATTTCAATCAAAAGCCCATGAGGATTAGATAATTGCAAAGTAATTGATATAAATAAAGTACCAAGTGAAATAGTTGAAAGATATAAACTTAATACCAATTAAAATATAAGCTTGAAACATTGATCAAAAAGTCATTTGAAAGTCAAAATTGTCCACAAATGAATAGTGGAACAAAATAAAGGAATGATCAATGAAAAATAGAGCAATTGATATAGACTAATCTCACTCTTTGCAAAATCTATATGCTTACCCAAGTACATGCATTTGAACTCAAATACCTTATCATGCTATATGAATACCCTTTTAGATAAACATGAAGGTAATGGAGAAAAATACTTGAGAAGGAGAAATTCAGTCGACTTGAATGCTTCCCCTCAAAGTATTACCAATATAGATAAACATGTATTATAGGTAAGTCCTCAATAAGAAAAGCCAAATCAATTAAGCATATAAGAAAAGCCAAACCAATGAAAGCACAATAGTCATCAAGATAAGATATGAAAGTTAATTTTTAAGAAGATGACTTATTTAATCCATATAAAAGAGAGATAAATGATAAAGACAATAGCATATACTCTCATAAACCCTTCACAAATAAAAGTATAATGACCTCATTCACTAAGATATGAAAAAGAAGAAAGTATGGGTCCATGATGAACTAGGTATACGACATTTTTAAGGGTATAAATGAATTGAATCAATTAATTTGCTCCCCCTCAAAATATGCGTATCTAGTTCCAAAGCACTTATAGCATAAAATAGAAAACTACAAGATCTAGGGGTAAATCAACTATGGATTTCTCCTCCTTGCTCGATGCATATAAGGCTACAATATCGTCAAAAGACGAAAAATATCATCTTTAGTCAAGAAGAGATAACCAATTAATAGCCACTAAAGATGAGAAATCAAAAGAATATTCCAATAAAGCACATATAATCAAAAGATGGCATACATTAGTCTATATAGAAGAATCTCATATTTAAATATGATAGATCAATGTATGTAATCCTTTGAGAAAATGTCATCATGAAAAAGAATAAAGTCAATTAAGAACAATCATGATGATAGACATAATATAGCTCAAAAATAAAATAAAAATGAAACTCAAACATCATGTCCATGATTATCTAATTAAGAAATAATCAACCAATTTATTACTTTGCATGGACTAGATATGTTTTATCGCATATGTACCCATCAACCGGATAATATCCAAACTTTGCTACTTCTAAATGAAAGACCAATAAAGTTCAAATAGCAAAGGTCATATGTGATAAACCATGAGTAGTCAAAGTAGAGTAATAAATTAACTTGACATTTACAAAATTAGATAGTTTAGGACTACTCAATCATTAGGATCATTCATAAAGGAAACAAATGAATAAATATGATCTAATGAATCTCATCAAGAGAAAATCACAAGTCCAAAAAAAATCTCACACATTAACATGGGAAAGAGTCAATCTCATTTAAATAATTACAAACATAATAAAGAAGAGATGTAAATGATAATACAATGAAAACATGACTCAAAAAGTGAGAGAAATTTAAGAGAGACTTGCTAATGACTAGTTATGGAAGAGAGTTAAAACAAGGAATCACAAACCTCTAAGAGAAAACAAGATTTAATAAAGAATTTGTAAAACTAGTTTTAGAGATTAAGCATATCACAAATCTTGTTTTTGTAAACTAGCATATCATATATAGATTGAAGTATAGGAATATAGCTAGATGTGTGAAAGTGAGCCAAAATTATATAGCTTAATAATATATCACAAATAAGCAAACTATATAATCCAAATAAGATTAATGAGAGAAGCCATTAACAAGATAAATGTGCTCATTAATTCTTAAGTCACTAACACAAAAAAAATACTTGCTTAAGCATAGAGTTCACAATTAAGGGAATACATTTTGAATGATCAAAATGATTTAGAGACTCTTTACTAAGCAAGGATAAGAGCATAAGATGATAAATAAATGAATTAGACTCTTATCAAGTAAAGGACAAAAGAGATGTTCATGAAAACACAATAAAATAAATCTCTTTGCCAAGTATTGAGATTAACCCAAGATAATGAAATGATAGAAGTAGAAAAATCTCAACACAAAAGCTCAAACCATAGTAGCTAAATTCATGAGAAATATGATGTAACAATTACAAGTATTCTCATGTGCTACAAAAACATCATTGGGCAACAATAATTCAAAAGGAAGCATAACCCAAGGAATGAGCAAAGAAAGATCATTAAGATCAAGAAAGCTAAATGCTAAGGATAGTAAAAATCATTTTCAAAAACTTTCATAGTGCACAATAGAAATATATAGATGATATAGATTTGAAAATGTGCACTAAAAATGGAGGTTAATTATAAAAACAAGACAAAACACAAAACTTTGTGATTCTTAAAAGAACTTCCAGAAATAGTCAAGTGCAATACATAAACAAATATTTTCTCTCACCATCCCAACTTAAAGATATAAAACAAATAAATATCAAAAGCTAGGAATCATTTATATATATGAAACTATATATATATCACGAATAGGCATACACGAAAAGATCAAAAATCAATTAAGAGCATGTATCCCTAAAGTCAACCAAAAAGCTAAAAAGACATCATTAAAAGAAAGCTTTAAGGAAGAAGCATATTGATTCAAAAAGAGATACACAAATTTGATCAAAAGAATCAATAGCTAGAGTATGAGTTAAGCACGAGTCTAGAAGTAACAAGTCTGAATAAATACTCTTCAAGTTAATATAAAACTTTAGCTTAACTCATATGCCTACATAAAGGTATTTATACAAAAATAGATATCAATATAAGAGATACATGAACTATAAGTAAATAAAATTTTTAATGAATATAGTCATGTATCCTTAATGAATATTTGAGAAACCATCACAAATTCAAAAGCATGTATAAATAAACTTTATTAGGCAAAGACATAATTGATTCTCAAGAAGATAATCAAGATAAAGTATGAGAATCAATAATGAATATATTATGTAAGCACAAGATTAAAAAGAAGTATAAGTATATACTTGTCAAGAATAAGAAGCTTGTGCTAAACACAAATATTCGCAAATACCGATTTAAAGTAAATAAGGCACATTAAATACAAACCGGCAAGAAATAGTTATTTCAAAAACTTTAAAGACGGAGAGTTAAAAACATATTAACTCAAATCAAAACCAAGCTCCTATGGACTAGAGTGATATACATGCTTTATAAATAAAGATTAAGAATAACAAGCATGCATAAATTAAATGTGTCACACTTAATAGAAAATGAGTGATAAACTACAAGTGTGAACTAAACATTTAAGCTAAGTAACTAGTCATGCTAGATAAAAGAAATAATAAGAGAATTAACTAAGCATGCTAGTATTATATCTCACATTGATTTATACAATAAGCAACTAAGGATATCAATGTGAGCTAGTAGCAAAACATCAAGAGAAACATGCTAGATTCTACTAATATAAACAATTTAAAGAGAATCGCTTAGCATGTTACCAAAGTGGCTCTAGTGGCCACGCTTGTGTTGGTGCAATTGCTTGGAAGATGTCCTTTGAGCTTTGCAACCACCAACACGCTCCTCGGTGCTATGTCCCGATATAAGAAGCTCCACCTACAACATTAGATGAAGACTTTGGTATCCAAATAAACTTGGATCCACATTTATTAGCTTTAGGGACCCATATAGCACTTACTCTAGCATTAGTAGTGAAGGTCCTACGAATAGGGCATGTAAAGCTCATGTGTCCAATGCGATAGCAATAGAAGCATCTAATGCTAGTGTGTGCACATGTATCAGAATGAGCATGGTTATGAACATGTGACATACTAGAATGATGAATGTCTCTAGAATGAGCATACATGGATTTGGTCTTAAGAATATCATGTTCTAATATCAAATCATCATGCATACAAGTAAGAGAATCAAATTTAGCATTTAAAGCATAATTTTCTTTTTCAAATAAAGCAATTCTAGAGATAAAATCATCATTTTGTTTCTTTAAAGTGTCAATAGAAGAATCATGCAAATGATTTAGCTCATGAGTTTGCCTCTTGAGATCTTCTATTGATGAGGAAAGAGATTTAATTTTTAAAATTAAAGCCTCATTCAAACTCTTTAAAGAAACACATGATGAGTTTTGAGAAACAAGTCTAGATAATAAATTATTGTTTTCATTTCTCAATAACTCATTAGCTTCTTTTAAATGAACAACCTTTTCAGAAAATTCTTCATTTGTAGAATGAAGGTTGTCAAGAATCTCTAAGGAATGTTTAGCCATGGCTTTCCACTTAGAGCATTTCTTGCATTTAGAAGAAACATGATTGTCTATGCTACTAGAAGTAAAACCCTCTTTATCGGAGGAGGAGTAGGAAAAATACAATGCCATAGAAAAATTAACAAGGATCTACTCTAAGGATGTTAAGCCTAACAATAGAGTCCTTGCTCTGATACCAATTGTAGGAACCCTAGAGGGGGGTGAATAGGGTCAAGTTAACTAATCAAGCACTTAGCACAAGCTAATTGGCAATTTAAAAATATAAGTGCAAGAGAAGAAGCAAACACAATACCGACACCCGATATATCCTGGTATCCTCCTAAGAGGCAGTCCAGTCCCGGAACTCTCTCCGGCTTTAATCCACTATTTGAGCAAATAGTTACACACGAGTTTGGATCCGAAGAACTCGCCAACTTCTTACACAAAAGCTTTAATCCGAAGGGCTCTCCGACTTCAACCGAGAGTTTGGATACGAAGACTCCCCAACTTCAACCGAGAGTTTGGATACGAAGACTCTCAAACTTCAACCTTTCACAATAGGTTTTGATCTCCTTATACAATAGGATGAAGATCTCACTTTTCAACTCAATAACTCTAACACAATTTGTAGATGGCAAATGAAGGCTTTATAGAGTTGTATGTGGATAAGCTTTGGTGGTTTGGAAATTTTTAGGCTCAAAACATCAACCTTGAATGAAGGGGTTCAAGGCTATTTATAACCAAAGCTTGAAAAGAGCTCAAGGCAACTTTTCAGTCCACGAACAGGCATACCGCCGGTATGATCCGGCATACCGGCGGTATACCGGTCTGGAATGCAACAGCTAGAAATATAGCCGTTGGGATCATTTATTGCTCAGAATTCGACCGTTGGAATTTGAACATTGCTGAATCGGTATACCATCGGTATGGACCGGTATGCCGTCGGTATGCCGATTTTGTAGACAGAAACTTTCTGTGAACAAAAATCGGTATACCGTCGGTATACACCGGTATACCGTCGGTATGTCATTTTTCAGCAGAAAATGATCCTAGGCTTATTTCTACCCTAGCTTTCGATTTTGCCATCCATTTCTTGTGTTTACAATTATTCCTAAGACTCATTACAGACTCCAGATATACTTAGGCAGGTGCAGGCTTCTTCAGAGTCTTAAAATGATGATGGCACGGCTTGGCTTCTTCCTTTGATAGGTGCTGGCTTTTTCCTTGGCGGCAGCTGTCCAAAGATATCCAGTTTGTAAAAACTGAATACCTTTCGGGGGCTTCGCCCCCGAACCCTCGACGAGGGGCGCTGCCCCCTCGACCCCCGTCCGCTGACCGGGCAGCGGAACCCCCGATGCGTGGCTCCAGAGATGTCGTCGGGTGGTTCAGAGAAATCTTGTAGGATCCGTCGTCTTTGGCCCACCATGATTTCTTCATAGCATATGTCCACATTTGATCTTACAAATTGCTTTTCTGCAAATACATGTTAGGCGAACAAAGCAATATACATGTAGCAAGTATGATAAGATAAAGCACTTAGGACTATGCAAAGTTTAAGTATAGGTGCTACGGTGATAGCATAAAAGTTAGTGATATCATAATGATTAAACTTAATTGAATGACCACAATCAAAAACATAGTTTTGATTTTGGCGACCCAATTAAATTTAAGATAGATAAGCTCATATCACTAATATGTAAACCAATAGGCACATATCACCAAAGGTATAAGTATAAGTAGAAATGCTTTTAGCGATAGTATAAAGATTAGTGATAATGAAGTGCTAAACTTAATATATTAACCATATTCAAAAAATATGATACAATCATTGGGCCAAAACATATACCACTCAGGGTTCGAGCCACTCGACTAGTTGTCGACACTCATTCTTATTCTTCTCCGAACTTATCACATACACCACTCAGGTTCATGCCATCCTATTTAATCCATAATCACATTTGCATCATGCGCTAAGACATCCTTCAGATTCGTTCGACGAATATCTAGCGTAATCGCTCACGTCGCCTCGACGTACTAAGTCATTTACACTAATCCTCAAAATCCAAGCCAATCTTTCGTGAACGCCAAAGCGTTAGTTTCATAGCGTTCTTATCGATATACACTCTATGTGTATCTCCGTTTCCGATCGAGCGGTACTTGATATCGCTCACAACTCGATTGCACCAGAAGTCGAGGTGCGCGATACGCGGCACTTAGTTGTGCCGCATAACCATCTCGTGCAGACTATATTTGAGTTTGCACGCTCATTTGCTAGG
Source organism: Iris pallida (assembly GCA_029216955.1). Classification (NCBI taxonomy): domain Eukaryota; kingdom Viridiplantae; phylum Streptophyta; class Magnoliopsida; order Asparagales; family Iridaceae; genus Iris; species Iris pallida. Next base: position 1,296,832 of record JANAVB010009598.1, read on the forward strand.
TCAACGCAAGACTAGTCAGGCATGCACGCGACATGTTAACTTAGCATGTGTTCTCTATCGAGTCAACTTTAACAACGTTTGGCATTGTTAGCGTAAAGTTATTCAAGCACGCACTGCGTTTGCTAACCCTTAGCATTGGTTCCTTCCAACTCAAGTTCGTCGTGGTGGCACAAAGGCCTTCGCCTATCGATCCCATCCAACCGAGTACCCATACGAGCTTTTGAAAGTATTAAAGTTATTGTATGGAACATCCCAAGACACAATGAGAGAGAGCGTATACTTCTTTATTCCCAACGAGCTTTCAAAACTGAGAAAATTAAAATAAAGTCCAAGGACGTAAAGTCGTACTCTGATACCAATCTGTCACGCCCCACTCCCGTAAGAGCGATCGTCCTCGCTAAGGCGTGATGCCGTACGGGCCTAGGTTGCGCCCGTGCAAGGCCAAGTCCAGAAACGGCCGATTCGAGCTAGGCCACAGAGTCGTACAGAGTGTTCCCATTTGCAGCAGAAGGTAAATAAACACGAATTTAAGCGAATTCAAACTCTTTATTGATATTCAAGAAGTTTACAAGCGACGCTAGGCTGAGTTTACAAATCGCTCAAGCTCTCTCTCTGAAACATAAAAGGCATGCCAAGTGGCTTATAAGATGGAATAATTTATGGCGATGTTTTGATATATTATGTCCTGTATAGGGTGCTTCAGCTCCTTGCAACGCTCCAAGGCTCGAGAGATAGCTTCGCACTTTAGCACGTTCGAGGGAAGCTCTGCATCCGCCGACGTTTTCTGCTTCCTGCAAGCAGATTGTGGGGTTATCAGTACATTGTTATGCACTGGTAGGGAGGCTAGCTCGCCCACAATACTATCATTACCAAACACGTTCCATTTACTTTTGTGCACCGTCTATCATTCATTGTCTTTCTAATCTTGCCTTAGGATCAATTTCATGGCACATATCATGACCTATCTCGTGTTGCTGAATTCAAGTGTCGCATGGAAATACATGCATGACTTACCCATACTTACCGTCCGGCCTTCCCTGTCCAAGGTAAACAAAGTTAGTCAACAATTCACATATTTCAATATAACATGATTCATGTAAACATTAAATATTACGGGCGTGTTCATGTCTCGGGTCCTAGCACGTCGTAGGTACGTTCAGAATATTATATTTCGAGCATGTTCAGGTTGTTACATTGTAAGCGTGTTCAAGAGTGTTATATTTCGGGCATGTTCATGATCAGGATGCTATATTTCAAGCACGTTCAGGAGGCACTTGTTTATTTAACTTAGACTACTTTGATTTCAATGCAAGGACTTACACGTGGATTGCCACCAGCATAGTCCACTTAATCTACATGCATGGGTCGCTGGCTTTACAAGCCATTTTGGACATTCCCCTTAGTAATTCTCAACTTAGCGTAGGGTGATGGCTGGTACACCCCGTTAAGTCTCTTGAATATACCCTGCACTTACGTCTCCTGGTGCCCAAGCCCGCACCCAGGCAGACCGTAAGCCCTGTATTGATTCTGCCTAGGCCGGCCACGATTACCTTCCATCGATTATGCCGCGGAATCCTTCCTCATGACGGCCACGGTATTCCCCCCATCGCCCGTGCCGTTTGTCCACGACCATTTCGTATTTTACTTGTCATTTAACATAACGGCTGTCTTCGAGCCGTAGGCTAACCCTTAGCCATAATACGTTATCGACCAGGTTGGCATCCGTGCAGCGTGGGTAGCGAGCCCCGTTGCACGTGCCCGTCACACCTGTCGCTAACGTCTTTCATGTCTTATCTTTCATGTATTCTTTCTTTCATTTCTTTCTTTCACATGTTCGTTCGTTCATTCATTTTCACGTATTTATTCATTCGTTCATTCATTCGTTGATTCATTCTTTCACGCATTACGCAACTCCCAGTGCGGGAGTCGCCTTGGCGACCTATCGGTCCCATAGCCTTTCAATGTTGCTAAACTCTACTCGGAGCGACTATGTTGATAGTCTTCTCATTTTATTGTTATAAACCATTCATTGTTTCATTGTTTGAACGCATAAGGTACTTGAACGTGAGCTTGTGCCTTAGCACGAGCGTAGAGCGCGGTGCGAGAGTTTCTATATTTGTCGAGTTCTTTTCCATGTTCTAAACAAGCATGCAAGATGGGATAATTCCCTTAGCTAGGTGCGTTGAGTCATTTATTAGCATGCACGGTGTTATCGCCTAGCGATTCTAGTGATAGTGTCCGTATTGTTATGTGTCTAGGCTAAATAAAGACGGGTTCATCGGAGCCACCCACCTTAGCGATGTTCGCATCGGCCGAGCGATACTCCGAGAGCGCCTTTGAAAGTCTAAGTCTGGATTCATCTTGACGGGCCAATGCAAGCCTTGCATCGATTCTTCATCGGGTCAATGCCAACTCTTCGGGTCGACGGCTCGTTCGAGTCGTTGTACTTGTCGTTTGAATCGGCGTTCCGCTAGGACGGAGCGGGTCGTTACAGTCTTCGTGTCCCAGACCCACCTTGGTGTGCCGGTTCGGAAATTGTAATCGGACGCTCAAGAGGACGTTCCGTGCGTTCCTTCCGCTTTGACGCGGTGGAGCATATTCTTTTTGGTGCGTCTAGAGGACTGTTACCCCTATAGAACAATGGATTGTGCGACCGTATAGTTAATAAATAATGCAAACTAAAATAGAACTGTTACCCCCTATCCTCCACCCCCAGATCACAACTAAAACTGAGTACAGTAGGACTGACAGGCATGTGGCAGTCCAATTGCACACAAGGACTGCCACAGTCCTGGCAGTCCTCTATTGAAAGAGGACTGCCAGGACTGTGACAGTCCTTGTGTGCAATTGGACTACCACATGCTTGGCAGTCCTACTATACTCAGGGCCAACAGACAAACGACTCGCCAGTTTGTCGTTTTCTAGGATTATGGTTTGAATAAAAATTGTGGGTTTGTCGTGTTCAAAAATGCCATTCATAAACCCTAAAGACATTATAAACCTAAATTATTAAAAGCTTTTAGATAATTAAAACTATTCTAAGGTTTCGAATAGAATATAGAAAATTATAGAAGAAATTAAGGAAGAACGTACCTAGAATCCGATTTCTTCGACTTGCGTGTCATCTCGTCGAATGTAGGAGTGTTCTTGAAAGAAATTTGGTGGAGGAATTAGGATTAGAGTGGTGGAGGAGAAGAGACTAGGGTTTTGGGAGAGGGAGAGAGAGCTCTCTTTTTTTTCTTTTAGAGGAGAGAGAGAGGAAATTGGGGTTTGGGCAGAAAATGAGAGTTTGGAGGGTTGGGCTACCCCTAGTAAAACGTGGGCTGTCCCCTAGTAAAATCTCCATTTTTTGGGCTGCCCCCTAGTAGAAGTTGTGGTGCCCCTAAAAAAAACCTTTTTTTTCTTTGGTACAACCATAGCAACTCACATGTTCCTATGTCATTTTGAACCACCAGTCCATTTCTTCAGACTCTTCTGTCTGCAAAAGGGCAGTAACTGGCCTGTCACTTTTGTTTTTAGCATGCCCAATGAAGGAAAATGTTAGGCCGAGTCGGGCTTCGGCTTCGGGTCGGGCCTATATTATGGGCCGATATACGTGGTCCGGCATGACCCAATATCGGGCCGGCCTGGGCCCACGATTAATCGGACTGGACCGGCACATGTGCCAAATTTTCAGGCCGGGCTAGGCCGGCCCGGCCAATTGACAGGTCTACACATAACAAAGCTCTCTTCTTTTTCTTCTTCTTTTTTGAATATTTTGTTCATTTTTCAATTATAGGGTTCTTTTAGTCTTATATTTTATGTTTATTTTATGTATTTTTAAACATACTTATTAGATTTTAGGTTAATAAAATGCCAATGAGTATTTTTCTAAAGTTTAGAACCTAATATTAAGGTTCTAAACTTTAGATTTGGAGAAAGTCGCATTATAGATGATATAGGGCTGCTAGAATTCGGACAGTCATGTTACTAATAGCCATATTTCTGAAATTGGGTTTTTTGGCCGTCTCCAATGGGGATTTCTATCTCACCTATTTCTATGGTATAAATCCATTTTAGAGAAACTTATCCCAACAATAATTTTTATCCCAATTTTTACCATACATGGCAATGGAGGATGAAAATTTTCTATTTGGGTTTATACATGTAGAAACACTCATATAAATTTTCATCTTGATATTTGGCCCCATTTCCAAACTAAATAATAAAAAAATTCAGTTAATATTCTCCATCTGAATATTTGCCATGGCTACGTAGGATAAATTGAGAATTAGAGAGTGTTCCTTGGATGCAATTTCTATGTAAAAATTATGCCAACTAGAAAACAAATTTGGCTTAATTTCAACTTGTTACCCTCAGCTATTTCAGTTTTTCAACATAGGGTACCTTAAACCTTTTTTATACAACTTGATATCCTAGAAAAAATGAACAAAAATATTCATGTTTAAAACTTGAAATTACCTTCTCCTTTATCACATCCCCTCCCCCCAACCCTCCCTCTGGCCACCCCCGCCCCCTCCAGCCACCCCGTCCCTGGCTGCCCCCAGACTATCCCCCGGCTGCACAATCCCCCGCTTCTCCCTTTCTCTTCGCGGTACCATCGTCGCTACCGGCTACACGCGTGTATAGAAAGGGGGGATGGTGCAACCGGGGGTGAGGGAGCAGGGGCGGGTGGTGGGCGGGGGTTGGAGGAAGCCGGGGGAGGGTGTAGGACCGTTGAGCACCTCTAGAGGGGGTGAATATAGTGCGCGTGTACATAAGAATGATTATTAGCACTTAAAAATATTTGTGGTAATAATCAAACTAATATGAAGCAAGCAGTATATAAGTACATGCGTAAAGTAAATAAGTAGAGAAAAACAAACGCAAACACCGAGCTTTATACTGGTTTCCCTCTGAGAGGACTAGTTCAGTCTCGAGTACTCTAGCTCGATGTTGAATCCACTATGCAGTGAAATAAAGCTTTGAATCAGAAGTGCTTGCAACTCTTTACAATACGTTTTATTATCCGAAGAGCACTACTTCAACCTGTAAAACCCCTAAATTTCTACTATTTTTTATTTTTTTATTTAAATTTTGGTACTAATTTAAAATTTCGTATTGTACGTCGCGTAGTCGTATTTTACGTCGCGCACGAAATTTTATTTTTCGTAATTGCTCGATGAGTGCGAACATGTGCGAGCGTACATATTTTTAGGAAAAATATTTTCTTATTTTTATATAGTTTCAAAATATATATAATAAGTATTTTAGTTATCGTTCCAAATTTGTTATTTTATTTATAAAGCCTGTTTAGTTATAATAATAAATATGTTTATTATAAAATGGTATATTAGAAAAGCAAGTTTTATATTTTAAAATTATTATTCAGTATATATATGTAATTTTTGAAATTAATTAATAGCATATTTTAATAGATGTGAAAAAGATATTTTTAATCTTGTTTAATTTAATAGTTTATTAATTTGGAAAATTTAAATTGGAAAGGATTTTATTGACCTTATTTAAAATGGCTTTTAAATTAAAGATAAGTTTTTATCTATATTGAATTGGATTTTTTAAACCGATCTAAATTAAAGGAAGAATTTATATTTATATTTATATTAGAGATTAGATGATCTAGATTTAAGATGGATTTTAATTTAAATTTAGATTTGATTTATTTGAATTAATATTTATATTATCTAAATAGGGTTTAAACAAACCCAAGCCTTACCCTAATGGGAATTTCCACATCCTATAAATAGGCAGGTACTCCTCCATAAATTTCGGACATCCACAAATTTCTCCATAACCCATTGTGCACCGTGTCTGTGCCTCCCATCCACTAAATTTTTCTCTATTACATATACAATATTTCGTCCCACCCGACAAACCGGGCCTCGACACAATCCGCATCACATAGACAGACCACCCGATCCTTCCTTTGTCGTGTCGGACAGTCCTCGACACGACAACGTCCCCCTACCTGTTCCCCTGTCCACAACAACCACCCCCGCCATCGTCTCCGTCCCACCACCCGTGCCAACAACTTCGCGCCACCAGACCTCCTCACCAGCATCACACCGTCTCCGGCCAAATTTCTAACTCCTCTCCGGCTAACTCCTCTTCACCACCACCAACAAAACCCCAAACTTCACCACAGCGGCCGCCACCGTTCCGGCTAACCAAAACCATCACCACTATCAAAGAAAAGGAAGAAGGGGGAGAGAAGCCCTAACCTTGGCGCTTTCCAGTTCCGACAAGGCCGCCGTACCTCAATCACCACCTGCGAGCTCCGCTCTCCGCCGGAACACCGCCAACCCTCCCTCAGACCTCGTCACGACCCGAGCCTTACCCAGTGCACCGTCCAGTGCCGGGTTCCGTCCCTCCTGCGCGCCCCCATGGACGCGGCACCGACCACCGTACGAGCCGGCGAGTCCTCCGGCTGCCGCGCCAGCCCGTCTCCCTTCGCCAGCTGCCTCCTCTCCGTGGGCGCGCCGCCGTGGCGTGGCCGACCTGCCTCCTCTCCATGGGTGCGCCGCCGTGGCATGGCCGACCGGCCTTCTTTCAGTGAGCAGCGTGCCGCCCTCGATCTTCCTCCACCTCCTGTGGACTGCCGACCTCCGCGCCAGCCGGAGCGCTCAGATCCGACGACTTCAGCGAGATCCGGCGCCGCCTAGCGAGCCGGCGACCACCCGGGCAGCGTCCAGCGCCGGCGCCACCAACCCTCACCGAACAGCCCGCTCGCGACCCCCACGGTGAGCCGTTCCCCTTTCTCTCTCTATTTCTCAATTAATCCCCTTTCTCTCTCTCTCTTTCTCACTGAATTGAGGAAAAGCGAACAGTAGTGTTCTCTTAAAAGTTAATTATATTATTATTATTATTATTTATTATTATTAGTATATTATTAATGCTGTTATTATTATTAATTATTATTATTATTATGACTATTATTGTATTATTATTATTATTATTGTTAATATTATTATTATTATTATTATTATTATTATTATTATTATTATTATTATTATTATTATTATTATTATAACATATAAGGATACCTTCTTAAAATGTTTATTAATATCACTATTATTATTTTTAAATATTGTGTTGTATTAAACAAATAAATATATGATAAAATCTAAATTTTGGTAACAAAAGTATATATTGATATGTAATTTCAAAACTGATTTCGAACGTACATATTTTACTATATTACTAACATTTTAAAATATAGTCTTTAACCTAAATCCTACTTTGATTAAAATTAGATTCTCTCCCTAAAACGATTTTTGAATATTTTTGACTAAGTACAAATATAGCTTCCTACCTTAAACATTATTTTGATAGAACTTAGAGTTAGTCCAAAAACTTATTTTTGAAAGTATAGTTTTTCTAAAATTATTTTAATTATAAAATCTAGCTTCATATATTATAGATATTTCTAAAACATAATATAAGTATTTATTTTTGCAAATTCTCTTGTGATATCATCGATGATCGTGATTGATCATATTTCCTAATTCCTCGCGACTTTGGACCTCTGCGCATTGATCATAGCTATTGGGCAATCAGGACTTGTCGGATCATCGCACCACCCCAGACGTAACACCAGGCAAGACACCTTGCCTTACTGTTTAATTTCTTGCTCAATACCATGCATACTTTTTCTTATGTTGTTCTTTCAAAACTATATAGATACAAATTATTATATTTTATGCAATTGGCTTAGAGTTAAGGGACCACCGTATGTGCATCTCATAAACTGTCATGATGTCCCACGGGTTGTGTGTGAGTGGTGAGTGGCATATAGCTTCGGACTTGCGTACCGACCGTACATCGGTACGTACAGGCCGTACGTTAGGACATAACTGTCAATAGATTGTGTAGAAGACTTGGCGATTATTAAGGATTAAACATTGTCGTGGAGACGACGCATGTATAGTATCATTTGGGGGGAGAGGACAGTTATTAGCGTAGGGGCTACATTTTATTTTTACACACATTTTGGGCCGAGGGTGACTCTTATGAGCACTACCTTCTGTCCAAGGCCAATAGTGACTCGGATGAGCGCTACTTACTGCCACTCTTTATTTATTCTGCTGAGCCTACAGCCACTGCGTAGAACGTTGTCCTCAAAGTGCATATCACCTAGAATGGGTAGGAACCTTTACTCATGCGTACTTTACTGTTGAGCTTATTTATTCAGTTTATCGGCATGATATTATGTGTCTTGTTACGTCCCTCTGAGGACCTGGTTTTTCCCCAGGTGTGTATTTTCGTGATTTCTTGCAGGTGCTCTAGCTAAGGCCAAGACTTGCGCTCTATTCCGTCGTGATGATTACTCTTGGATTCGTCACTTGCTCTCGCTTGCTAAATTCTTTCCTTGTATATTTTCCATATTTAATTTGGTTCGTAGTGGACTTTATCTCCGCCCAACTATGGTGTACATGACAAACTCAAAGTTGCTTTATATTATTATTTATCTTTGTGGATGAGATTTAGTGTCTTGGCTTTCTACCTTAACAGCTTATGTATATATACGAGTCGTATATTTACTCGTATGTATACAGCTGGCATGATACGTATCTAGTCTCAAGTATTTGGGACTGGGCGTTACATATTTTTATGGTGGCCCATGCAGGTCACGTTTGTCACTTCGGTTACGTAATTGTACCGATGTGGGCCTGCAATATAGGATTAGAGTCTAGAATCTCATCCACATACTTGACATCCTTTATTGACATCAAATTCCGAACTCCCGTTACCATCCTTGAATTGCATCCTGCTTGAACTCTTTCTACCGTAAATCCTTATCTTTCGTGCTTAGTGACAGTTAGGAAGATGACTACACTATTATATGCTCATATGTCAAACACATGGCTAGGAAGATTGTATTGACAATTAATATGCATTGAGATTTATTTGAGTCATAAAGGCAATTATTTTCCTAAGAGATATGATCATGAGGATTAGTTAATTTCAAGTTGGGTAGTAGCATATTACCGCCATCAAAAGATAGTTGAAATTTTACTTTAAATTTACAAGATGGTATACACAAAAGGATAGCTAGATCGAGAAAGCAAATTTTTATAAATTTTGAAATTGTGAAATAGTTATGATTTAAGTTTTTATATTGTGACACTTGATTTACGGTTAACTTAAGTTTGGATTGTAATATGATAGAGTTTATCTCGAGATTATTTAAAGAGTTTAAATTATGATTTTCTAGACAACTAGAGGGATAAAAGTTTAGAAGGGGGAGAACTTGAGGTTTTAAATTGCGCGTACGATTTATAAAGTTTATTAAATTTTAAAAGGATGATGGAAAAAATTTTGTTTAAATTTTTGGAAGATATCGACTTTGAAGGAAAAAATTCAAAATTCAAATTTTGTCCTATGATCTATGAATTATAGAGTTATTTAAATTTCGAGTTTAAAGCATTAAATATGGATATTTAAATTTTAGTTAAAAAAATGTTCATTTGCGATATACAATGACTATTTCGAGATTGATTAGAGATTTAAATTAAACTTGACAGTCTAAGATAATTGGTAATTGTGGCGGAGTATCTTAAAAATTTTATTGAGAAACTTCGAGGAACTTAAAATTTAGATTAGATCATATTGGTAGAGGACCAAGAAGCAAGGAAGGTCATCCTAGTGAGATAGAAGTTTTGTACATTAGATTGCCATGCCACCTATGATTATGATATTGCATATACACAAGTATAGTTAGTCATTGACCAAACCGATGAACATATCTTTTGACTTACTCGACCTTCCCTCAATACTAGATCTTTTGTCATGACCATCTAATCATTTGAAACTTGAGAAATGATTAGATTGTTCCTTGATCATACACCATCTAAGTGACTATCATATCCCTAGAAACTGTACTCCTAATTTATGTTACCTTGATTTGTTAGAATCTAAGTTATCTTTATTTCATGCTTTAGCTCGGTCATTTATTTGGTTTGTTAATCATTATCTCATTAACTCCCACTTTCTACTTTAAGTTCTTTGGTGTCCCTATAGTGACTTTGATATTTGGAGCACAACACTAGACTTTTTCTTCCCACAACTTTCATATGTAAGACCTAGACGAGCCCACCTTCATGTAGGTATATCACGTGCCACTAAAACACGTCTCCTTGTACTATGATTTCATGTTGCGACTTTCGGGTCATAAAGACTAGCTGTAACCTTTACCATGATAGCAATATATTTATCAACCATGGATCTCGACTCAATTCTTTCGAACCGATATAGGATTTTGTTCTACTTAATTCCTTACATGCTTAACCTTGCATTTTATCTTGATTACTGTACCTATCGCACCATTAGTTTAATTCTTTTAAGTTGGGTAGAATATCTCACTACCTAACAAACCCTTTTCCTAGTGAACAATATTGATAAATTCATTGGACCATAACACTTAGTAGACCCTAACTTATCTAGTCAACCAAGCCGACTGCATAGGCCCAAATTTCGGGCGGAACTTGAATTTTATAAGATCTTGGACAAATTGATTTCTTTCGTCATTACCCTTTACTTATTATTTTATCTACCTATGATGCTAAAATAGCTTAGTTTTGCAAGCGTATTATTTATCAAGCTTGATCATGACATATGTTTTATTGGGTCGCTCCCACTAACATATTGTCTAATTAGAACCGGTGCATGATGGTCTGATCAACCAAGTGCACTGTGGTTCGCTTTTATTTATCGTTCTACGTAGATGGGGACATAGCTAAACTTAGACTTCCATCCGCGACTGCCTTGGCAACTCATTTGAACTTTTTCAGTCGTCCTTGAACCACGTATTCGTACTCGATAATATCGCCTCTTTTGAACTCCCTATTGCTTTCGCCTTCACCTATCTTTAGAAGGACGAAGGCGTTATACTAGAACTTCCTCTAGCCTTCCTATCGAGTATGATCATACCGTATTATTTTATCTATGATCTAGATCGCGATTTCTTACGGCATGTTTGTTATCAATTGTTTTCCATCGATACCCCCTTGTGTCTTCTCACCCACTACAAATTCTTAATTTCGAGGACGAAATTCTTTTAAGTTGGATAGGATGTAAAACCCCTAAATTTTTACTATTTTTTTATTTAAATTTTGGTACTGATTTAAAATTTCGTATTGTACGTCGCGTAGTCGTATTTTACGTCGCGCACGAAATTTTATTTTTCGTAATTGCTCGACGAGTGCGAATATGTGCGAGCATCCATATTTTTAGGAAAAATATTTTCTTATTTTTTTATAGTTTCAAAATATATATAATAAGTATTTTAGTTATCGTTCCAAATTTGTTATTTTATTTATAAAGCCTTTTTAGTTATAATAATAAATATGTTTATTATAAAATGGTATATTAGAAAAGCAAGTTTTATATTTTAAAATTATTATTCAGTATATATATGTAATTTTCGAAATTAATTAGTAGCATATTTTAATAGATGTGAAAAAGATATTTTTAATCTTGTTTAATTTAATAGTTTATTAATTTGGATAATTTAAATTGGAAAGGATTTTATTGACCTTATTTTAAAATGGCTTCTAAATTAAAGATAAGTTTTTATCTATATTGAATTGGATTTTTTAAACCGATTTAAATTAAAGGTAGAATTTATATTTATATTAGAGATTAGATGATCTAGATTTAAGATGGATTTTAATTTAAATTGAGATTTGATTTATTTGAATTAATATTTATATTATCTAAATAGGGTTTAAACAAACCCAAGCCTTATCCTAATGGGAATTTCCACATCCTATAAATAGGCAGGTACTCCTCCATAAATTTCGGACATCCACAAATTTCTCCACAACCTATTGTGCACCGTGTCTGTGCCTCCCATCCACTAAATTTTTCCCCATTATATATACAATATTTCGTCCCACCCGACAAACCGGGCCTCGACACAATCCGCATCACATAGACAGACCACCCGATCCTTCCTTTGTCGTGTCGGACAGTCCCCGACACGACAACGTCCCCCTACTCGTTCTCCTGTCCACAACAACCACCCCCGCCATCGTCTCCGTCCCACCACCCGTGGCAACAACTTCGTGCCACCAGACCTCCTCACCAGCATCACACCGTCTCCGGCCAAATTTCTAACTCCTCCCCGGCCAACTCCTCTTCACCACCACCAGCAAAACCCCAAACTTCACCACAGCGGCCGCCACCGTCCCGGCTAACCAAAACCGCCACCCCGATCAAAGAAAAGGAAGAAGGGGGAGAGAAGTCCTAACCTTGGCGCTTCCCAGTTCCGACGAGGTCGCCGCACCTCAATCACCACCTGCGAGCTTCGCTCTCCACCGGAACACCGCCAACCCTCCCTCAGACCTCGCCACGACCCGAGCCTTGCCCAGTGCACCGTCCAGCGTCGGGCTCCGCCCCTCCTGCGCGTGAGCCGGCCGCGCGCCCCCATGGCCGCGGTGTCGACCACCGTGCGAGCCGACGAGTCCTCCGACTGCCGCGCCATCCCGTCTCCCTTCGCCAGCTGCCTCCTCTCCGTGGGTGCGCCGTTGTGGCGTGGCCGACCTGCCTCCTCTCCGTGGGTGCGCCGCCGTGGCGTGGCCGTCCGGCCTCCTTTTCGCGAGCAGCGCGCCGCCCTCGATCTTCCTCTGCCTCTTGTGGACAGCCAACCTCCGCGCCAGCCGGAGCGCTCAGATCCGGCGACTTCAGCGAGATCCGGCACCGCCTAGCTAGCCGGCAACCATCGCGGGCATCGCCCTACGCCGGCGCCACCAACCCTCGCCGAACAGCCCGCTCGCGACCCCCACGGTAAGCCGTTCCCCTTTCTCTCTCTATTTCTCAATGAAACCCCTTTCTCTCTCTCTTTCTCGCTGAATTGAGGGAAAGCGAACAGTAGTGTTCTCTTAAAAGTTAATTATATTATTATTATTAATATTTATTATTATTAGTATATTATTAATGCTGTTATTATTATTATAAATTATTATTATTAGTATGACTATTATTGTATTATTATTATTATTATTATTATTATTATTATTATTATTATTATTGTTAATATTATTATTATTATGATTATAACATATAAGGATACCTTCTTAAAATGTTTATTAATATCACTATTATTATTTTTAAATATTGTGTTGTATTAAACAAATAAATATATGATAATATCTAAATTTTGGTAACAAAAGTATATATTGATATGTAATTTCAAAACTGATTTCGAACGTACATATTTTACTATATTACTAACATTTTAAAATATAGTCTTTAACCTAAATCCTACTTTGATTAAAATTAGATTCTCTCCCTAAAACGATTTTTGAATATTTTTGACTAAGTACAAATATAGCTTCCTACCTTAAACATTATTTTGATAGAACTTAGAGTTAGTCCAAAAACTTATTTTTGAAAGTATAGTTTTTCTAAAATTATTTTAATCATAAAATCTAGCTTCATATATTATAGATATTTCTAAAACATAATATAAGTATTTATTTTCGCAAATTCTCTTGTGATATCATCGATGATCGTGACTGATCATATTTCCTAATTCCTCGCGACTTTGGACCTCTGCGCATTGATCATAGCTATTGGACAATCAGGACTTGTCGGATCATCGCACCACCCCAGACGTAACATCAGGCAAGACACCTTGCCTTACTGTTTAATTTCTTGCTCAATACCATGCATGCTTTTTCTTATGTTGTTCTTTCAAAACTATATAGATGCAAATTATTATATTTTATGCAATTGGTTTAGAGTTAAGGGACCACCGTATGTGCATCTCATAAACTGTCACGATGTGCCACGGTTGTATGTGAGTGGTGAGTCGCATATAGCTTCGGACTTGCGTACCGACCGTACATCGGTGCGTACAGGTCGTACGTTAGGACATAACTGTCAATAGATTGTGTAGAAGACTTGGCGGTTATTGTAATACCCCGCTCCGCACGGTGCATTATGCTGAGTCGTTGACTCGAAGAGTTGCGTTGACCCGATTACGTATCGATGTGAATCGATACAAAGTGTTGAGTTGTCCCGAGGAATGCATCAAACTAAGTCGATGCGAAGAGTTGTCTTGTCCCAAAGAATGCATCGAGTGAATCGATGCGAAGCGCCGCGTTGCCTCGAAGGATAAGTGCGTTGAGACGGCTCGAAGATTCTAAGAAATCGAATCGATCAAGGCGCAAGTCCAAATCGATGCAAGTAATGATTTTAGTTGGTTTCATGTGCAGGCTATACGTTTACGCTGAAATGTTAGAGGTCGATCTTTTGCCTTATTCAGTAAGGGGTCCGCGAAAGCAAATTGTCGCCTTGCGACGGATGGAAGCGTTGGCACGCTAAGGTAAATCGGACGTACAAACTCAATAAGCACGAAGTGCTCGAATGGCTAAGTCAGGAGAGTGGTCGTGCAACAAAGTTAGGGAATCGAGCCGCATCGGCTCGGCGAAACGATAATGGCGTATCGACTCAAGGTGGGAGGATTGACTTCTTTTTACTCCTTCATTCGATAAGTCAAATATATCATTGTATGCTGAGTTAACCTATCAACGCCACGGGCGTGGCTCGATAGAGAGTTAAACGTAGTGCGTGTCGAACACTAAGATAGAACAATTGAAATGAATTGTACGGCAAACGTACGAGTCGCTATGGAATATTGGATATCGCAAAGGCGAGCGCCCTAGCGCGCAAGCCACGGACATTGAATGCTAAGACATAGAACATCGGAATACGGTCGGAACGTGCCTACGTGCACGGGATAATAAAAGATGGCTTTGTTGCGAAAGAATACAGTTGTGGCATGAATGTGGCGGAACTGTCGGATATGACATAATGCCTCGAAAGGTGTTCGAGACCTTCGGGTCGTTCGGTTGACGAGCATTGAGTTGAGGCATGATGCCATTGAAACATTAAAACGAAGAATGAAACGTAAGAGATAGAAAGTTAACGGAGAAATACGAGACGATAATGCGGCATGGTGCCCTTCGGGATGTTCGAGGCCTACGGGCGTTCGTTGAGAACATTCGGGCGTTGTGCCAATTAAAATAGAGATAAGCGAACTTGCTTAGTTGTATGAAATATAAGATTCGTTGCATGGTCAAATGGACTTAAAGATATATAAAAGCCCGTGCATGGGTATTCCCTCGAACGCGGCGCGTCAGG
This sequence comes from Iris pallida, assembly GCA_029216955.1. Taxonomy (NCBI): domain Eukaryota; kingdom Viridiplantae; phylum Streptophyta; class Magnoliopsida; order Asparagales; family Iridaceae; genus Iris; species Iris pallida. The sequence continues at coordinate 1,311,979 of JANAVB010009598.1, forward strand.
GCGCTGGGACCGTTCGGCCTAGGAGGGATTCGTTTACGGTATTGTTGGTGCACTTCATTTAGATGGGTAGCGACCGTCTGGTGAATGTGATAAGCCACTTGCTGCGATTATTTCAGTGGCCTCTGATGTTGGTTAGCAACCGCACAGAGTTAACATAGTCTTATGTTTTGATTCGATAAATATAAGTCCATTCTAGCCCGAAAAGCTAGTGACCTTCATATAGATAAGGGCGATGGGTTTGGAAGTGCAAGGTATACGTATATCCTGCATGGACGGATTCTGAATAGCGAGCACTTATAACATGACAGGGAAGACGGATAGGCGTATTCACCTTGCGTCGGTGCAAGGGCGAGTGCGTCGATATTGCTAAGTTGTGCCACGAGACAAATACGAGATTGCTTGCCTGTTTACTTATGCGAATTGAATAACATGCTTGCCATGCTTTACGCTTTCGAATATGCCATGAAATTGACCCTAAGGAGAACATAGCAAGATCATAAGCTAAGTTGCATGATTCAACATAAATATTAAAAATGTCGGTTTGGAAAGAAGATCTTTGCTTCAGTACATACGAGGACGAACGTACTGATCCCCCACCAGCTTCATGCAGGGTACAGGAAATGGATTGCCAGCGGCGAAGCGTTGCTTGAACGCGTTGAGGCTTGGAATGCCGAAGCGTATTGAAGCGTGCGATCGCTTGACGTTCGGACTCGCGACAGGATTGATGCAGCCGAGATATAGAAGGCATGATGTATGGAATGGCAAAATCCTTTGTGGGCAAGAGAGAACCTGAGTGTTGTAGCCAATCTGGCAAATTTTGTTCCGCTATCGAAGCCTTTGTAATCTGATTTCGAATATCAATAAAGAGAATTGTTTCGTATACTCTGTTTTTCTTTTGTTGTGAATATTAACTCAAAAAGATAACCATTTGAGAACTTGTCATCTTGCCTTGCACGAGCGCAACTCCAGGCTCGTGCGGCATCACGCCCCAGCGAGGACGATGATTCGGGTGATTCCGGGTCGGGGCGTGACAAATTGGTATCAAAGCTCTAGGCTCAATTTCCTCTGGACACTTGCTTCATTTCAGTCTAAAAGTTGCCCACCACCAACCGAAATCACTCTTGACTCAACTCGATGCCGCACTGGATGTTCCATACAATAAGTCTAATACAAATCATGTAATTTTGCCGCGTGTTGTTTGGAAATTACATGGTGTTAGTTGGAAAAGTCGGAAAAGGTTTGTTGCTACAAGTGCAACAAGCTACGAGATATGAATTTGAGAATTTGTTGCCGTAGATGCAACACGTCGTAAATTATGGTTTGAGATATTCGTTGTTTACAACGAACGATATGAAAAATATTTGTTGCATCGATACAATGATAGTCGTGGAATGTTGCTGCAGCAATTGCCACGCGTTGATTGTAAACGATGCGTTGAAAAGAAATGAAAGTTGATATAGAATGTGTCAAACGGATTCACATATCGATTCCAAATGTGCGTTTGCGATGAAAAGCGGTAAGTCAATATCGAATGTGTTGAAACGGATTTGAGCATTGACTTTGAATGTCGGAAAGGAAATGTTGCACGATGTGCAATGCGTATCAAGAATAAATCGAAGCACGAGGTGCGGTAAATATCGGAAATAAATCGTTGCACGATGTGCAATGCGTATTGAGAGTAAAATATTTCACGTGGTGCAACGTATGTCAAAAAGTAAAATTATTGCACGTGGTGCAACGCGTATCAAAGTAATCGCTGCATGAAGTGCAACGGATATCGAGAATGAAATTTTGCACAAGATGCAACGGAAGAAAATAAAAGTTATAAATCGAGAAACAAAATCGGTTCGGTTGTGCGCCGAACTTGCGTTGGCAAATGAATGCATTGGCCGAGTTGCGTCGGATTTTGATTAATCAAAGTTACGGTTGTGATCAAGCACGATCACTGCGAAAATCGTGAGTCGAAAGAGATCGTTGGTTCGTAAAGAGTACGTTGCGACGGAAGTAACTTAATTTCTGGGTGGTATATGGCATACCACCGATGCAATGAATGGCTCGATTCCGAGTGGTATATGCAATACCACTTGTGCAATAAATTGCATCGACATTTTGTGAGAATTGCGGAAGGTTTGTCCGCAACAGACGGGATAGCACCGAGACTCGATTGAGAATTTGTACGACGATATGTTGATGCAAGTGTTCTTCGATGATCGGTTAGAACGGTAAGGCAGGATTTGTAACGTTGAATGATACGTCGATTGAAAAATTTATGTGTCGGTCGAATGACGGGAACTAGCGAAACGATTATGCCTTGAGGCAACAATCGGATCAAAAGGATAGGAAACTCGAAACGTTGAAATCGAACCGCACGACTTGCGATCCCGATTGAAATATTGGGCGAGACGAATCAAATCGTACGACTTACGATTTTGATAAAGAATGTTGGGCGATGCGAATTATAATCGAATCGCACGATGTGCGATTTCGGTCAGAAAGTTGGTTGATGCGAGTAATCGTGCCTAAGAAATAGTTGGTTACGTTACGGCAAAACTCATTTGAGTATGACTGAAAACACGCAAAACTTAGAGGGCGAGATCGTATGACTTGAGGGTTCGATGTTGGATAATCGGTAACTCAGTTACGCGATCGAAGTATAGCGGAATGTGGCAAATCGGAGAATGAGTCGATGCGTATGGAAAAGTTCATTGCGAACTTGAATGTATGCGATACGAGTTAAGTTGACGTTGAAACGGATTCAAAGTTGACCTTACGTTATCGAAATGGATACGGCGTATCGAGATCGATACGTAAGAAAACGTAAGCGATGTGAAAATACAAAATAGAGTGTGCCTCATGCTATGAAATTTTGTAAGTAACGATACGAGATTGAAACGAACTGGTTGATAATGAACTTTGTGATTTATCAAAGACGAGACTATAAGTCATCGACGAATGCTCGATGCGTATAGCATCTCGTGTGTCGACCCCCAAAAATAAGATAGACTCGAACTCGATACGAGTAGATGTTTCATAAATTGCGAAATCATCGACGGCAATGCATGACTGTACTCAGAGGATAGTTGCGCATCAGTTGCGCCGATAGAAATAGTTTTGTCCGGAATTGGAAAGTCGTATAGAAATCGTCGGAACGTGATTTGGCTCCGAAATAAGATATAGCATGGTTCGTAGTAAACTATCCTTCGGTGATGATCCACAATTATCGAGCGTAGCTTCGGGGCAGCTGACCCTAGAAGACTTAACCGCCAAATTAAATTGAATGCTGCAGACCGTAAGATGACCCATGCGATATCGCATATGAGATTGTATCGATAACAAATACAAGGTGGTGCATGTTGACGATAAGTCTAGGCGATCGAGAATTGTTGGAACAACTTTCGATTGAGAATGATATAGTTAGATTTGAGTATTCGTCGGATGAATATTTGAATGGTTATGTTGGTCGACGATAGAACTTGAAATTCACCAACAAACTTGGTGATTCGGATAGGCGATTGCGAGATTCGTGCGATGCACGAGAGAGAACGATAAGAGAATGACTTACGAGTCATGCGTTAGATTCGGATTCACCTTGCAATTGAGCTTGCGTGAATCGAAATTAAGTTCGATGTGGCAAGACGGATAAGTTGGGAATTTGGCTAGTAAATTCCTACTCGTTAGGAAATCGAACGTAAGGCGTGTCGTAAAGACCTCATGTCAAGACGATCGTTGTCTTGAGCACCGTCGCCTTGATGTAAACTGTTGTGTCGGATAGATTGTGGCCTTTGTGCAATGTCAATTTAAACTTGCGTCGGGAGAAGCTGAGCACGGTGTCTAGGTAAGTCACCTAGCGGACGTAGTCCTGAATGTTGATGCTTTTGCAAGTCAACTAAAGAGAATCATGTCGAGATAGGATACGAAGTAAAACATCGAAAATCGTTGGATAGTGACGTCGAACGCAAGGCGTTGCGGAGACTCGTTGTGATCGGATGTGCGACGGCTTAACGCGACGCGTAGAATTGATAGTCCCGATGAAACACACAAAGTGAGAAATGTGATTTTTGAATCGTATCGTATGCCTTAACTTTTGTTGGCGAATCACGTATGTAACAATATACATGTGTGCTAGAATTGTGAGAACAAGTAATAGAGCCAAGTCCAATCGAGAATACTAGATGGCAAGTAATTGAGAATAAGAGTTGTGTTTGCATTATTCCGATATCTTACAACTGAGCTTGGCTGAAATGCATATATTGGTGGGACGCCTAAAATATGTGTATGATTCTAAACTAAGTTGTATGATCCAAACGATAGTGAGACGAGATCGTGGAACGATCTAATAAAACCCTTGGAAATTTAGTATTAGTTTCGGTTCGGGACGAACCTTGTTTTGAGTGGTATATTCTGTAATGCCCCGCTCCGCACGGTGCATTATGCTGAGTCATTGACTCGAAGAGTTGCGTTGACCCGATTACGTATCGATGCGAATCGATACAAAGTGTTGAGTTGTCCTGACGAATGCATCAAACTAAGTCGATGCGAAGAGTTATCTTGTCCCAAAGAATGCATCGAGTGAATCGATGCGAAGTGCCGCGTTGCCTCGAAGGATAAGTGCGTTGAGACGGCTCGAAGATTCTAAGAAATCGAATCGATCAAGGCGTAAGTCTAAATCGATGCAAGTAATAATTTTAGTTGGTTTCATGTGCAGGCTATACGTTTACGCTGAAATGTTAGAGGTCGATCTTTTGCCTTATTCAGTAAGGGGTCTGCGAAAGCAAATCGTCGCCTTGCGACAGATGGAAGCGTTGGCACGCTAAGGCAAATCGGACGTACAAACTCAATAAGCACGAAGTGCTCGAATGGCTAAGTCAGGAGAGTGGCCGTGCAACAAAGTTAGAGAATCGAGCCGTATCGGCTCGACGAAACGACAAAGGCGTATCGACTCAAGGTGGGAGGATTGACTTCTTTTTACTCCTTCATTCGATAAGTCAAATATATCATTGTATGCTGAGTTAACCTATCAACGCCACGGGCGTGGCTCGATAGAGAGTTAAACGTAGTGCGTGTCGAACACTAAGATAGAACAATTGAAATGAATTGTACGGCAAACGTATGAGTCGCTATGGAACATTGGATATCGCAAAGGCGAGCGCCCTAGCGCGCAAGCCACGGACATTGAATGCTAAGGCATAGAACATCGGAATACGGTCGGAACGTGCCTACATGCACGGGATAATAAAAGATGGCTTTGTTGCGAAAGAATACAGTTGTGGCATGAATGTGGCGGAACTGTCGGATATGACATAATGTCTCGAAAGGTGTTCGAGACCTTCGGGTCGTTCGGTTGATGAGCATTGAGTTGAGGCATGATGCCATTGAAACATTGAAACGAAGAATAAAATGTAAGAGATAGAAAGTTAACGGAGAAATGCGAGACGATAATGCGGCATGGTGCCCTTCGGGATGTTCGAGGCCTACGGGCGTTCGTTGAGAACATTCGGGCGTTGTGCCAATTGAAATAGAGATAAACGAACTTGCTTGGTTGTATGAAATATAAGATTCATTGCATGGTCAAATGGACTTAAAGATATATAAAAGCCCGTGCATGGGTATTCCCTCGAACGCGGCGCGCCAGGGCGCTGGGACCGTTCGGCCTAGGAGGGATTTGTTTACGGTATTGTTGGTGCACTTCATTTAGATGGGTAGCGACCGTCTGGTGAATGTGATAAGCCACTTGCTGCGATTATTTCGGTGGCCTCTGATGTTGGTTAGCAACCGCACAGAGTTAATATCGTCTTATATTTCGATTCGATAAATATAAGTCCATTCTAGCCCGAAAAGCTAGTGACCTTCATATAGATAAGGGCGATGGGTTTGGAAGTGCAAGGTATACGTATATCCTGCATGGACGAATTCTGAATAGCGAGCACTTATAACATGACAGGGAAGACGGATAGGCGTATTCACCTTGCGTCGGTGCAAGGGCGAGTGCGTCGATATTGCTAAGTTGTGCCACGAGACAAATACGAGATTGCTTGCCTGTTTACTTATGCGAATTGAATAACATGCTTGCCATGCTTTACGCTTTCGAATATGCCATGAAATTGACCCTAAGGAGAACATAGCAAGATCATAAGCTAAGTTGCATGATTCAACATAAATATTAAAAATGTCGATTTAGAAAGAAGAACTTTGCTTCAGTACATGCGAGGACGAACGTACTGATCCCCCACCAGCTTCATGCAGGGTGCAGGAAATGGATTGCCAGCGGCGAAGCGTTGCTTGAACGCGTTGAGGCTTGGAATGCCGAAGCGTATTGAAGCGAGCGATCGCTTGACGCTCGGACTCGCGACAGCATTGATACGGCCGAGATATAGAAGGCATGATGTATGGAACGGCAAAATCCTTTGTGGGCAAGAGAGAACCTGAGTGTTGTAGCCAATCTGGCGAATTCCGTTAGGCTATCGAAAGCCTTTGTAATCTGATTTTGAATATCAATAAAGAGAATTGTTTCGTATACTCTGTTTTTCTTTCATTATGAATATCAACTCAAACAGATAACCATTTGAGAACTTGTCATCTTGCCTTGCACGAGCACAACTCCAGGCTCGTGCGGCATCACGCCCCAGCGAGGACGATGATTCGGGTGATTCCGGGTCGGGGCATGACAGTTATTAAGGATTAAACAGTGTCGTGGAGACGACGCATGTATAGTATCATTTGGGGGGAGGGGACAGTTATTAGCGTAGGGGCTACATTTTATTTTTAAACACATTTTGGGCCGAGGGTGACTCTTATGAGTATTACCTTCTGTCCAAGGTCGATAGTGACTCGGATGAGCGCTACTTACTGCCACTCTTTATTTATTCTGCTGAGCCTACAGCCCCTGCATAGAACGTTGTCCTTAAAGTGCATATCACCTAGAATGGGTAGGAACCTTTACTCATGCATACTTACTGTTGAGCTTATTTATTCAGTTTATCGGCATGATATTATGTGTCTTGTTACGTCCCTCTGAGGACCTGGTTTTTCCCCAGGTGTATATTTTCGTGATTTCTTGCAGGTGCTCTAGCTAAGGCCATGACTTGTGCTCTATTCCGTCGTGATGATTACTCTTGGATTCGTCACTTGCTCTCGCTTGCTAAATTCTTTCCTTGTATATTTTCCATATTTAATTTGGTTGGTAGTGGACTTTGTCTCCGCCCAACTATGGTGTACATGACAAACTCAAAGTTGCTTTATATTATTATTTATCTTTGTGGATGAGATTTAGTGTCTTGGCTTTCTACATTTATAGCTTATGTATATATACGTTTCGTATATTTACTCGTATGTATACAGCTAGCATGATACGTATCTAGTCTCAAGTATTTGGGACTGGGCGTTACATGTTTTTGTGGTGGTCCATGCAGGTCACGTTTGTCACTTCGGTTACGTGATTGTACCGATGTGGGCCTGCAATATAGGATTAGAGTCTAGAATCTCATCCACTTACTTGACATCCTTTACTGACATCAAATTTCGAACTCCCGTTACCATCCTTGAATTGTATCCTGCTTGAACTCTTTCTACCGTAAATCCTTATCTTTCGTGCTTAGTGACAGTTAGGAAGATGACTACACTATGCTCATATGTCAAACACATGGCTAGGAAGATTGCATTGACAATTAATATGCATTGAGATTTATTTGAGTCATAAAGGCAATTATTTTCCTAAGAGATATGATCATGAGGATTAGTTAATTCCAAGTTGGGTAGTAGCATATTACCGCCATCAAAAGATAGTTGAAATTGTACTTTAAATTTACAAGATGGTATACACAAGAGGATAGCTAGATCGAGAAAGCAATTTTTTATAAATTTTGAAATTATGAAATAGTTATGATTTAAGTTTTTATAATGTGACACTTGATTTACGGTTAACTTAAGTTTGGATTGTAATATGATAGAGTTTATCTCGAGATTATTTAAAGAGTTTAAATTATGATTTTCTAGGCAACTAGAGGGATGAAAGTTTAGAAGGGAGAGAACTTGAGGTTTTAAATTGCGCATACGATTTATAAAGTTTATTAAATTTTAAAGGGATGATGGAAAAAAATTTGTTTAAATTTTTGGAAGATATCGACTTTGAAGGAAAAAATTCAAATTTCAAATTTTGTCCTATGATCTATGAATTATAAAGTTATTTAAATTTCGAGTTTAAAGCCTTGAATATGGATATTTAAATTTTAGTTAAAAAAATGTTCATTTGCGATATACAAGGACTATTTCGAGATTGATTAAAGATTTAAATTAAACTTGACAGTCTATGATAATTGGTAATTGTGGCGGAGTATCTTGAAAATTTTATTGAGAAACTTCGAGGAACTTGAAATTTAGATTAGATCATATTGGTAGAGGACCAAGAAGCAAGGAAGGTCACCCTAGTGAGATAGAAGTATTGTACATTAGATTTCCATGCCACCTATGATTATGATATTGCATATACACAAGTATAGTTAGTCATCGACCAAACCGATGAACATATCTTTTGACTTACTCGACCTTCCCTCAATTATAGATCTTTTGTCATGACCATCTAATCATTTGAAACTTGAGAAATGATTAGATTGTTCCTTGATCATACACCATCTAAGTGGCTATCATATCCCTAGAAACTGTACTCCTAATTTATGTTACCTTGATTTGTTAGAATCTAAGTTATCTTTATTTCATGCTTTAGCTCGGTCATTTATTTGGTTTGTTAATCATTATCTCATTAACTCCCACTTTCTACTTTAAGTTCTTTGGTGTCCCTATCGTGACTTTGATATTTGGAGCACAATACTAGACTTTTCCTTCCCACAACTTTCATATGTAAGACCTAGACGAGCCCACCTTCATGTAGGTATATCACGTGCCACTAAAACACGTCTCCTTGTACTATGATTTCATGTTGCGACTTTCGGGTCATAAAGACTAGCTGTAACCTTTACCATGATATCAATATATTTATCAACCATGGATCTCGACTCAATTCTTTCGAACCGATATAGGATTTTGTTCTACTTAATTCCTTACATGCTTAACCTTGCATTTTATCTTGATTACTGTACCTATCGCACCATTAGTTTAATTCTTTTAAGTTGGGTAGAATATCTCACTACCTAGCAAACCCTTTTCCTAGTGAACAATATTGATAAATTCATTGGACCATAACACTTAGTAGACCCTAACTTATCTAGTCAACCAAGCCGACTGCATAGGCCCAAATTTCGGGCAGAACTTGAATTTTATAAGATCTTGGACAAATTGATTTCTTTCATCATTACCCTTTACTTATTATTTTATCTACCTATGATGCTAAAATAGCTTAGTTTTGCAAGCGTATTCTTTATCAAGCTTGATCATGACATATGTTTTATTGGGTCGCTCCCACTAACATATTGTCTAATTAGAACCGGTGCATGATGGTCTGATCAACCAAGTGCACTGTGGTTCGCTTTTATTTATCGTTCTACGTGGATGGGGACATAGCTAAACTTAGACTTCCATCCGCGACTGCCTTGGCAACTCATTTTGAACTTTTTCAGTCGTCCTTGAACCACGTATTCGTACTCGATAATATCGCCTCTTTTGAACTCCCTATTGCTTTCGCCTTCACCTATTTTTAGAAGGACGAAGGCGTTATACTAGAACTTCCTCTAGCCTTCCTATCGAGTATGACCATACCGTATTATTTTATCTATGATCTAGATCGCGATTTTTTACGGCATGTTTTGTTATCAATTGTTTCCCATCGATACCCCCTTGTGTCTTCTCACCCCCTACAAATTCTTAATTTCGAGGACGAAATTCTTTTAAGTAGGGTAGGATGTAAAACCCCTAAATTTCTACTATTTTTTTATTTTTTTATTTAAATTTTGGTACTGATTTAAAATTTCGTATTGTACGTCGCGTAGTTGTATTTTACGTCGCGCACGAAATTTTATTTTTCGTAATTGCTCGACGAGTGCGAAATGTGCGAGCGTACATATTTTTAGGAAAAATATTTTCTTATTTTTTTATAGTTTCAAAATATATATAATAAGTATTTTAGTTATCCTTCCAAATTTGTTATTTTATTTATAAAGCCTTTTTAGTTATAATAATAAATATGTTTATTATAAAATGATATATTAGAAAAGCAAGTTTTATATTTTAAAATTATTATTCAGTATATATATGTTATTTTCGAAATTAATTAATAGCATATTTTAATAGATGTGAAAAAGATATTTTTAATCTTGTTTAATTTAATAGTTTATTAATTTGGATAATTTAAATTGGAAAGGATTTTATTGACCTTATTTTAAAATGGCTTTTAAATTAAAGATAAGTTTTTATCTATATTGAATTGGATTTTTTAAACCGATTTAAATTAAAGGTAGAATTTATATTGATATTAGAGATTAGATGATCTAGATTTAAGATGGATTTTAATTTAATTTGAGATTTGATTTATTTGAATTAATATTTATATTATCTAAATAGGGTTTAAACAAACCCAAGCCTTATCCTAATGGGAATTCCCACATCCTATAAATAGGCAGGTACTCCTCCATAAATTTTGGGCATCCACAAATTTCTCCATAACCCATTGTGCACCGTGTCTGTGCCTCCCATCCACTAAAATTTTCCCCATTACATATACAATATTTCGTCCCACCCGACAAACCGGGCCTCGACACAATCCGCATCACATAGACAGACCACCCGATCCTTCCTTTGTCGTGTTGGACAGTCCCCGACACGACAACGTCCCCCTACCCGTTCCCCTGTCCACAACAACCACCCCCGCCATCGTCTCCGTCCCACCACCCGTGCCAACAACTTCGTGCCACCAGACCTCCTCACCAGCATCACACCGTCTCCGGCTAAATTTCCAACTCCTCCCCGGCCAACTCCTCTTCACCACCACCAGCAAAACCCGAAACTTCACCACAGCGGCCGCCACCGTCCCGGCTAACCAAAACCGCCACCACTATCAAAGAAAAGGAAGAAGGGGGAGAGAAGCCCTAACCTTGGCGCTTCCCAGTTCCGACGAGGTCGCCGCACCTTAATCACCACCTGCGAGCTCCGCTCTCCGCCGGAACACCGCCAACCCTCCCTCAGACCTCGCCGCGACCCGAGCCTTGCCCAGTGCGCCTCAATCACCACCTGCGAGCTCCGCTCTCCGCCGGAACACCGCCAACCCTCCCTCAGACCTCGCCGTGACCCGAGCCTTGCCCAGTGCACCGTCCAGCGCCGGGCTCCGTCCCTCCTGCACGTGAGCCGGCCGCGCGCCCCCATGGCCGCGATGCCGACCACCGTACGAGCCAACAAGTCCTCCGGCTGCCGCGCCAGCCCGTCTCCCTTCGCCAGCTGCCTCCTCTCCGTGGTCGCACCGCCGTGGCGTGGCCGACCTGCCTCCTCTCCGTGGGCGCGCCGCCGTGGCGTGGCCGACCGGCCTCCTTTCCACGAGCAGTATGCCGCCCTCGATCTTCCTCCGCCTCCTGTGGACTGCCAACCTCCGCGCCAGCCGGAGCGCTCAGATCCGACGACTTCAGCGAGATCCGGTGCCGCCTAGCGAGCCGGCAACCATCGCGGGCATCGCCCAGCGCCGGCGCCACCAACCCTCGCCGAACAGCCCGCTCGCGACCCCCACGGTGAGCCGTTCCCCTTTCTCTCTCTATTTCTCAATGAATCCCCTTTCTCTCTCTCTTTCTCACTGAATTGAGGGAAATCGAACAGTAGTGTTCTCTTAAAAGTTAATTATATTATTATTATTAATATTTATTATTATTAGTATATTATTAATGATGTTATTATTATTATAAACTATTATTATTAGTATGACTATTATTGTATTATTATTATTATTATTGTTAATATTATTATTATTATGATTATAACATATAAGGATACCTTCTTAAAATGTTTATTAATATCACTATTATTATTTTTAAATATTGTGTTGTATTAAACAAATAAATATATGATAAAATCTAAATTTTGGTAACAAAAGTATATATTGATATGTAATTTCAAAACTGATTTCGAACGTACATATTTTATATTACTAACATTTTAAAATATAGTCTTTAACCTAAATCCTACTTTGATTAAAATTAGATTCTCTTCCTAAAACGATTTTTGAATATTTTTGACTAAGTACAAATATAGCTTCCTACCTTAAACATTATTTTGATAGAACTTAGAGTTAGTCCAAAAACTTATTTTTGAAAGTATAGTTTTTCTAAAATTATTTTAATCATAAAATCTAGCTTCATATATTATAGATATTTCTAAAACATAATATAAGTATTTATTTTCGCAAATTCTCTTGTGATATCATCGATGATCGTGACTGATCATATTTTCTAATTCCTTGCGACTTTGGACCTCTGCGCATTGATCATAGCTATTGGGCAATCAGGACTTGTCGGATCATCGCACCACCCCAGACGTAACACCAGGCAAGACACCTTGCCTTACTGTTTAATTTCTTGCTCAATACCATGCATACTTTTTCTTATGTTGTTCTTTCAAAACTATATAGATGCAAATTATTATATTTTATGCAATTGGCTTAGAGTTAAGGGACCACCGTATGTGCATCTCATAAACTGTCACGATGTGCCACGGGTTGTGTGTGAGTGGTGAGTCGCATATAGCTTCGGACTTGCGTACCGACCGTATATCGGTACGTACAGGCCGTGCGTTAGGACATAACTGTCAATAGATTGTGTAGAAGACTTGGCGATTATTAAGGATTAAACATTATCGTGGAGACGACGCATGTATAGTATCATTTGGGGGGAGGGGACAATTATTAGCGTAGGGGCTACATTTTATTTTTACACACATTTTGGGCCGAGGGTGACTCTTATGAGCACTACCTTCTGTCCAAGGCCGATAGTGACTCGGATGAACGCTACTTACTGCCACTCTTTATTTATTCTGCTGAGCCTACAGCCCCTGCGTAGAACGTTGTCCTCAAAGTGCATATCACCTAGAATGGGTAGGAACCTTTACTCATGCATACTTACTGTTAAGCTTATTTATTCAGTTTATCGGCATGATATTATGTGTCTTGTTACGTCCCTCTGAGGACCTGGTTTTTCCCCAGGTGTGTATTTTCGTGATTTCTTGCAGGTGCTCTAGCTAAGGCCATGACTTGCGCTCTATTCCGTCGTGATGATTACTCTTGGATTCGTCACTTGCTCTCGCTTGCTAAATTCTTTTCTTGTATATTTTTCCATATTTAATTTGGTTGGTAGTGGACTTTGTCTCCGCCCAACTATGGTGTACATGACAAACTCAAAGTTGCTTTATATTATTATTTATCTTTGTGGATGAGATTTAGTGCCTTGGCTTTCTACATTTACAGCTTATGTATATATACGAGTCGTATATTTACTCGTATGTATACAGCTGGCATGATACGTATCTAGTCTCAAGTATTTGGGACTGGGGCGTTACACAACCTGCACGCCTTTAATCCGAAGGACTTGCCGATTTCAAGAACATGATGAAAATGAAATTGATTTCAAGCCTTCTTTACAACTCGAACAAACTTCTAGATCGAACTAAAACTGGTACTGGCTTACCTAGGAGTCGTAAAGGCTTTGATTTGAAAGTGTAAAGCTCAGAAAACTTTAGATAGAGAAAAGAAGAGATGGAATGGGATGAGTGAAATGAATGGCAATCTCAACTCTATTTATCGTATTTTTTGGGACCAAACTCGGACATAGTTCGGTTGTATAACGTTCAAAAAATCGAATGTTAGAGCCGATTCAAGAGGGTTACCTGATCCAGTGGAATATTGGGTCATGATGACCTAGTTCAGTCCGAGTTCAGGCAGAACTCGGTTCGAGTTCGGTTGCCATGTTTTCATATTAGGTCAAGTGCATTTGATTTAGGTTTGGGCTCATTTTGATACTGTGGGCAGTATCTGGATATGGACTAAATTGGGTAGGCTTTTTGAGAAGCTAAGCTTGTGCCAATCTCGTTCTATGTACATTTTTTCTGACTCAATAAAATAAAAAGTACATAATAAATGTAAAAACCAATAGTCCTTTGATGACGTCTTTTTCCTGACGGTACTTATCCAAATATAAACATATCTGAAATCTATATACGCTCCAGGGGCTTTGTCCCCCGAACCCCCATGGGGGCGTTGCCCCCTCGACCCCTGTCCGTAGACTGGACAGCGGAACTCCCGAGTGTGAGGTCCCGGATAGGTCGCTGGGCGGTTCAGAGACATCTTCTTGTATAACGCCGTCTTTGGCCCATCATTAATTCTTCATTGTATATGATCTGGTTTGATCATGTTTACTATTTGTCTGCAAGTACTGTTAGGCGAACAAAGCAGTATAGCAATATGATAAATTTAATAAACAGTAGGACATGCTAAGTTTAAGTAGCAACATGATAGTGATTATATGAATATTAGTGACATTATTATGTTAAACTTAATCAATTAACCATATTAAAATATATGATACAATCATTGGACTAACATGGGGGTAGTTGGAGGGGGGCGGGGGTGGCCGGAGGGGGGCATGAGAGGGTAGGGGTAGTTTTTTTTTTAGGATATGAAGTTGATAGTAGTTGATGGTATCGAAGTTGTTGAGTAAAAAAAATTAGGATATCAAGTTAAAAAATAAAAATAGTTCAGGATATCAAATTGCAAATAAGTCGATAAATTTTCTTATAGTATAATGCCAAGGAGGATAGAAACTCACAAGGGTATTTTGGGTAGTAAATAATTAATATTTTTTGTGCTGCCAAATTTATATATCAATGGTCTTTTTAAAAGATTATTTATAAGGGCACATCAAAAGCTGACCAGGGCTAGCCCAGGTTTGAGGAGAAATTACTCAGGACATCCCAATTTCTTACTAATTGGGCTGTCCCAAACAAAAATTTTGAGCTTCATTTCAAAATTTTACTCTCTTCCAAAACCATAGCTTTCTTCTTCTTATTTTTCTCCATCATTTCCATTCTCACCATCTCCATCAAAACCCTAGTTTTCTTCTCATCTTCTTCTTCTCCACTATTTCCATCATCACCATCTCCATCAAAACCCTAGTTTCATTTTCATTTCCAATTTCGATGGCAACCAAAGGCTCCTCACAAACAATGTACAAACCCTAATACTTCTTTTCTCACAAAAAATGCATGAAAATAAACCCTAAAATGTATATTTCACTCTATTATCAAGATGAAAATAAACCCTAACATATGTTTTTTCATTCGACAATTTCGACTTTAGGACTGCCAGGAATTGTGGCAGTCCTGAAATGGACTTGCTGTACCGCAAGTCCCTTTTAGGACTGCCACAATTCCTGGTAGTCCTCAATACTTCTAGGACTGCCAAAAATTCTGGCAGTTCTACTGTAGAGCAAGTCCCTTTCAGGACTGCCACAATTCCTGGCAGCCCTCAATACTTCTAGGACTGTCAGCAATTGTGGCAGTCCTGTTGTATATGTTAGGGTTATATACTAAAAGCATCACTTTTGTAGTAACCTTATTTCCTTAAATTTTGAATGAGAATCATATGGGCAAATGTTTGCATATTGTATTTGTTGCAAGTGTTAATGCAAATGTCTGATATTCTATATTGTAGATAATATGGTGTGTGGTGTCACACAGAAGATCATATTATCAGTTTCCTATGGAGTATATAAATAGTTCACAACCTAGATGGACTTGGACAATCTATTGGAAAGGTTGTAGTGTAATCTGGTATTAGTCTATCTTGACTATAGGTTTACACTAGTACACTTTGTGTGTATTGAACAGGACCACTTGAGGTTGTTCTCTTTGTACTGACTACATAAGAGAACAAACACCTCTGTTATTATGGATGCTTGTACTCTTAATCCGGATATAATAACGGACATGTATATACAATGTGCATTACTTTGACTCATAAAAGAGTGAGATTCATTATGGATCAACAACCTCTATGAATTGGGTAATAACATTGTATGTATGATGGGCTGTTGATTATAAATGGAATCCATGTCCCGATACATCGGGTTGATGATGTCCTCTTAAGGAGCTCATAAGGATTGTCATGTAAACCCTGCAGGTGGATTATATCCGACATGACAAATAAAGTTGAGCGGTACTACTTAAGGATAAAAGATGTCGAATCAATATAGTTGTCAGTAACTTAATTTGATCGACGGACATACGATATCTTAACATGGGGAGTCAAACGAGCATATAATAAAAGGAGCCCACAAACATAATTTGGGATTAGGGATGTAGTGCAACAATAGCTCATTAGTGGACCGAGCTATTGTTAATGGGCCTGGATTGTGTGTTCGGGCTGAACACGGGATATCCAGATCCGTTAGGAGGCCTAACCCTAATTTCTCCTCATGGTCCCTGTCGTAGCCTATATATATCCTCTATTCTCTGGCCGCCAGATAAAAGATCAGAAATCTGAAATTTTCTCTAAATTCGTGATTCACGTAAGGAGAGAAAGAGAGTGCTGCCAAGGAGAAGAAAAAGTTGGGAGATCGTCGCCCACACGACGTCCAACTCGAGGAAGGAATACGTGCAGAAGATCTTGGGGTCGTCCGCTCGAAATTGTCAGGAATTACTTGTCTCCTTTCCGTCGCAGGTATAATTCGTGAACCCTAGTTTTCGCCTATGAAGGGTTAGAACACGTATTAGATCTGTTTAACTTTCTATCGATCAACACGCACACCAAAGGAAGGGTCCTGGGAATCCCCAGTTCCATCAATATAGTCTATTTAAGGACTGCTATAATTTCTGATAGTCCTCAATACTTTTAGGACTGCCAGAAATTGTGGCAGTCCTGATATGGACCCATTTCTTCTACAACTAGGATTTCATCCATAATTTCTTCTCTTAATAAAGAAAAATTGGTTAATAGATTTGATAACCAAATTTCTTCTACAACTAGGGTTTCATCCATAATACTTAAATAAGAAGAAATAAAATAAACTAGGGTTTGGAGAAAGAAATCTGAGAAATTAGAAGAGGGAAAAAAAATAAAGTTTGAAAAAGAGATGTTCTTCTTGTTCTTGTTCTTCTTTTTGTTATTCTTGTGAGGAACTTCTTCTTCTTGTGAGGAAGGAGAAGAGAGAAAAAAAAATTGACTTATATACTTATATTTGGACTAGTCCTGAGTAATTTTTCAATGACAAACTTGTAAATAAAACAAAGTTAACTTTGGACTAGCCCCGATTAGGGGTGAGCATAGGTTCGGTTCGGGTCAAACCGAACCGTGCAACCCTAAACCGATTAAGAACCAAACTGACCTACAGAGAAACCGAACCGAACCGACCTGGTTCAGAAACCGAACATGAACCGAACCGAACTAAATCGGTTCGGTTGGTCGGTTTAATCGGTTTATGGGCCTGGGTATAATGGGCCAGCCTGCTATAATTTTAAAGACACAAAAGTCCAATTTTAGAACAAAAGCCCAATATTAAAACCACCAGATTCCAAAACCAAATGTTTCTCTAGCCATAGGCCCATGAAATTGCAGAATCCAGAAATATACAAAATCAAATAAGCTCCAGATTGCAGATTCCAAAAATTCATTTATACAATATACAGTTCCTAATTCAATATTCCACTCTCCATCGATTCCAGAAATCCATATTCCACTCTCCATTGATCCATATACAATATACAGTTCCAAAAACAATATACAGTTCCAAATTCACATGAAATTCAATTATACAAATCCATATTCCATTACAATTTGATCCATATTCCACTCTCCATTGATCCATATACAATAATATACAGTTCCAAATACAATATACAGTTCCACTCTCCATTGATCAATATTCCACTCCCCTTGACCTTGTTCCAGGCTTCTAGTTCCGTACGTAGCTACATTTGGCATCAGAAAAAGGAGGGACAAAAATCATATGGCTCAGATGGCTTATGCTGGCATCATAGTATTAGCATATTCTCAAGCCGTACTCATCATTGCCATTTTCTTGTTTAAATAAGTTAGTAAATTTTTCAATAAGAAATAATAAATAAAATGACAGCCACAAAGTATCAGAACAGTACCATAGAGGAAGAAGTAGTATCCACAAATGCAGTTAGCACTTAGCAGTATCCAGTTCAGATGGACATAGATGTATCAGAAGTAGACAGATGATACTAGCAGTATCCACAAATGCAGTATCGAGTCTATCGACCACAAGTACACATAGATGACTCTAATAGTAAACATCAGCAGTATCATATTTATCAGAACAGAAGAGACAGTGCTATCTGCACTCTGCACTTCTGCAGTAGCCAGATAAACAGCAGTATCATAGTAAACAGCAGCAGATGATACTAGAAAAGACAGTGCTATCTGCACTCTGCAGTAGCCAGATAAAATGGAGATTCCAGCAGCAGTAAAAATATTCTGCAGTAGTATCCAAGTTTCCAACAGTATAGGAGAATGAGATTCCAAGTTTCCAGCAGCAACTCTCCAACAGTATAGGAGAATGAGATTCCAAGTTTCCAACAGCAACAGTCTCAAGTTCTCAACTCTTAATAGTTAATATTACATTCTTGTTTCAAAAATATTAATACTAGTTTAAACTTCATAGAGTGATAGTAATCAAAGTCAAACCTCGCTTGTTGATGTTGATCCCATAGTCAACTTACCCAAATCTATTCGATAAGAAACAAGAAAAAAACAATGAACAAGTTAAAACTAAACTTTATAGTTGAAATAGTGTAATACAAATGAAATAGTGTAAATTACCCATTTCAACTTTATAGATGTCCTCGAAATCCTCTTCAATAGTGGATACAATGGGTCGATCCGAAGGCACCCTAAACCAATCTTGACAACATATGAGGGCTTGAGCAATTTTAGGAGTCAAAGAGCTCCTATAGGCATCAAGAACACGACCACCCGTACTAAAAGCGGACTCCGAAGCAACGGTAGATATGGGAACGGCCAAAACATCCCTAGCCATCTTTGATAGAATTGGAAAATGAGGTGAATTAAGTTTCCACCATTCCAAAATATTAAAATCATCACTTTCCTCATCATCATCTACGGTACTCTCCTCTAGATAACGATCAAGCTCCGATTTAGTGTCACCCCCACCCAATTCCATCTTGTGCTTCTTGAATTGTGCCTTCATAAACTTTTTCAATTACAAGGGGTGGCCCGGTTGATTTTCACTAGAAGATTGAAGTCTATCACTAGTAGTAGTACTAGTGCCACCAATTTGGGAAGTGTTAATATTTTTGTACTCATTGAACATAGAGTACGCAACACTCTTTACTTTCTTTTTCATGGAATCGCTCTTCTCGGTACCATATAGTTGATCAAGAGCATATTCCACATACTCCAACTTATGTCGTGGATCAAGAATTGGTGCAATAAAGATGACCATATTCATCTTTTCTATATTCCCCCAATACTTGTCATATTTCTCTCTCATTTTATCGGTCATTAGGCCCAAATCATAGTCACTACTCTCTTTTGAAGCACGCAATAGAATGTTAATTGACGTGATTTCATCAAAAAAGTTATTGCAAGTAACATACAAGGAGCCCGAGATACGCATTATGAGATCATAGAAGTGCTCTAGAAAAGTGCACAATCTTCTTGCATTAGTCCAATCTTCTTCACTAGGATACCCACCATTCTCCGTTAGCTCTACTTTGAACCACGGATCAATAGATGAGAATCTCTCAAAAGCACTTTCGAACCTTTGAGCCGTGTCTAACATCAAGAACGTAGAATTCCATCGGGTGCTCACATCAAGACACAATAACTTTTTGCTTTGTATCTTTTCGGCTTCAACACATTCCTTAAATTTTTGGAATCTACTAGGAGAGTGCCTCACATATCTTATTGCATTTCTTAGACGAGAAACCGACGGAGACATCAATTTCAAACCATCAACCACAACGAGATTGATGATGTGTGCAATGCATCTCATGTGTAAATACTTGCAATTAAGAATGCTATTTCCCCAATTTTGGATCTTCTTGCTCAAATAAGAGAGAGCAACATCGTTAGAACTAGCATTATCAACTGTTATGGTGAATATTCTATCAATTCCCCAATCAAGCAAACATTTTTCAACTTCTTTTCCGATGGCCTCCCCTTTGTGACTAGAAATTGGACAAAAATTAATAATTTTCTTTTTCAATTCCCAATCTTCATTTATGTAATGTACCGTAAGACACATATAATTTATCTTCTGTAATGATGTCCACGAATCCGTTGTTAGACAAACCATTTGCTTCGACTCTTTTAAATATGCTTTGAACTTACTCTTTTCAATAGAGAAAAGTTCATAACAATCTCGTGCCATGGTCCATCTTGATGGAATACGAAAGATGGGACACGCAACACTCATAAATTGTCGAAAACCTTCACATTCCACAAATCGAAATGGAAGTTCGTCGACAATCACCATACGTGTCAAAGATTTTCTCACATCATCTTGATTAAATCTCCAACTAGTGAGTACTTTATCATTGCCCCTGGTATTTGGTTGCAAGTTGAGAATTGTTTGATTAGAATCATGATTTTTGGGATTGGAGGGACATACATTCCAATGATTTCTGACATTAGTTGACCCGTTTAATTTGCTATGACAATGATACTCTCTTTTGCAATGTTTGCAACTAGCTTTTGGACGCCCTTCCGCATCCACAAATCTATTAAAATCAGTCCAAAACTGAGCCCGCTTCTTCATAGGTTTTTTAGTAACTCGAAGACTTGAACTAGGTATGGAAATTGGCTCATTTGTGGCTTCAGAACTAATTGGTGGTTGAGGTGGATCACCTTCGTGCGACATCTAAAAAAATAAACGTGTCTTTTAATATATATGAACTATGGATATGAAATTTCAATAAAAAAAATAAAGAAATACGCACATTGCATGAATATGAAGTAGTTGCCATTGATTGGTGCTACCTAACAAACATCATATAATAATTTGGTGAGTAACCTTACCTAAGCTACATAACGCTTACCTAAGCCTTAATTAAATTTTTCCAACGAATATAAATGTGGCAAACTGAACATACAAATAAAAATATGTTCTACTGCATAAAAAATTCAGTTCTACTGCATAAAAAATAACCAGTCCTACTGCATAATATCAATCCTACTGCATAATATCAATCCTACTGCATAAAAAATAACCAGTTCTACTGAACATAAATATCAGGCTTGTGGCAAACTGAACATACAAATAAACAGTCCTACTGCATAATATCAATCCTACTACATAAAAAACTGAACACAATCAATAAATATCAGGCTTGCACTATAACATTATTTGCTCTGCATCAGAACACAATCAATAAATATCAGGCTTGCACTATAACATTATTAGGCTTTTGGCAAACTGGCCAGCAATTTGGCAAACTAGCAAGCAATTTGGCAAACTGGCCAGCAATTTGGCATTTATGCACTTTGCACTATAACATTATTTGCCCTGCAATGCAAACACATTTCATTCCAATTTCCAGGCAGAAATTTCATTCCAAGCACAAGATCCAAGTCCAACTCCAGCAATATAGATAAATATATAAGGAAAGAGATTGTTAATTTCTTACAGCGATTCAAGAATTAACAATCCAAGCACAAGATCCAAGTCCAACTCCAGGTTCCCACTTCCCAGAATCCCAAATATAAATAACTGCAAAATAATTAGTTGCTCTGCATCAGGAACTTAATTACTCACAGGAAAGAACAGTCATTATAAAAAGTACTATCACAGAAATAATTAACCAATATCAAAAGTATGAAATATATTGTTGGAATATAAAAATAGCCAGAAATAATTACTCCAGGTGCCCACTTCCCGGATACGCATACGAGTAACATCATAATATCATTTTCATATTTTTTTTCCACATCACAGATTCACAGAGACATATATTGTTGGAATATAAAAATAGCTAGAAATTAGAGGACGAATTAATAAACCCTAATCTACAATAAATCTACATCATGCAGTCCAACACATAGATCTAGACCCTAATCTAGAAAAAATAGCTAGAAAACAGTAAGATCTAGATCTACATCATGCAGTCCAACAGAAAAAATGTAGATCTAAACACGAGATCTAAAAAAAAAACGAGATCTACACTAGATCTGGACTCCAACACATGAAGTATTAATTTTTTTTTTAAAAAAACAAGATGAAAGTATTAAAAAAATGTAGATCTAAACACGAGATCTAAAAAAAAACGAGATCTAGATCTAGATCTACATCATACACGAGATCTAGATCTAGATCTAAAAAAAACGAGATCTAAACCGAGATCTAAGAAAAAAAACAAGATGAAAAAACGAGATCTAAAAAAAAACGAGATCTACACTAGATCTGGACTCCAACACATGAAGTATTAATTTTTTTTTTTTAAAAACAAGATGAAAGTATTAAAAAATGTAGATCTAAACACGAGATCTAAAAAAAAACGAGATCTAGATCTAGATCTACATCATACACGAGATCTAGATCTAGATCTAAAAAAAACGAGATCTAAACCGAGATCTAAGAAAAAAAACAAGATGGAAAAACGAGATCTAAAAAAAAAAGATGAAAACGAGATCTAGATCTACTGCATAATATCAAACACAGAGATCTAGACCATAATAGATCTAGATTTGAGATGAAAACGAAAAAATTAGAAGAAAAAGCTCGAGAGGGGACGGGGAGGAAAAGGCAAGGGGCTAAACCTTAGGGTTAGGGGAAGAAATTTCTCGACGAGTAGTCGAGCTCGAGTCGAGTGAGCGCGCTGCCGCTCCTCTCAGAGAGTCAGAATTAGGGTTAGGGGGGGTGCGGTGTGAAGTGAACACTGAAGAGAAGAGGAGAGAGAAGATTCAAGAACTTCTGTTCTGATCGGTTTTAAATGGTGGCCTGGTTTGTTCGTTATTAGGTTAAGTCTTAAGGGGTAAACTAGTAAATTACCCCTATATATATTCGGTTTCGGTTTAAAACCGAACCGACATCCTATTAACCGCAACCCGACCCGAAAACCATATTATCGGGTTTTATGAACCGAATCCGACCCGATAGTTCTAAAAACCGACCCTAATTGAAAAAAATCGGTTCGGTTCGGTTCGGTTCGATTTTCGGTTTTAAACCGACAAATGCTCACCCCTAGCCCCAATCAACTTTTATTGTGCCCTTATAAATAATCTTTCAAAACGGGACCCAACCCAATACTCAGTCTTAAACCCTTGGGTTGCATTTTGTTACGACTTTGGGGGAGAGCGATGGCAGAAAAGAAGGAAGCTTCGGCCGTTTCAGTCCCAAAAGCCGAAGAGGAGGAGAAGAAGAAGGAAGCAGGAGGTCTAGGTCTAGGTATAGGGCATGATGATGATGATGATGATGATGAGGGGTCGATGAAGCCATGGGAGCAGCACTCAGCGGTGATCAGCATCCCCCGCTACGACTACAAGGCCCCCTCCTCTCTTCTCGGCCGGTCGCACTCCGGATTCCTCATCACCTGCCCCATCAGTAACTCTCTCTCTCTCCCCCCTCTCCCTCTAACCTGATTTAACTACTTGTTTGATCTTGATTGATGTTGACCTACTGCTGCACTGCTGATTATTTCGATCAAATTGGTGTAATTTGATTATACAATTGATAAAGTTAACAACTTGGAAAGGAATATGTCGATTAGTTGCCGTGTCCGTACTGAGTCGTGATCTACTCGTGTGTCCAAGCAACATAGTTCTGTGTACCCTTAAGAGAGTTTCTATGGTAGCTCCCCTCTCGATATTTTTTATACAATTAAAATATTTTCCCATTACTTCTGTACTCTAGTTGTGGGCATTCTTGTGCCTGCATTAGTCGATCAGATGTAAATACTTCTGAACATTTCGTGACGAGGAAAAAGGAGATTGTTCTTGGAGATCTGGTGCCATGCCTCGGGGAAGCAATGTTGGATGAATGACAAGATTTTGGTATAGCCGATGAATCGAGTGACTAAACAAACATAATTGTCTTTAGGCTTTTTTTGGTAGTGAATGCTTAGTATCACTGTTCGAAAAGGCGGCCTAGGTGGCCGCCTAGGCGCTAAGCGCCTCGTGCTCGCCCGATAACCGCCCAGGCACTAGGCGTCTCGTGCCCGTCCAATAGCCACCTAGGCGCCTGCCTAGTCCCACTCAACGTCCGACTATGCATGGTTTGAAGGTTTATTGACCTTTTTTTGCAATTTTCAGTAGGTTTTTTGGATTTTTTTATGTCGCCTAGATCTAGGCGATCGCCTAGGCGGGCTAGGTGCTAGGCGGCGGGTGCCTGCCCGAGGCGCCTACCGCTTTTCACAACCTTGCTTAGTATGCATGGTTGAAGTATGCAACTTTAAAAATGAGTAGATTAAATATGGCACTATCTGTAACATAATATATATGTGGTTGGAACTTTGGCCGATCCTTGTGCTATTTTCTTAATTCTGTAGTTTCTCGGTTCTATTTAGTGTGTTAAGTTGCATATATATTTCACTTTAAAGCATAACATAAACACATTTGGTAAAATAGAATATAAACATCTAAAAAGGACTCGCTAGATATTTTCAAAGTCGTCAATTTTTTTTTTGTAACAAGCAAGAAAATTTTCTTGCTTTAAAATATAATTTCCTGTAGTAGGAACTAGGAAGTGGTTACATAAAAATTATTTTCTACTATTCCACATTCCCCCTCCTCTTTGGGAGCAATTATGCCCAAGGTTACTATTCCATTGCCCCTTTAGTTATTCTGTTTGTCTTATCTTTTATTATTGGTAGAATAATATGAATATTTAATCCTGAACTCTCACTACAACTTTAGAGTTTTGATGTAGTGGAAAGAGACTTTAACATGGTATTAGACAAACAAGGTTTGAATCTCCTATGGCACACATTTTAAGCCTATTTCATAAAAAACTATATCGTTGCCTAATTCATCTCTGTTCAAAAATGGGTCTTCGACTGCGGGTGTCTGTTGGAATCAGTGTTATGGTTGTTGGCTGGCATGTCATAGCATATCGGCAAATAAATGGAATTGAGACTGATATATCGATCGACATGAAATAACATAATATTGGCTGATATATGTAAAAATCGGTTTGTAATTTTAAATGATCAATGGCTCCATGTTAGAGCTACTGAATACTCCCATACCGGTTGTGACATAGGACCGTGTCCGACTGTACTTGCATATTTACTCGTGGCTATTGTTTAATAGATCCGATAGATTCTTTGTTCTAAGAGTCCTGACCTTTAACCCCTAATGGAGGTTGGTGTAGAGTGACATGTGGAGGAATCTTGGAGTTATCGTCTAATGAGTAAAGACTAAGATTGTATAAAGGAATACACATGCTAATAGTTTTTATTTTGTATTTATCTTTACTTGATACACGATCTTACTATTAATAGTTTCGTTATTTGAACTTAAATTGTTATCGTGTTATGTCACTTAGTTAGTTTTAGGACGTTTAGAACCTTTAGAAATGGAAATTAGATAGCACATAGAGTATTGTATAATATGTAATATATTATACATTTATTGATACCTGATATTTTAAAATGTCGCCGACATGTTTCCAACATTTCAAACGCAAGCCGACATGAATCCGAAATCCGACATCTACAACCTTTATTAGAATAATATAAATATATAGCCCTCAACCCTCAATGTTAACCTTTTACTATTAGAGTTTTGGTGCATCGACATGAACTTCAACAAGTATCATCTAGAGTGGTATCTTTTTCTGTTATTTGAGTTAATATGTAATTTCCTTACTCCCTTGTGCATCCTACTATTTTTGTACTCACTTTCACATGATTTCTTAATTACTAATAGGATATTTGCTAAAATACATTATAGGCTATTAGAAGCTGTCTTTTTCTATTTGATCCTCAATACTGGGAGAATTTTTGACATATTGTCAAGCATTTCTGTAAAGATTTTTATATCCTTACTAAACAATATTCTTGTGCCTTTTTTCTTCTAATCAATGAGGTGATGGATACAATCTATTAGGAGATCCTTGCAACGACTGTAAACAGGGGTGGATCCACATGGAAAACAGTGGGGGCTTTTTGAAGTATAGGTTTTTTTCCATTTTTTTTTCTAGAGGATATATATATGTCATTTTTGAAGGCTAGGTCAGTTGGTTAAGTAGTAATACTGTTATAGGTCTTGAGTTCTGTAGAATGGAATAAAATAGATGATTTTTTATTGAAGAGAGACTACACATATATATAGGAGAGGCTAGCCTCCTCTCCTATTACTCTAAGCAATGTGGGACTAAAGTCCAATAACTAATAACTCTAATATAACACTTAACACCCTCCCTCAAGCTGGAGCATAGATGTCAATCATGTCCAGCTTGTTACATAAAAATTGAACCCGGGGACCCAGAAGAGGCTTTGTGAAGATATCAGCTATCTGGTCGCCGGTCCGCACATATTGAAACTTTATCACTCCTTTTGTATATTCATCACGAACAAAATGAATGTCAATTTCAATATGCTTCGTCCGTTCATGAAATACTGGATTGGTGGCAATGTGAATAGCAGATTGGTTATCACACCATAGGTCTGCCACTTGAGATCCTGCGTCTTCTCCCAGTTCTTGTAGGAGATGCTTCATATATAATATCTCTGACGTGCCATGAGCAATAGCTCGATATTCTGCTTCCGAGCTTGAGCGTGCTATCACACTTTGTTTCTTGCTTTTCTATGATACTAGATTTTCGCCAACAAATACTGAGTAACCAGATGTAGACCGTCTATCTGTCAAACTTGTCCCCCAGTCAGCATCAGTAAAACACTCAATGCGAGTGTGTCCATTATTCTCCATTCGAATTTCTTTTCCTGGATTCTTTACTAGATAACACAAAATTCTGAGAACTGCCTGCCAGTGTGGAACTCTTGGAGAAGCCATGAATCTACTTGCGACGCTTACTGCAAAAGAAATATCCGGACGCGTCATGACTGCCAAGTAGTTGAGTTTTCCAACCACTCGACGATACTGATCTGGATTGGTCATCAAGACCCCTTCGTCTGGGAGTAATTTTGCCCCTGGATCCATAGGTGAGTTTGCTCCCTTTGCTTGTGTAATGCTCCGCACGGTGCATTATGCTGAGTCGTTGACTCGAAGAGTTGCGTTGACCCGATTGCGTATCGATGCGAATCGATACAAGAGTTGCGTTGTCCCGAGAAACATATCGATCCGAGGAACGCATCGAGTAATAACGATGCAAGTGTTAAGATGTCCCGAGCAACGCCTCGAACTAAGTCGATGCGAAGAGATGCCTTGTCCCAAAGAATGCATCGAGTGAATCGATGCGAAGCGCCGCGTTGCCTCGAAGGATAAGTGCGTTGTGATGGCTCGAAGATTCTAAGAAATCGAATCGACCAAGGCGCAAGTCCGAATCGATGCAAGTATTGATTTTAGTTGGTTTCATGTGCAGGCTATACGTTTACGCTGAAATGTTAGAGGTCGATCTTTTGCCTTATTCAGTAAGGGGTCCGCGAAAGCAAATCGTCGCCTTGCGATGGACTGAGGCATTGGCACGGTAAGCCCAAATCGGACGTATAATTCAATAAGCACGAAGTGCTCGAATGGCTAAGTCAGGAGAGTGGCCGTGCAACAAAGTTATGAAATCGAGCCGCATCGGCTCGGCGAAACGACAAAGGCGTATCAACTCAAGGTGGAAGGATTGACTTCTTTTTACTCCTTCATTCGATAAGTCAAATATATCATTGTATGCTGAGTTAGCCTATCAATGCCACGGACGTGGCTCGATAGAGAGATAAACGTAGTGCGTGTCGAACACTCGATAGAACAATTGAAATGAATCGTACGACAGACGTACGAGTCGCTATGGAACACTGAATATCGCAAGGGCGAGCGCCTCGGTGCGCAAGCCGCAAGAACATGAGATAACTGTACTCGGCGAGTGCCTTAGTGCACGAACCATACCGTGCCTTTGCGCACGTGTTAGAACGGCTAGAACATTGAAAGACAATAGGCGAGCGCCCTAGCGCGCAAGCCACAGACATTGAATGCTAAGTCATAGAACATCGGAAATACGGTCGAAATGTGCCTTCGTGCACGAGATAATAAAAGATGGCTTCGTTGCGAAAGAATACAGTTGTGGCATGAATGTGGCGGAACTGTTGGATATGACATAATGTCTCGAAAGGTGTTCGGGACCTTCGAGTCGTTCGGTTGACGAGCATTGAGTTGAGGCATGATGCCATTGAAACATTGAAACGAAGCATGAAGCGTAAGAACATAGAAAGTTAACAGAAGAAATACGAGATGATAATGCGGCATGGTGCCCTTCGAAATGTTCACGGCCTTTGGGCGTTCGATGAGAACATTCGGGCGTTGTGCCAATTGAAATAGAGATAAGCGAACTTGCTTGGTTGTATGAAATATAAGATTCGTTGCATGGTCAAATGGACTTAAAGATATAAAAGCCCGTGCATGGGTATTCCCTCGAACGCGGCGCGCCAGGGCGCTGGGACCGTTCGGCCTAGGAGGGATTCGTTTACGGTATTGTTGGTGCACTTCATTTAGATGGGTAGCGACCATCTGGTGAATGTGATAAGCCACTTGCTGCGATTATTTCGGTGGCCTCTGATGTTGGTTAGCAACCGCACAGAGTTAACATCGTCTTATGTTTCGATTCGATAATATAAGTCCATTCTAGTCCGAAAAGCTAGTGACCTTCATATAGTTAAGGGCGACGGGTTTGGAAGTACAAGGTATACGTATATCCTGCATGGATGGATCCGAATAGAGAGCACTTATAACATGACAGGGAAAAACGGATGGGCGTATTCACCTTGCGTCGGAGCAAGGGCGAGTGCGTCGACTTAGTAAGAGTCGCGCCACGAATCAAACACGAGAATGCTTGCTTGCTTGCCTATTCAATTCGATAACATGCTTGCTATGATAACATGCTTTACGCTTTCGAATATGCCATGAAATTGACCCTAAGGAGAACATAGCAAGATCATAAGCTAAGTTGCATGATTCAACATAAATATTAAAATGTCGGTTTGGAAAGAAGATCTTTGCTTCAGTACATGCGAGGACGAACGTACTGATCCCCCACCAGCTTTATGCAGGGTGCAGGGAATGGATTGCCCGCGCCGGAAGCGTTGCTTGAACGCGTTGAGGCTTGGAATGCCGAAGCGTATTGAAGCGTGCGATCGCTTGACGCTCGGACTCGCGACAGGATTGATGCGGCCGAGATATAGAAGGCATGATGTATGGAACGGTAAAATCCTTTATGGGCAAGAGAGAACCTGAGTGTTGTAGCCAATCTGACAATTTCCGTTGGGCTATCGAAAGCCTTTGTAATCTGATTTTGAATATCAATAAAGAGAATCGTTTTCGTATACTCTGTTTTCCTTTCGTTGTAAATGTTCAACTCAAGGTAACCATTTGAGAACTTGTCATCTTGCCTTGCACGAGCGCAACTCCAGGCTCGTGCGGCATCACGCCCCATGCGATGACGATGATTCGGGTGATTCCGGGTCGGGGCGTGACAAATTGGTATCAGAGCTCTAGGCTCAATTTCCTCTGGACGCTCATTTCATTACAATTCTAAAAGTTGTCCACCACCACTTGATACCACTCTTGACTCTACTCGATGCCGCACTGGATGTTCCATACAATAAGTCTAATACAAATCGTGTAATTTTGCCGCATGTGTTTTGGAAATTACGCGATGTTTGCTAAGAAAGTCGCGAGGGGTATATTGCATTGAATGCAAACGAGCAGTAAAAATGTTAGTTGCTGCAAGCGCAACAAATTGTGAAATACGATTTGAGATTTGTCGCAATGTAACATGTTGAATGAGAAATAAAATGATGCACGAAGTGCAACGAGTAATGGTGAATATGCGTTAAAATGAAAGTGAGAAGTGATAAGCCAATACCGAATGTGTTAAACGGATTACGCATTGACTTGGAAAGTCGGGAATAAATCGTTGCACGATGTGCAACGCGTATTGGAAAGAAAAATTATTGCACGTGGTGCAACGCATATCAAATTAATCGTTGCACGAAGTGCAAAGGAAATTGGAAATGAATCGTTGTACAAAGTGAAATGAAAGTGTCGGAAATAAATCGTAGCACGATGTGCAACGCGTATCGAAAGTAAAATTTGTTGCACGGGGTGCAACGCGTATCTAAATAAATTGTTGCACGAGATGCAACGTAAGGAAAGAATTGAAATCGTAAATCGATAGAACGAATCGTTCGGTTGCACACCAAACTTATGTTGGCAAACGAGAACATTGACCGAGTTGCGTCGGATTTAATAGAATCAAAGTTACGGTTGTGATCAAGCACGATCACTGCGGAAATCGTGAGTCGGAAGAGATCGTTGGTTCGTAAAGAGTACGTTGCGACGGAAGTAACTTGATTTCCAGGTGGTATATGGCATACCACCGATGCAATGAATGGCTCGATTCCGAGTGGTATATGTAATACCATTTGTGCGATGAATTGCATCGACGTTTTGTGAAAATTGCGGAAGGTTTATCCGCAACGGACGGGATAGCACCGAGACTAGATTGAGAATTTGTACGACGGCATGTTGATGCAAGTGTCCTTTGATGATCGGTTAGAACGATAAGGCGGGGCTTGTAACATTGAATGATACGTCGATTGAAAATCTATGTGTCGGTCGAATGACGGGAACTAGCGAAACGATTATGCCTTGAGGCAACAATCGGATCGACGGGATAGGAAACTCGACGTTGAAATCGAACCGCACGACTTGCGATCCCGATTGAAATGTTGGACGAGGCGAATCGAATCGTACGACTTGCAATTTCGATAAAGAATGTTGGGCGATGCGAATTGTAATCGAATCGCACGATGTGCGATTTCGGTAAGAAAGTTGGTTGACGCGAGTAATCGTGCCTAAGAAATAGTTGGTTACGTTACAGCGAAACTCATTTGAGTACGACTGAAAACACGCGAAACTTAGAGGGCGAGATCGTATGACTTGAGGGTTCGATGTTGGATAATCGGTAACTCAGTTACGCGATCGAAGTATAGCGGGATGCGGCAAATCGGAGAACAAGTCGATGTGTATGGAAAAGTTTGTTGCGAACTTGGAAGTACGCGATGCGAGTTAAGTTGACGTTGGAACAGATTCAAAGTTGACCCTTACGTTATCGAAATGGATACGGCGTATCGAGATCGATACGTAAGGAAGCGTAAGCACAATGTGAGAATACAAAATAGAGTGTGCCTCGCGCTATGAAATTTTGTAAGTAACGATGCGAGAATGAACGAACTTGGTTGATTGTAAATTTTGTGATTGATCAGGACGAGACTATAAGTCATCGACGATTGTTCGATGCGTATAGCATCTCGTGTGTCGACCCGCGAATAAGATAGACTCGAAATTCGATACGAGTAGATGTTTCGCAAATTGCGGAATCATCGACGGCCGTGCATGACTCGGAGGATAGTTGCGCATCAGTTGCGCCGATAGAAATGGTTATGTACGGATTGGATAGTCGCATAGAAATGGTTATGTCGGAACGTGATTTGGCTCCGAAATAAGATATAGCATGGTTCGTAGTAAACTGTCCTTCGGTGATGATCCACAATTATCGAGCGTAGCTTCGGGGCAGCTGACCCTAGAAGACTTGACCGCCAAATCAAATTGAATGCTGCAGACCGTAAGATGACCCATGCGATATCGCATATGAGATTGCACCGATAACAAATATAGTACGGTGCATGTGGACGATAAGTCTAGGCGATCGAGAATCGTTGGAACAACTTCCGATTGAGAATGATATAGTTAGATTTGAGTATTCATCGGATGAATATTTGAATGGTTATGTTGGTCGACGATCAAACTAGAAATTCACCAACGAACTTGGTGATTCGGATAGGCGATTGTGAGAGTCGTGCTATGCACGAGAGAGAACGATAAGGAAATGACTTACGAGTTGTACCGTTAGATTCGGATTCACCTCGCAATTGAGCTTGCGTGAATCGAACTTATATTCGATGTTGCGAGACGGGTAAGTTGGGAATTTGGCTAGTGAATTCCTACTCGTTAGGAATCGAATGTAAGGCGTATCGTAAAGACCCTCGTGTCAAGGCGATCGTTGTCTTGAGCACCGTCGCCTTGATGTAAACTTTTGAGTCAGATAGATTGTGGCCTTTGTGCAATGTCAATTTAAACTTGCGTCGGAAGGATTTAAGCACGGGTCTAGGTAAGTAACCTAGCGGGCGTAGCCCTGAATGTTGATGCATTTGCAAGTCAACAAAGGAAGTCGTATCGAGATAAGTTGCATAGAAAAGACTTCAGAAATAGTTGGGTGACGATTTCAAACGCAAGAGTTGCGGAGACTCGTTGTGATCGGATGCGCGACGGCTTAACGCGACGCGTAGAATTGATAGTCCCGATGAAACGTACAAAGTGAGAAATGCAATTTTTGAATCGCATCGTGTGCCTTGACTTTCGTTGGAGGATCGCGTAAGTATCAATATGCATGTGCGCTAGAATTGCGAGAACAAATAATAGAGCCAAGTCCGATCGAGAGTACGAGATGTCAAGTTATCGATAATAAGAGTTACGTGTTTGCGTTGTTCCGATATCTTACAACTGAGCTTGGCTGAAATGCATATATTGGTGGGACGCCTAAAATATGTGTATGATTCTAAACTAAGTAGTACGATCCAAACGATAGTGAGACGAGATCGTGGAACGATCTAATGAAACCCTTGGAAATTTAGTATTGGTTTCGGTTCGGGACGAACCTTGTTTTGAGTGGTATATTCTGTAATGCCCCGCTCCGCACGGTGCATTATGCTGAGTCGTTGACTCGAAGAGTTGCGTTGACCCGATTGCGTATCGATGCGAATCGATACAAGAGTTGCGTTGTCCCGAGAAACATATCGACCCGAGGAACGCATCGAGTAATAACGATGCAAGTGTTAAGATGTCCCGAGCAACGCATCGAACTAAGTCGATGCGAAGAGATGCCTTGTCCCAAAGAATGTATCGAGTGAATCGATGCGAAGCGCCGCGTTGCCTCGAAGGATAAGTGCGTTGTGACGGCTCGAAGATTCTAAGAAATCGAATCGACCAAGGCGCAAGTCCGAATCGATGCAAGTATTGATTTTAGTTGGTTTCATGTGCAGGCTATACGTTTACGCTGAAATGTTAGAGGTCGATCTTTTGCCTTATTCAGTAGGGGTCCGCGAAAGCAAATCGTCGCCTTGCGATGGACTGAGGCATTGGCACGGTAAGCCCAAATCGGACGTATAATTCAATAAGCACGAAGTGCTTGAATGGCTAAGTCAGGAGAGTGGCCGTGCAACAAAGTTATGAAATTGAGCCGCATCGGCTCGACGAAACGACAAAGGCGTATCGACTCAAGGTGGGAGGATTGACTTCTTTTTACTCCTTCATTCGATAAGTCAAATATATCATTGTATGCTGAGTTAGCCTATCAACGCCACGGACGTGGCTCGATAGAGAGATAAACGTAGTGCGTGTCGAACACTCGATAGAACAATTGAAATGAATCGTACGACAGACGTACGAGTCGCTATGGAACACTGAATATCGCAAGGACGAGCGCCTCGGTGCGCAAGCCGCAAGAACATGGGATAACTGTACTCGGCGAGTGCCTTAGTGCACGAACCATACCGTGCCTTTGCGCACGTGTTAGAACGGCTCGAACATTGAAAGACAATAGGCGAGCGCCCTAGTGCGCAAGCCACGGACATTGAATGCTAAGTCATAGAACATCGGAAATACGGTCGAAACGTGCCTTCGTGCACGAGATAATAAAAGATGGCTTCGTTGCGAAAGAATACAGTTGTGGCATGAATGTGGCGGAACTGTCGGATATGACATAATGTCTCGAAAGGTGTTCGGGACCTTCGAGTCGTTCGGTTGACGAGCATTGAGTTGAGGCATGATGCCATTGAAACATTGAAACGAAGCATGAAGCGTAAGAACATAGAAAGTTAACGGAAGAAATACGAGATGATAATGCGGCATGGTGCCCTTCGAAATGTTCACGGCCTTCGGGCGTTCGATGAGAACATTCGGGCGTTGTGCCAATTGAAATAGAGATAAGCGAACTTGCTTGGTTGTATGAAATATAAGATTCGTTGCATGGTCAAATGGACTTAAAGATATAAAAGCCCGTGCATGGGTATTCCCTCGAACGCGGCGCGCCAGGGCGCTGGGACCGTTCGGCCTAGGAGGGATTCGTTTACGGTATTGTTGGTGCACTTCATTTAGATGGGTAGCGACCGTCTGGTGAATGTGATAAGCCACTTGCTGCGATTATTTCGGTGGCCTCTGATGTTGGTTAGCAACCGCACAGAGTTAACATCGTCTTATGTTTCGATTCGATAATATAAGTCCATTCTAGCCCGAAAAGCTAGTGACCTTCATATAGTCAAGGGCGACGGGTTTGGAAGTGCAAGGTATACGTATATCCTGCATGGATGGATCCGAATAGAGAGCACTTATAACATGACAGGGAAAAACGGATGGGCGTATTCACCTTGCGTCGGAGCAAAGGCGAGTGCGTCGACTTAGTAAGAGTCGCGCCACGAATCAAACACGAGAATGCTTGCTTGCTTGCCTATTCAATTCGATAACATGCTTGCTATGATAACATGCTTTACGCTTTCGAATATGCCATGAAATTGACCCTAAGGAGAACATAGCAAGATCATAAGCTAAGTTGCATGATTCAACATAAATATTAAAATGTCGGTTTGGAAAGAAGATCTTTGCTTCAGTACATGCGAGGACGAACGTACTGATCCCCCACCAGCTTTATGCAGGGTGCAGGGAATGGATTGCCCGCGCCGGAAGCGTTGCTTGAACGCGTTGAGGCTTGGAATGCCGAAGTGTGCGATCGCTTGACGCTCGGACTCGCGTCAGGATTGGTGCTGCCGAGATATAGAAGGCATGATGTATGGAACGGTGAAATCCTTTGTGGGCAAGAGAGAACCTGAGTGTTGTAGCCAATCTGGCAATTTTCGTTGGGCTATCGAAAGCCTTTGTAATCTGATTTTGAATATCAATAAAGAGAATCGTTTTCGTATACTCTGTTTTCCTTTCGTTGTAAATGTTCAACTCAAGATAACCATTTGAGAACTTGTAATCTTGCCTTGCACGAGCGCAACTCCTGGCTCGTGCGGCATCACGCCCCATGCGAGGACGATGATTCGGGTGATTCCGGGTCGGGGCGTGCCAGCTTGCATCATGCCTGCATCATTTAGTGTATCCAGTACATATTTTCTTTGAGACATTACAATGTCCCGCTTACCCCGTGTGACTTCAATGTCCAAGAAATAGTTCAAGGATCCCATATTCTTGGTTTGAAATTGTTCTCCAAGAAACTTCTTGAGACTTGCAATACCCTGGCTGTCATCTCCCGTGATTACAATATCATCAACGTAGACACCAAGAAGTATTCTTCCAGCAGATGTGTGTCGATAGAAGATTGAATGGTCCTTCTTCGACTGACACATTCCATATTGAGTAACCACCTGTGTAAATCTACCAAACCATGCACGAGGTGATTGTTTCAGGCCATAGAGGGCCTTCCTTAGACGACACACCTTACCCTCCCTTGCAACGAATCCGGGAGGTTGCATCACATATACTTCTTCATCAAGATCCCCGTGGAGGAAAGCATTCTTTATATCGAGTTGAGGTAAAGGCCAGTCATAGCGAATGACCAAGGCCATGAGGACACGAACGGACGTCATTTTGGCCACAGGAGAAAAAGTCTCGAAGTAATCCTCACCATAGGTTTGAGAGTAACCTTTGGCCACCAGACGAGCTTTCAATCGGTCAAGAGTGCCATCCGGTTTTACCTTAATCGTGAACACCCATTTGCAGCCGACTGCCTATTTACCATGAGGTAGATCGACTAAGTCCCAGGTATGATTCTCCTGGAGAGCCTTCATCTCTTCGTGCATAGCAGCACGCCAACCAGGATGTCGGAGACCCTCCTCAGCGGTCTTGGGGATCTGAATCCCATCAATAGTAGCTACCAGAGACTGAGTGTGACTGGTAAGTCTTTTGTAGTTGTTAACATACAAGGGATGATCTCGACATGCACGACGAGGACGTTCTGGAGGCAGAATCGCCGGAGTTGCTGGCAGAATTGGTGGAGCTGCTGGAGGGACAGATGGAGGCAACTCACTGGAGCCGGAGCTGCTGGTGGAACCAGAGGAGGAAGATTCTGTGGTTGATGTCGTTAATGGCTGAATCGGTGTATGTGGACCATCATCCTGGGAGACTGGCTCGGTAAGGGAGGGCACCCGTACGGGGGATTGTTGTGTTTGAGGAGGAAACAACAAAAAATCTTCTTCGGGATAGGTCAGGGGAGCCGGACCTGTTGATTGGGGGAACGGAGGAAATTTTGTTTCGACAAAGGTAACATCCCGAGTGAAAAAATATCGCTTTAAGATAGGAGAGAAACACCGATACCCTTTCTGATCTTTAGGATACCCAAGAAAAATATATTGTATAGCCTTAGGATCCAATTTAGAAAGGGTTGGTCGGGTATCCCGAACATAGCATAAGCAACCAAAGATGCGGGGAGGCAGAGGAAACGGCTCTCTTCCAGGAAAGAGCCTAGAGAAGGGAGTGCTACCATGGAGAACTGACGACGGCATGCAATTAATAAGATAACAAGCTGTAAGGACCGCATCCGACCAAAATCTCTTGGGAGTACGTGCTTGAAACATAAGAGCACGTGTTGTTTCCAATAAATGACGATTCTTGCGTTCGGCTACACCATTTTGTTGTGGTGTGTACGCACAAGAGGTTTGGTGGATGATGCCGTTGCTGGCCAGATGTTTATCACGATCACGAGATAAATACTCACGACCATTGTCACTCCGAAAGGTTTTGATTGGAAGACCAAATTGTGTAGTTATCTCGGCATGAAAGTTACACCAGATGTTAAATAATTCAGCACGGCTTTTCATTAAATAAATAAAAGTGACACGTGAGTAATCATCGACAAACGTGACAAAGTACTTAAAATCCATTACAGATTCAGTCGGACAAGGTCCCCATATATCAGAATGCACCAACTCAAAAGGAGCGGTTGCAAGATTATTTGGACTCACCGGATAAGAAACCCAATGATGCTTAGCTAAACTACATGGCTCACAATGAAAAGAAGAGAGAATAGCTAAAGATGGGTACATTTTCTGAAGAACTGGAGACGACGAATGACCTAACCGACAATGTAACTCGACCGGATCAAGTTTCATGCTTGCACAAACAACAGAAGGAGTTGCGTCAAACAGGTACAAGCCTCCAGCCACATGCCCCTTACCAATAGTCTTCCCAGTTGTCAGGTCATGAAAAACACAATTATCAGGAAAAAAAAGTTACCAAACAATGAAGTTCACGAATAAGTTGACTGATAGAAAGTAAATTGAACGGGTTTCCAGGAGTAAGTAGAACAGAGGTAACTGACAGTCCGGGAGAAAGAGTGGCACTTCCACGGTCGCGGACTGCCAGAGAACCGCCATTGGCAACAGTAATGCCAGAAGCACAACGGACAGGTACATAATCATGTATCATACCTGCGTCACCAGTCATGTGTAAGGATGCACCAGAGTCAATTATCCACTGCTTGGGTTTTACTATGCATGCTGCGGAATATCCGGCTGTGGAACCAGACGTTGATGCTTCATCACGACGTTGAGCCTGGAACTCAAGAAATTCCGCGTAAGAATCGTCGCTCATCTGAACCGAACGAACGCTATTATCAGTAGCATCTGAAGTAATATTGGCAACAAGAGCTTTAGGGCACTGCCACTGGAAGTGTCCCTGTTGGCTACAGTGGAAGCATGTTCGTAGTCGTCCCCCATTACGACCACCATTGCCGCGTCCGCCATCGTGACCATAAGTCCGACCACCTCGTCGTCCACCACGTCCACCACGAACGCCAGGACGAGCAGCGCTACCAAGGGCAGATCGATCAGCAGGAGTATCTCCCGGAGTGGTCTCAACCACCTTTGCGTCCCGAAGAACACGGAAGTGGGCCTCCATCAAAGATTGAACATCAGATCCAGCAATGATCTGGGATCGAGCCGAGTCCGCATCAGGACGGAGAGATGCAAGATATGCCATAACATGAAGCTGCTCGCGTTGAGCCCGAGCTTCATTGATATCCGCCGTCAGAGGAAGAACACGATCAATTTCATCCTCCATAGCCTTGAAGGATCGGAAGTGGTCCTTATGAGACTTGTTTCCTTGAGTTGCTCGGTAAACGCCAACAACCGAGTCGTATATGCGAGATAAGTCGCGTTTTCCATCAAACGCCGTTGCTAGGACCTCCCATAGCTCCTTGACCGTGTCCGTGTTTTGAACCATGTCCTCGACGGACGGTTCCATGGAGTTCATCAACTGTGTAAACAGTCGACTATCATCCGTCTTCCACTGTTCAAATGTGGGATCAGTCGTCGTCGGAGGGCTGTCAGTCAAATGTTTAGATAGCCGCATCCTACGAAGTGTTTTCTCAACTTTCTTCCGCCATGTTGAGTAACCATCTGGACCGTCCAATCGACGGTCGACAAGTCGAGTCAAAGAGATCGTCGTGCCAGTGCTCGTCGTGTTGCTGACACCGTTACCATCATCTGCCTTCGAATCTGTCATCCTGAAATGGAAGCAACCGCCGCGAGTTCTTTCCAACCCCAAAAATCACACCAACTTTACGAATGTGCTATAAACGTGGTCAATACCGTCACGCACATAGAAAGTAAACATGTCAGGACACAGGAGAAAACACGATCATTCTCTGTGTAGATTTGGATGTGAAGATTAGGGTAGAAAAATCATTTGTTAAGTCCAAACGGCTTAATCTAGGAATAAAGCATTGGACCACTGACTTTTTTTTTCTTTTTTTTAAACTAGGGTTCGGAGGGTATGTGGTGGCTGATGGAAAATGTTAGGGTTTTGAGCCATCGTGGGTGATCCTGGTATCTGCACAGCAGATCCGGGGCGTGGGGGGGATCCGGGTGTCTGCACAGCAGATCCGGAGTGTGGGGGAGCCGGGTGTCTGCACAGCAGATCCGTTAGCAGATCCGGGAAGGGGGAGAGAACCGGGGGTCTGCACAGCAGATCCGGGCAGGGGGGGCTGGATCGGGGGGGGGGTGGGTCGGCGAAGGGGGGGGGGGGTGACGGGGGGGGGGGGGGCAGCAGGGGGGGCGCTGGACAACAAGGGGGGGTCGGCGAAGGGGGGGGGGGGGGCAGCAGGGGGGGTCGGCGAGGGGGGGGGGGAATTTTTTTTGTTGTGGAATTTTTTTTTCCTTCCTTCTATGGCTTTGATACCATGTAGAATGGAATAAAATAGATGATTTTTTTATTGAAGAGAGACTACACATATATATAGGAGAGGCTAGCCTCCTCTCCTATTACTCTAAGCAATGTGGGACTAAAGCCCAATAACTAATAACTCTAATATAACACTTAACAAGTTCCAATCCTCTCTTGTACATTTGATTTACACTTTTTCTCAAGCCCCCACTCGTTTTTTACCAAGCTCTCTTTGACTCAACTCCTTGGATCCTTCCCTGAATGTAAAGCCCATTTTTCTTTTCTTGAGCACTACCGCTCCAGGTTTCTAATTCCCCGCCCCACTAGTGCTTCTATTTGTCTGATTGATTGATACTGTATTTAGTATTTTGGAGTATACAAGGAAAGATAAGAGACATTTTCCTGATACTAACAGTGTTTTTGACTTTGCATGTAATATTTGAATAAAAAACATCTTAGTTTATATGGTCATAAAATTTTCCATTCTTAAAACCAGATTATCTGATGTTTTGGGTACTTAAAATTGTTTCAAGTCTCGACTAATTGCCCAAAACTAAAGTCAGTTTCTTAAGGTATAATCTTTTCAGTATGTAGGTCTCCTACCAATTTGAAGCTTAATGTTACAAGCCCCTCACCTTAGTTCTACTCATGAAGTATAATTGATGCTGAAACTTCATTGCTAAGTTTTATAAGAATATGCACTATATAAAAGCTCAACTATTGTGGCGCGGGAAAGGATACTATAGTCACTCCAGTCCAGATTGAAGTAAAGATACATTGTGACCTTAACATACTTTTTTATGTCCTTGGTTAGTTATTCATTGTTCTGGAGAATAGCCTTTGCTTTGCTGCTGGACCTTCTTTTTATGAGTTGCCCATATATTTTTATAGTTTCTGCAGGTCTTATATGACTCTTGTGCTGTTGTTACTTTTATATTTGTTTAATGCGAGGTTTATGATTCTAAATTCACGTGTACAAGCTATGGATTGACTTATGAATCGTCTTTTATTTGTTTATTCTACATATCATTTCTTGTTCATTCTAGTAGTTAGATTGGTAACCATGCCTTTCATACTTTTTTCAGAACGTGAGAAAAGTGCCACAAAGGAAGCTATTTGCATGCTTGAAGAGGTTTTCTCTTATAACTGCTACTTATATATATATATATATATATATATATATATATATATATATATACTTTCATGTAATACTTCATAGTATATATATTTTTCCTTCGATACTGCTGCAGTGGATATTTATATAGTTCTCTTCGCTTCCTCTGGATAGTGGAACCTATTGATCTGAAAAGTGTACTCTATGTATATGCCAAAAGGAACAGTATTGTCATATAGCTATTTAGACTTAGCTCGATCAGAAAACAGCATGAAAAATAGCACTTTGGACATATAATATATATATAAGAAGATATCATCTACAGAATCACCTCCAAGTATCATGAACCTATCCTATTTATTGGCAGATCTATCAATTTATTAAATCATAAGTTTGTCTCTGAACTATGTATATAACTCCAAATTCTTTTATTACCACTTGTCATGGTATCCATCTGAAACATGCATTCTAGATGTAGACACTATATGACTCTGATTAATAGCTACACTTTCCATGTATCTACCGCCCTCTGCCCCCCCCCCCCCCCCCCCCCCCCCCCCCCAAATCAAACTTTGTTTTTTAAGTAATTGGTTGCATCATTAATGGAGAACCCTATTTCTAATTGATAATTGATGTTCACAACCAATTTTCTACTTCATTTATAACAGTAACTTGCAGGAATCTGCCTAACATTTAAATTCAGTGGAAAAGGACACAAAACCTTCACTGTTTTGGTCCTTGGTGTTAGCAAGCTTCTCAAAACGCTTAGTAGAAACCCATGTGGTGCACATTATTGATGTCATTACAAATTTGTACCTTTATAAACAATTATAATTTTCGGTTTAGGATTAATCTTCTATAATGAAAAAGATATTGAGATGGATGTTGTCCTAGAATTAAAACAGTGCTTCTTCAGTACTTTCTTATCACAGGATACCATTAAAGTTAAAAGGAAATTCTACAAGACAGCTAGAAGAACTGATCATCCATGCTTCATGGATCAGACTGTTCTAAGAATGAACCAATCATGTTTTATGGATTAGAGTGTTAGCAATTCAGAAACATGTCCAAAAAATTAGCCTTAGTTGAAATGAGAATGCTAAAATGGAT
This sequence comes from Iris pallida, assembly GCA_029216955.1. Classification (NCBI taxonomy): domain Eukaryota; kingdom Viridiplantae; phylum Streptophyta; class Magnoliopsida; order Asparagales; family Iridaceae; genus Iris; species Iris pallida. Next base: position 1,353,540 of record JANAVB010009598.1, read on the forward strand.
GAATGGCATAACATTAAAAGATAGGATAAGAAATGAATGAGATGGCAGCAATTGAGGACAAATTGCGAAAAATTTGTCGTAGCTGGTTTAGACATGTCCAACGCGAACCAATAGATGGATAATGGATTGAAGCTGGAGGGGGCCTAAACGAACATGAATTGAAGTTGGAAAGAAGGATATGGTTTTATGTTTGTGTTACAGAGGACATGGCCCAGCTGAATGTAGGAAAAAGATTCAAACAGCCAACCCCAAAAATTTAGTAAAGGCTTTGTTGTTTTTCTTGTGATCAAATGATAATTTCAAAGTTATTAAGTTATACAGTTCTTCAAATTCACTGATATTTGAACTATTAGGAATAGCATTATCTTATTCCTTTGTTCTATCTCATTATTGACACTGCAACCGCACTCTGCTACCACCAGCGCTTCCAACCATAGCTCTCCCTCTCTTCCTTTTCTTTCTCTTCTCTTCTACCTTTTAATTATGAAACGAATTTGTGAACTTTCTGCAGTATGTGGGCCGTTCATATAGCAATGGATCTAAAAGATTAGAAACTCGTGATGTGAATATTTCGGCAAAGAAGAGAAAAGTAGGCTCCCAGGATACAAGTGCAGATAATGTCCAAACTACAGAAAAAAGTAGGGATGGCACTTCTGAGATTTCTGGTAACTATATATGGTTCACATAGTTCAACATACATTGGGAGACCAACATTTGCTTCATAAAGGACTAAATTATATGATCTTCATTTTGTTAAAACAGGTAAAGGTGCAGAAGAGTCTATTTTACCATCTTCCGAGACACCCGAGAATGCAAAAAGTAATCTCAACCTGTCTCTGGTTAAGCTGACAAGGAGTGGGTTACTTCTATTTACATTCCCAACTAACGACTTCCGTCATGTTGGTGATATATTATCAAATATCTTCCTCTCTCTGGGATCCCGAAACCTAAAGCAACCTCTGTAAGTAGAATTCTTGTATATGCTTGTTTACACTGCTAACTTGATGTTGTTATCTATGTTTTTCTTCCTACTTAATTAGTATGTGTTACTGTAGTTTCATCATCATCATTGTTGTGGCCATGCTCCAAGCCTTACCCTGTTATAATAGATGGGCCCTTTGTGATAATGAACTCATATTCAGTTCTATTGCAAATGTTGTAATCTGCAAGTTCTGGTCCTTCAAAGTTATTATGATGGTCTATTTCGCAATTATATCACATTCCATGCTTATTGCATAGTAAACAGAGGTTTGTGACTAAACACGAGTTAGTGTCAGCATCATTTGTAGTCTCTCTCTCTTTTTCTTAAGTTTTTTAGTAAAACAATTAAGTTGTATTTTGAGTCCTGGTTACAAATCTCATTATGCTTCAATTTGACACACTCTTTTATTCTTATATTTAAAACTAGTTAGAATACTTTGAAGCGGATTCTTTTTGTTATGAAGCTAAATGTTTATAGGTGTGTCATACTTAAAAAATGTATCGATGTCGTACAAGTTTTTTCACAATATATCTGCAAACTTTACTGATTTTGTGCCTAGTGTCAATGTTCATGACTGGTAGGCCTGTACAATGGAGGTCTACATAAGAGGCTCATCTTTATGAAATGAATCCTTACTGAAGATACAGTTAGGCATCCCTCAGCAGAAATACATTGCTGGTACTACACCAGTGCAATGGTAAATGGGAGGGTGCTTGGTAGGGCATAATGTGTAAGGGGCACCTAGTAGCAATAACACCCTTGGCGGTAGTACGGAAATATTACTAAGTTGTACCAAGAGAGAGCTTAACCTTACAACGTTGTTCATAGGTATTAGGCATTGTTTTAAAACTAAAAGTAAGATAAACAAGAGACTCATAAGTACGTAGTGGAACTTGAAAGGAGAAAAGTAAAATAATCTAGAAGGGTGTCCCTGTGCCGCGAGGCTTTCGCTTACGCAAGGTCTAGGGAGGGTCAAGATGTACATCCTTACCTCCATATGTATAGAGAGACTGTTTCCGTGACTCAAACATGCACCATATAGGATGCAACCGTCGGGCCAGACCTTAGAAAAGTAAAATCTATTCTACTATATAATATCAAAAGTTAGGCTTCACCGTGTAATTTTTCTTCCAAAAATATCCTTGAATATCTATACTTATTAAAATATTTCATAAATTTTAAGGACAACTTAGTAATTATGAAGACTGCCCTTTGGTCTTCCTAAGTAGTCTTCTTAAGTTAATTAAAAGAATGTTAAAATACGTGCAAGGCACGTGCATATATGCTAGTACTCTATAATATAAAATGTTAAAGGAAGGGTGACAAGCGACAATATACAAAATTGAACTATTGTTATATGGAGTAATCAATATTCAAAATATCATATGTAAGCTTATTTAATTTTGGGTTTGTGGTTTGGTTATTGGGTATCATATCTTGGACGGAATTTTTGATATGTAAAAGTATTGGACAAGTTATCGAGCACCCTAAATGGGCTTTATATAAATGCTGGTAATAGTAACCTGTAACACAAGTTATCCTAGTGTCCATAATGGCACAAATGTGTTCCGACCCGGTGGAATAGTTATGGGATTAATTTTTTAGAGAACTTATTAAAAGGTTTTTTAATACAAGTCCCTTAAATCTTCCTTATTTAGAATTAGATTCCTAGATCTCGTTATTTTCTTAGTACTCCCCAAATCTTAAACAATTCGAGTTATATCTCTCCTTTCATCTCACCCAACCCATGGTTCTAATGTGTAAAAGTACTATTTTGACATCGTCTTCGCCATCATCATTCCTTGCCGCCATCATCATCGATGTCAACTCCTTTCCTTTTCCTCCCCGTCCCTTCTCAACATTCCTCCTACTCCCTTCTCCCCAGCACCAACCCTCTCTTCCTCCTCTACCCCTTCCGCTTTCCTCCTCCCTCTACCCTTCTTCCGCTCCTTCCAAAAATTTCAATCAGAACATACTAAAGCAATGAAGATGAGGACAAATCGGTCACAAAAATGAATATAAGATGATGACAAATCGATCAAAAAAATGAATATGCCAAATGAATACGGTTGTTCTCCTACTCCCTTCTCCCCAGCACCAACCCTTTCTTCCTCCATCTCACAAAGAGACAGAGTCTTCAGCTCCGTCTCACAAAGAGACAGAGTCTTCAGGATCTTCTTGAGAAGTAATTCTCGAAGTTCCTCATATTCGGAGTTCTTCCATCTAAGATCTGTTTCGGGAATAACAATCTCAAAGCAAGATTCACCCCCGATGGAGAACAACCTTGCAAACATTCTCGACACAAGTTTTAACAAACTTGAGAAGTTTGACGGGGGGCATTACAACATCTAGAAGAGAAAGGTCAGCCTTAATCTTCAAGTCGTCAGCGTCGACTACGTGGTGATAGTTCATGAGCCTCTTATTCCATAAGGTGAAAATGCTCGAAGGGTTGCTGAAGCCACTGCTTTGCAGTCGAAGTGGAGGAGAGATAACAACCTCTGCAAGTTGCTTATCTTGAACTCTATGGAGGACTCTCTGGCAGAGTCTTACAACAAGACGGTCAATGCAAAGGACGTCTGGGAGTCTGTAGAAAATCTCTACAAGGCAGATGAAAACAGAAACAAGATCCACGTGACCGAAAAGGTCTGGAGGATGCGATTTGAGGACGACAAGACCATGCTGCCTCAAGTCAAGGAGTTCCTCAAGTTACGTTAGAAGCTGACGGATGACGGCATGCCCTTGGTCGATGCATTTGTCGTCGGGGGTATCGTCGTCAAGCTCCCACCTGGGTGGAGCAATTTCATCGCGAACATGCACCGCAAAAAGATGGAAGTGGATCTATAACGCATCTTGCACTGGATACATGTTGAAGACGAGTTGAGGGCTCAACTATAAGTGGACACCTTGTCCAAGCAGATGGCCAAGGCCAACATGGTGCAAGAAGGAAACTCTAAAGGGAAGCAGAAGGCTCCCTACCATAAGAAGAAAGACGTTCACCATCCGAAGGTGAAGTTGGCTCAGTTCAAGCCCAAGTCCAAAGAACATGGGACTTGTTTCAACTGTGGCAAGAAAGGCCACTGGAGGAGGGACTGCAAGGAAAAACCAAAACAAAAAGAGCAAGGTGAGACTAACTTTGTTGCTATAATTGCACAGGTTGACTCAGCTGGTGTTGACACGGACTGTGGATAGACACTGGGGTATCGTGTCATGTTTGCTCAAAGGAGTTGTTCACCACGTACAAACCTATTTCTGAAAAGGTTATGATGGCGAACCAGACACAAGCTGAAGTACTTGGGATCGGGACGGTGGTACTGCAACTGACTTCGGAGAAGTCGCTGATGCTTCAAAGTGTGAAGCATGTACCGGCTATAGCCAAGAACCTGGTCTCGAAAAGTCTGCTCTACAACGCAGACTTGAGGATGGACATCAACGTTGGTCAGGTCGTTATGTCTTACAAAGGAACATACTTCGGAAAGGCTTTTTGTACCGAAGGGATGTTCAAACTTCAACTTGTAACTCCAATGGAGATAATAAATGTAGTCTCTTCTTCTGGTTATTCTCTTGAGTTGTGGCATAATAGACTAGGACATGTTCATTGTAAAAGAATAAACAATATGTCTAGTCTAAGGCTTATCTCCAAATGTGGAGGTAAGGAGTTGGAGAAGTGTAAGATCTATGCGCAGATGAAGATTACTAGAAAATCGTTCAAGCGGGTAATCCGAAGTACAAATCTTCTAGAGCTGGGTCACTCAGATATCTATGACTTCAAACAGTTCTCCACAAAGGTCGGGGTGAAGTATTTCATTACTTTCATCGACGATTTTTCAAAGTACGCATTCGTTTATCTGCTCAAGTCTAAAGATGAAGCGTTTGAGAAATTTAAGGACTCCAAGGCTGAAGCCGAATGTCAAACCGGAGAACAACTTAAGAGACTCAGAAGTGACCGAGGTGGAGAGTATAGGTCTCATGAATTCACATCGTTCTGCAGAGAACATGGAATTGTCAACAAAACGACTGCTCTGTACTCCCCCCTCAATCAAATGTTGTTGCAGAAAGGAAGAACAAAACGTTAACAGAGATGATAAACTCAATGATGTTGACTGCGGGTCTTCCAAATTGCTTCTGGGGTGAAGCTGTGCTTACGGCTACTTTCATTCTGAATAGAGTACCGCAAGCAACTTCGGAAGTCACTCCTCATGAACTCTGGTTCAAGGTCAAACCCAACTTGAATGTCATTCGAGTGTGGGGGTGTCTGGCGTATGTGAAGCTTCCGGATTTGAAAATTCAGAAGCTAGGAACAAGGACTACGAAGACTATATTCCTGGGTTATGCCGATAAGAGTGATGCTCGGAGGTTCCTTGATATTGAATAAAATCAAATCATTGAATCTCGCGATGCATAATTCTCTGAAGATAAATTTGTAAGGCACAAGAACATTGTTCTCGTGGATATTTCGGAGAATAGTGTGGGGGCACAGGAGGCTCAAGTTCCTTACGGAGATGTAGTCCAAGAAGAAGTTGTTGAAGAAACAACTATTGAACCAGATCTCGCGGAACCAATGTCCAAGCGAGTGAGGAGGGAGAAGGACTTCAGAGAGGATTTCGTCATCTATCATGTGGAAGCAGATCCGCTTACCTATGATGAGGCGATGAAGACCAGAGACACTGTCTTCCAGAAGGAGGCTATTAATGATGAGTATGACTCGATAACCTCCAATAACACGTGGGTGTTGGTCGATCTGCCTGAAGGAGCAAAACCAATTGAATGTAAATGGATCTTCAAGAAGAAGATGAAGGCCGATGGAACTGTTGATAAGTTCAAGGCTAGGCTGGTAGCCAAAGGATTTTCTCAGAAGCAGGGGATTGATTATTTTGACACATATGTTCAAGTAGCGCGGATGACGACTATCAGGATGTTGATTGCTCTCAGTGCAATTCACAAGCTAGTTATTCATCAGGTGGATGTTAAAACTGCTTTCCTGAATGGTGAGTTGACTGAAGAGATTTACATACAACCAGAAGGATTCGTCGGCAAGGGCCTCGAAGACAGTCTGCAAATTGGTGAAATCTCTGTATGGTCTGAAGCAAGCTCTCAAGATGTGGTATGAGAAGTTTGATAAAGTCGTAAGATCAAACGGCTGCAGGGTCAGCAAGACGGACAAGTGTGTGTACACAAAATTCGCTGACGGGAGGGGAGTTGTAGTTTGTTTGTACGTGGACGACATGCTGATCTTGGGTACAGATCTAGCAAGTGTCACTGAGACAAAGAAGTTCCTCTCGTCTAAGTTCACCATGAAGGACTTAGGGGAAGCTGATGTTATCCTAGGGATAAAGATCATCCGGACGAAAACTGGAGTGGCATTGACATAATCTCATTATATTGAGAAGATGCTCACACGCTATGGGTATCAGGATCTTCCAGGAATCGATACGCCATATAGGTGTGACAAGAAGCTGAAGCCAAATCTAAGAAAAAGTGTCAGACAACTGGAGTATTCAAGCGTCATCGGGAGTTTGATGTATGCGACTAATGCCACAAGACCTGACATAGCTTTTGTCGTGGGGATGCTGAGTCGGTTCACGAGCAATCCAGGTATGGAGTACTGGAAAGCTGTGAATAGGATTATGAGATACCTCAAGAGGACTCAGAAGTATGCATTGCACTACTGCGGGGACCCAACAGTAGTGGAAGGCTTCAGTGATGCAAGCTGGAGCTCAGAAATAGAGTGAAAAGTCCACAGGAGGATATGTCTTCTCCATGGGTGGAGCTGCTATATCGTGGAAGTCGAAGAAGCAGACCATGTTGTCACACTCTTTTATGGAATCTGAGTTCTGTGCACTGGCGGCTGCAGCGGATGAAGCAGAATGGCTTCGGGAGCTCATGTATGATCTTCCAATGATTGGTTCGCAGATACTGACGGTACCGATATACTGCGACAACCAGGCGACTGCAACAGTGGCATCAAGTGACCTCTTCAATGGCAAGAAGAGGACTGTGCGTCTAAGGCACAGGGCGGTAAATAATCTTATTAAAAGATGAGTCATTGCCGTGGTTGATGTTCAGAGCCAGGAGAATCTGGCAGATACGTTCACCAAAGGTCTCAAGCGCCAGCTGGTCGAGGACACAACATGTATAATGGGTTGAAGACACTCTAATATTGTGTCTTTGTAATTCTACTATAAAATTTTATGCTATTAGTTTAAAGAGAAATCTACTAGGCATCTAGCTTTTATTTCAAAGGACCATTGACTGGAAGAATATCAGGTGCAATTGGCAATCTTTTGGATATTGTTGGGTCTCGGACCCAGAACCACTATTAGTGGGCAGTACTTTAGGATTTTGCGGGGTTTCGGACCCAGAACCATTGTAAGTGGGCAATCCTTTTTGGATACTGAGGGGTTATGGACCCAGAACCACTGTCGTCTACTGTTTGTTCTTTGTATAGAACAAAGTCCTGTGAGATGATGGCTTGGAAGCCTTAATGAGTTGTCACGTCCCAGAACCAGAATACTGGCAAGTAGGGACGGACCAGGCCAGCTACGTATACCAAAGTACTTCAGTACTCCGAAACAACGTATAAGCTGTATAGATGGTAGTTACTACTACAAACCAACAGTCAATCCTAGGTCACATAATCCTAGATATCTCAGTCTCAGACAAGAAGTAAGGTACAAGAATATGATCATCATGCATATAAGACAGTAAAGCGTCCCAAAGTATAATATATAGATGATCATGAAGCTAGTAATACAAAATGAAGAACTAGCAAGACTGAGTAATACATGATCAGCTCTAGCTGCAGTCTAGAAATATACCATCATGTCTAAACCCGTAGGCTAAAAGTCAAGTCCAAAATACGAGCTAAACACGTGCTCGGTGGCTAAACGCCTCAAAAGAATATGTACATGAAAGAGTGGGTAAGAGAAAGAACACCGACTCAACCTCCCTGGTGCTCCGGGTGGTCACCATCGAGTGGAAGGTCCGGAAGATCCTCGGGCTCCTCAACTAAATCTGGTCAATGCAAAACCAGTGGGGTCAGACCCCCAATAGCAAGTACCACAAAGGAAGCCAAACTATGAACTAAAACCAGCATACAATTCATAATATCTCTAAGATAAAGCAGTAAACGAGACTGGAATAATAAATTGGTACCACAGTGTATACGAAAGGAAAACCGAGAACATGTAAGGAAATAGTAAGTAAATATGTAGAATAAACTGGACATGTGAGCATGTGGTGAAGCCGAGCATGTAGTAGAAAAATAACATGTTAAGGAAATGACATGAAGCTAAGTACTGAAATAAGATAAACTGGACAAGACTAGACTAGACAGAAAATGGACTCCATCCATCAATCACGGCCAAGCAATGAGTTCGACTTGATACTTTAGCTAACTAGGGTTGTCACAATCATAATTACTAACATATACAAAATTGAGAAATCCGATCCAGTTACCTGTCCTGCAGACTACTCGATTGATCCAAGCCAAAAAGAAAACAAGTATAGCAGACACACTGTAGTAAGATACATGTGTCCTAAAGAGGTGCTCCACTCGACGGTGTGCTGGAAGAGTGCTCATAGGGGTGTAAAATGGACAAAGTAGTCCGTTGTCCGTACGTGTCCGGTTTGATAAATGGTTCGACCGCGGGCCGTCCGATTGATTAACGAACAAAACTTGGACATATTTTTTGGTCCGTTTAAAAATCGGACACAGACACGGTCATATCCATGTCCGGTCCGAATTTGTCCGCGGACCGTTCGATAGTGGAAACTCCTTTTGGTTTTGCATCAATTATGTCATATCATTTTGGTTTTGCATCAATTTGTTGTAGTCCGGTCTCGATTTTTATTAACCTTTTACCATTTTTTGTTGTATTCTATAACCTTCCATTATATTTTCTTTCAACTTGATTTTTTTTTTAGCAACTATCAAGTAATCTTGATAAAATAATAGCTTTTGATAATATATTTAATTTGTCCGCGGACCGTCCGATTGAATTAACGAACAGTGGTTGTCCGTGTCCGTCCGGTCCGAATTCGAACAGTGGACTGTCCGTGTCCGTCCGTCCGAACTCATTTTTATTTTCGGACCGAACACGGACAGTGGACTGTCCGTGTCCGTCCGACCCGTTTACACCCCTAAGTGCTCATCATGACAGATAGCTCCAAATCCATGTGTGTATATATATATATATATATATATATAAGACCGGGAACAAGGGGTACAGGTAACCGGGAAAATCTCACCTCCCAATGATCTAGATAATCATGCTAGTCGTATAATTTCTAATATTTTTATTTAGGATACTGGGTGTGGCATTCTGCAGCATCCATCCTAGACATGAGACATGCGAGGCTAAACAAGACAAGCAAGAATGTACACTACAACAAGCCACAACAAGACATGACAATATCAATACAAGAGTGCGCTACGGCGAGCCACTATTAAGGAGCTAGACATGTACTGGAATCACGAGTGCGCCATGACAGGCCACTATCAAGCAAGCTAGGAAAAGACATGTACAAGAGTACACCACGACGGGTCACTATCAAGTAAATATTGGACATGGCATAGATTGTAAGGTACAACAAATCTGGGAGGACATAGCAATACCTAGTGAGTATAAAAGAACACATGAACATAAGCTAGTGTCAAGTGTATATAGGGTGTACAATCATTCATGGGTGATTTGCATATAAACTCTAATTAAAGTGAGACATGAAGATTCTTGAAGCAAAGACAAAGATCTACAACTTTCACGTTTTGAGTTTTTCAAGATTTTGGTCATAAAATGGCTAAAACGGGCAAAAACGGCCATATGTGCACGGCACACTGCGCGCAGGAAAAACTGTCCACGGCACGCAGGAGAACTGCCCACGGCGCGCAGGAAAACTGCCCACTGTGCGCAGGCTACGCACTACGCGCAAAACGCACTGCACGTGCAGGCAAAACTGCCCACGGCGCACGCTGCGCGCAAGCACGACGCACAGACTGCGCACTGCGTGCGCATGCAAAACTGCCACGGCACACGCTGCGCGCAAGCACGGCGCACAGATTGCGCGGAACTGTTCATCATTCCTGCAGCATCGAAGGTGTGGGGAACACATGAACACGAAAAATAGTATAACTTTTTCATACGAAGTCGAAATCAAGCGGTTCAAAAGCCAAAATTGGGTAGAGCGAAATTTCTCACAACATGGAACCATTAATTTCGAAAATAACAAACTTATAGGGATCAAAACCATGAAAACAAGAAAAATCTTAAAACTTAGATCTACAAACATGCAACCATCAAAATAAAAAACTTTAAGCTCTGAAAAGACTTAGAATCTTGCAACGAAAAGAATAGAACAAACAAAAATGACAGCAAAATATTGTTCAATATTTGGCAAGATGTACTTGTCTAATAAAGCTCCAAGCCTATTCTTCTTACTCCACCACCAAGAGGGATACAAAACTACACTCTAGGCCTCAAGGCCAAGCTTTCCTATGCACTTGAGGATGAAGAATGAAAGTAAAGATGGAAGGAAGAAAGAGTGAAAAGAGGAATGAGAGAGAAAGTAGAAGGGTATATATAGAAGGAGAATTATTCATGACCGTTGGATGGTGATCCATGTGAAGATCTAAGTCAATCATGGTCATCCAAACAAAACCAAATATCCCATGGATAAAAGGGTTCATCTATACTATTCACCAAAATATCTAAAATCGAAATATCTAAAATGTGGAATATCAATTCGGGCGGTATGCCGTCGTTATACACCGGTATACTTGCGACATGCCGGTCAAGAAGAAACTCTACAATTTCGAATTTTTTTAAAGTGTTTCGAAAACCAAGAAAATACGAAATACAATACTAAATACGTATCCGTATATAAATACCGATACTGTGAGACGAGTCTCACAACTCTCCTCTCCTTAGAAAAATTTCGTCCTCGGAATTTCCTAAAGGTAATCAAAGCAAGCTAGAAATCCAAGAAAACATGCTATCAGGATCAAGATAGGAAACTCATAAATCATGAAATCCAACTAGAGTAATGTACAAGAAATGTAAAAGCAATTTAAACATACAAAAACAGCAACACCGTATATTCCTACAATCACACTCAATCAAAAGCTAGAATCATAGATATACGAATAAGTATACCTCACGAGTCAAACAGATACGGTTAACGAGCTCGGATATCATCCTCGCGCTCCAAAGTCGATTCGTCCGGTGAATGATGATCCCAGGAAACACGAGCTAATCGGATAGTCCGGTTCTTGAGAATCTTCTCCCTCCGGTCCAAAATAGATACGGGCCTCCTCATACGATAGGTCGGTACCAACAACCAACTCGGAATGATCTAGGATATGGCTCGAATCCGGAACATACCGACGCAACTGAGATACGTGAAACACGTCATGTACCTCGCGTAGCGACGGTGGAAGAGCAAGACGATAAGATACATCTCCTACTCGCTCGAGAATATCGAACTGTCCAATAAATCTAGGACTAAGCTTTTTTCGTACGCCAAACCTGATGATACCACGGGTAGGCGAAATCCGAAGAAATACGTGATCGCCGACATAGAACTCAAGATGACGTCGATGCTGATCTGCCCAGTGACGCTGCCGATCCTGAGCTACTCTGAGATGCTCCCTGACCTGCCTGACTACTCCAATTGACTGAGCAATCAACTCTGGGCCAAGCATCTGCCTCTTTCCAATGTCATCCCAAGCCAGGGGTGACCTACATCTCCTACCATACAAAGCCTCGAAAGGTGCTATCTAAATGCTCGCCTGGAAGCTGTTGTTGTAAGAGAACTCCACCAGATGCAAGTGGTCCTCCCAAGAACCACTGAAGTCAAGAGTGCACGATCGAAGCATATTCTCCAAAGTCTGAATCGTACGCTCCGACTGACTAGTCTGAGGATGGTATGCTGAACTGAAGCTCAAACGGGTACCCAAACTCTGCTGATGACTCCGCTAAAAATGAGAAGTGAATCTGGAATCCCGATCTGAGACTGTTAATTGGCACCCCATGCAATCTGACAATCTGTCTCATATACAGGTCGGCCAACTGCTCTGTAGACTGACAAACTCTGAAAGGTAGAAAATGGGCAACCTTCGTGAGTCGATCTACTATAACCCAAATAGCATCTCTACCAGTCGGGGTTCTAGGAAGACCAGTCACGAAGTCCATAGTAATATGATCCCACTTCCACTTCGGAATCGGCAAAGGCTGAAGAAGTCCGGCCTGTCTCTGGTGCTCAGCCTTGACCTGCTGGCAAACTAAGCATCGAGAGACAAACCGAACTATTTTCCTCTTCATACCATTCCACCAGAAATGTTGACGAATATCACGGTACATCTTCGTCCCTCCTGGATGAACAGAGTACTGAGAACTGTGGGCCTCCGACATAATCTCCTGACGAATATCTCCACTCGGCACACAAAGACGACTCCCAAATCGGAGTGTCCCATCCTCATAGATACGCAACTCTGCTCTGCGCCCTGCCACACACTCTGCTCGGAGCCGCTGAAGTCTGACATCACTAGACTGCGTTGCTCTGATCCTCTCCACAATGGTAGACTGCATCTGCAAGCCCGCCATCATAGCTGCCTCACCAGGTAGCACTACCTCAATGCCCATCTCCTGAAGATCCTCCCGAAGGTGACGCTGCTCCGTCAAGAAATAGACTCCGGGTCTCCTGCTCCAAGCATCTGCAACGACGTTTGCCTTCCCGGGATGATACTGAAGATCAACATCATAATCCTTCAGTAACTCTAGCCATCTCCTCTGCCGCATGTTCAGATCCCTCTGGGTGAACACATACCTCAAGCTCTTATGGTCAGTGAAAATCTCCACTCGATCACCATACAGATAATGCCTCCAGAGCTTGAGGGCAAACACAACCGCGACCAACTCAAGATCGTGCGTCGGATAGGTCTTCTCATGGTCCCGAAGCTGTCGAGACGCATAAGCTATCACTCGACCGTGCTGCACAAGGACACAACCAAGTCCCCGGCCTGACGCATCACAATACACCGTGAACCCACCTGGTCCGACGGGTAATGTCAGAATAGGAGCTGAAATCAAACCCTGCTTGAGTTTCTCAAAAGAAATCTGACAAGCATCTGACCACTCAAAGCACACATCCTTACACGTCAGTCGTGTCAAGGGTGCAGAGATCCTAGCAAAGTCTGCCACAAACCGTCTGTAGTAGCCTGCTAATCCTAGAAAGCTGTGCACATCTGAAGCTGTACGAGGTACTGGCCAACCCTCGATAGCCTCAACCTTCTTGGGGTCCACCTCAACACCACCTCCGGCAATAATGTGACCTAAGAAGGAGACTCGATCGAGCCATAAATTGCACTTGCTGAACTTCGCGTAAAGCTGATGGTCCCGAAGAATCTGAAGAACCACGCGAAGATGCTGCTTGTGCGCTGCCTCAGTTCGACTATAGACCAAGATATCATCGATAAACACTATCACAAACTGGTCTAAGTGGGACATGAAGATGCGATTCATGAGATCCATGAAGATCGCTGGCGCATTGGTTGCTCCAAAAGGCATAACAAGGAACTCCCAATAGCCATATCGAGATCTAAACGCCATCTTGGGTATATCCTGCTCTCTGACTCTGAACTGATGGTACCCAGACCGCAAATCGATCTTCGAAAACACAGCCGCTTCACTAAGCTAGTCGAACAAGTCATCTATCCTGGACAAGGGATACTTGGTCTTCACGGTCACCGCGTTAAGCTGACGATAGTCAATGACCATACGCGATGAACCATCCTTCTTCTTCACAAGAAGGACTGGAGCTCCCCAAGGCGATCCATTAGGACGAATGAATCCCTTGGTCCTAAGCTCCTCAATAGACTGATACAGCACCAACAACTCTGAAGGAGACATCCTGTAGACTCTCGCTAATACTGGCTCTGCTTCCGGAACCAAATCAATATAATACTCAATCTCCCGAACTGGAGGCATACTCGAAAGCTCCTCGGAAAATACATCGGGAAACTCACAAACTACTCTGGGCAACTGCACCTCCTCGGCTACATCCATCCACATGACTATCGGTGAAGACTCCACCTCGCCTCTAGAGAATGAGAACTCCTCATTCGGAACACGAAAGATAACCTTACCAGCATGGCAATCTATTGTAGCGTGTCGAGCACTCAACCAATCCATACCTAGGACGACATCATAACGCCCATAGGATATTCTATCAGCCTAGAGGGAAACTCCCTCCCGCACACTATGACTCTATACGAGGCATAGACTCGGTCTACTCCTACTAGACCGTTACCAGTAAGTATATTCAACCTTACAGGTAAAGACTATGGTTCCAAACCAACACGTGTCGCAAATTGTGCAGATATAAACGAATACGAAGCACCAGAATCAAATAAAGCTGAATGAGAGTGAACGAGAATGGTACCTGCGACCACCTCCCCTGCTGCTAGCGCCTCCTCCATGGATAGCGTGAAAGCCTGACCCTGAACTCTGGGTGCTGGACCCCTCTGCCTCTGAGCCTGAGCCTGAGCATACTGCTGAGGCCTTTGCTGTTGGAACTGCTGAGACTGCGTCGGTAATGGCCTCTGGGCCTGCTGCTGCTGAACCGGTGCTGGCGTCCTGAACTGCTGAATTGCTGGCTGGAAGGATGCTGATCCAGCCGAACTCCTCCTAGGACAAGCCCCTATCTTGTGGTCCGGTGCTCCACAAGCTAGGCACAAGCCCTGTGCCCTGCGGCACTCTGACAAAACATGTCCTCCCTTCCCGTAATGGGAACAACCAACTGAGGAAGACTGCTTCTGCTGCTGAGGACGCGACTGAGATGACTTATAAAAGGAAGTTGTCGGAGCCGGTCCCCTCGGAGATCCAATCGTCAAAGCTCGAACTGTTGGAGCTGGTGCTGACGACTGGGAAAAAGATCCCCTCTGAATATAAGGCCTTTTTTGTCCTCCGACTCTATCAACGATCCTCTGCGAGGTGTACTCATGTCTCCTCGCCGTCCTCATCACTGCATCAAAAGTCTGGAACTCATCTGCTCAACTGCCAGTATGATCTCCAGATGAAGTCCATGCTGGAACCTCCTCACCCGATCCAACTCGGTCGCCACTAAGGAAGGGGCAAACCGACTGAGCCTGCTAAACTCCGCCGCATAGCCGTCGACGGTCCTACTCATCTGCCGCAAGCCAATGAACCTCTGCTGTAGATCATAACGTGACACCGCGTCAAAATAGCGAGTCTGGAACCTCTCGCTAAAATTCGCCCAAGCTATCGGCACCACTAGAGACACCTCATGAGCCGCCCACCAGTCGCGGGCCAAATCTAAGAGCTGCAACCTGACAACTGCCACACGCTCCCTAGCCGGAATCCCTGCCGCCTCCAGAATGGCCTCAGTATCCTGAAGCCATGCATCAGATGCAATCACATCCTCCGTACCATAGAAGTACGGGGGATGGAGACGCCTGAAGCTGCTTGCAGAATTGTAAACCTGAGCACCACCCCTCTCCAAGGCCGTCTGGACAGAATGGGTGAGAACATCGCTCTGACGCTGCTGCAATGCCATAAAATCTCTCAAAACATCCACCAGTGCTTGAACAACACCCTCTGGCTGCTCTGGCTGAACTGGTGGAACTGGCGACTCTGCCCTCCGGTCTACTCTAGACTCTGCTCCTGAATCCTGAGGCTGAGCCTCCTGAACTGGTGGAACAGGCGGAAGCTGACCAGCCATAGCTGGAACCCGAACAAGCTAATCGGAAGGACCAGGAACAGTGCCCCTAAAAGTTTTAAGGACACAAGGGATTAGGTCGAGGGAACAGAAAAGATCAACGATCAAAGCAGATATCAGGTCAAATATCAAGGTAAAGAGTAATATGAAGGATGTCAATGGAGAAGAATTTGTGACTGAGATAACTACCAGTAACCCCCACATATCTGATAAATCAGACCTGCATGGGCCACCACTAAAACCTATGTCACGTCCCAGAACCAGAATACTGGCAAGTAGGGACGGACCAGGCCAGCTACGTATACCAAAGTACTCCAGTACTCCGAAACAACGTATAAGCTGTATAGATGGGGGTTACTACTACAAACCAACAGTCAATCCTAGGTCACATAATCCTAGATATCTCAGTCTCAGACAAGAAGGTACAAGAATATGATCATAATGCATATAAGACAGTAAAGCGTCCCAAACTATAATATATAGATGATCATGAAGCTAGTAATACAAAATAAAGAACTAGCAAGACTGAGTAATACATGATCAGTTCTAGCTGCAGTCTAGAAATATACCATCATGTCTAAGTCCGTAGGCTAAAAATCAAGTCCAAAACCCGAGCTAAACACGTGCTCGGTGACTAAAAGCCTCAAAATAATATGTACATGAAGGAGTGGGTAAGATAAAGAACACGGACTCAAGCTCCCTGGTGCTCCGGGTGGTCACCATCGAGTGGAAGGTCCGGAAGATCCTCGGGCTCCTCAACTAAATCTAGTCAATGCAAAACCAGTAGGGTCAGACCCCCAATAGCAAGTACTACAAAGGAAGCCAAACTATGAACTAAAACCAGCATACAATTCATAATATCTCTAAGATAAAGCAGTAAACGAGACTGGAATAATAAATTGGTACCACAGTGTATACGAAAGGAAAACCGAGAACATGTAAGGAAATAGTAAGTAAATATTAGAATAAACTGGACATGTGAGCATGTGGTGAAGCTGAGCATGTAGTAGAAAAATAGCATGTTAAGGAAATGACAGGAAGCTAAGTACTGAAATAAGATAAACTGGACAAGACTAGACTAGACAGAAAATGGACTCCATCCATCAATCACGGCTAAACAATAAGTACGGCTTGATACTTTAGCTAACTAGGGTTGTCACAATCCTAATTACTAACATATGCAAAATTGAGAAATCCGATCCAGTTACCTGCCCTGCAGACTACCTGATTGATCCAAGCCAAAAAGAAAACAAGTATAGCAGACACACTGTAGTAAGATACATGTGTCCTAAAGAGGTGCTCCACTCAACGGTGTGCTGGAAGAGTGCTCATCATGACAGATAGCTCTCTCTCTCTCTATATATATATATATATATATATATATATATATATATATATATATATATATAAGACCGGGAATAAGGGGTGCAGGTAATCGAGAAAATCTCACCTCCCAATGATCTAGATAATCATGATAGTTGTATAATTCCTAATATTTTTATTTAGGATACTGGGTGTGGCATTCCACAGAATCCATCCTAGACATGAGACATGCGAGGCTAAACAAGACAAGCAAGAATGTGCACTACAACAAGCTACAATAAGACATGACAATATCAAGGCAAGAGTGCGCTACGACGAGCCACTATCAAGGAGCTAGACATGTACTGGAATCACGAGTGCGTCATGACAGGCCACTATCAAGCAACCTAGGAAAAGGCATGTACAAGAGTGCACCACGACGGATCACTATCAAGTAAATATTGGACATGGCATAGATTGTAAGGTACAACAAATCTGGGAGGACATAGCAATACCTAGTGAGTATAGAAGAACACATGAACATAAGCTAGTGTCAAGTGTATATAGGGTGTACAATCATTCATGGGTGATTTGCATATAAACTCTAATTAAAGTGAGACATGAAGATTCTTGAAGCCAAGACAAAGATCTACAACTTTCATGTCTTGAGTTTTTCAAGATTTTGGTCATAAAATGGCTAAAACGGGCAAAAACAGCCATCTGCGCGTGCAGGAAAGACTGCCCACGGCGTGCAAAACGCACTGCGCGCGCAGGCAAAACTGCCCATGGCGCACGCTGCGCGCAAGCACGACGCACAGACTACGCAGCACTGTTCATCGTTCCCGCAGCATCGAAGGTGTGGAGAACCCATGAACACAAAAAATAGTATAACTTTTTCATACGAAGTCGAAATCAAGCGGTTCAAAAGCAAAAATTGGATAGAACGAAATTCCTCACAACATGGAACCATTAGATTTCGAAAATAACAAAACTTATAGGGATCAAAACCATGAAAACAAGTCTTAAAACTTAGATCTACAAATATGTAACCATCAAAATCAAAACTTCAAGCTCTGAAGAGACTTAGAATCATGCATGGAAAAGAATAGAACAAACAAAAATGACAGCAAAATATTGTTCAAGATTTGGCAAGATGTACTTGCCTAATAAAGCTTCAAGCCTATTCTTCTACTCCACCACCAAGAGGGGTACGAAACCACACTCTAGGCCTCAAGGCCAAGCTTTCCTATGCACTTGAGGATGAAGAATGAAAGTATAGATGGAAGGAAGAAAGAGTGAAAAGAGGAATGAGAGAGAAAGTAGAAGGGTATATATAGAAGGAGAATTATTCATGACCGTTGGATGGTGATCCATGTGAAGATCTAAGTCAATCATGGTCATCGAGTGGAAGGTCTGGAAGATCCTCGGACTCCTCAACTAAATCTGGTAAATGCAAAACCAGTAGGGTCAGACTCCCAACAGCAAGTACCACAAAGGAAGCCAAACTATGAACTAAAACCAGCATACAATTCATAATATCTCTAAGATAAAGCAGTAAACGAGAGTGGAATAATAAATTGGTACCACAGTGTATACGAAAGGAAAACCTAGAACATGTAAGGAAATAGTAAGTAAATATTAGAATAAACTGGACATGTGAGCATGTGGTGAAGCCGAGCATGTAGTAGAAAAATAGCATGTTAAGGAAATGACAGGAAGCTAAGTACTGAAATAAGATAAACTGGACAAGACTAGACAAGACAGAAGATGGACTCCATCCATCAATCATGGCCAAACAATGAGTACAGCTTGATACTTTAGCTAACTAGGGTTGTCACAATCCTAATTACTAACATATGCAAAATTGAGAAATTCGATCCAGTTACCTGCCCTGCAGACTATCCGATTGATCCAAGCCAAAAAGAAAACAAGTATAGCAGACACACTGTAGTAAGATACATGTGTCCTAAAGAGGTGCTCCACTCAACGGTGTGCTGGAAGAGGGCTCATCATGACAGATAGCTCTAAATCCCGTATATATATATATATATATATATATATATATATATATATATATATATATATATATATATAAGACCGGGAATAAGGGGTGCAGGTAATCGAGAAAATGTCACCTCCCAATGATCTAGATAATCATGATAGTTGTATAATTCCTAATATTTTTATTTAGGATACTGGGTGTGGCATTTCGTAGAATCCATCCTAGACATGAGACATGTGAGGCTAAACAAGACAAGCAAGAATGTGCACTACAACAAGCCACAATAAGACATGACAATATCAAGACAAGAGTGCGCTACGACGAGCCACTATCAAGGAGCTAGACATGTACTGGAATCACGAGTGCGCCATGACAGGCCACTATCAAGCAACCTAGGAAAAGACATGTACAAGAGTGCACCACGACGGATCACTATCAAGTAAATATTGGACATGGCATAGATTGTAAGGTACAACAAATCTGGGAGGATATAGCAATACCTAGTGAGTATAGAAGAACACATGAACATAAGCTAGTGACAAGTGTATATAGGGTGTACAATCATTCATGGGTGATTTGCATATAAACTCTAATTAAAGTGAGACATGAAGATTCTTGAAGCCAAGACAAAGATCTACAACTTTCATGTTTTGAGTTTTTCAAGATTTTGATCATAAAATAGCTAAAACGGACAAAAACAGCCATCTGCGCGCGGCACACTGCGCGCCCAGGAAAAACTGCCTACGACGCGCAGGAGAACTGTCCACGGCGCGCAGGAAAACTGCCCACAGCGCCCAAAACGCACTGCACGCGCCGGCAAAACTGCCCACGGCGCACGCTGCGCGCAAGCACGGCGCACAGACTGCGCACTGCGCGCGCAGGCAAAACTGCCCATGGCGCACGCTGCACGCAAGCACGGCGCACAGACTACGCAGCACTGTTCATCATTTTCGCAGCATCGAAGGTGTGGGGAACCCATAAACACGAAAAATAGCATAACTTTTTCATACGAAGTCAAAATCAAGCGGTTCAAAAGCCAAAATTGGGTAGAACGAAATTCCTCACAACATGGAACCATTAGATTTCGAAAATGACAAACTTATAGGGATCAAAACCATGAAAATAAGAAAAGTCTTAAAACTTAGATCTACAATTATGTAACCATCAAAATCAAAACTTCAAGCTCTGAAGAGACTTAGAGTCATGCATGGAAAAGAATAGAACAAACAAAAATGACAGCAAAATATTGTTCAAGATTTGGCAAGATGTACTTGCCTAATAAAGCTCCAAGCCTATTCTTCTACTCCACCACCAAGAGGGGTACGAAACCACACTCTAGACCTCAAGGCCAAGCTTTCCTATGCACTTGAGGATGAAGAATGAAAGTAAAGATGGAAGGAAGAAAGAGTGAAGAGGAATGAGAGAGAAAGTAGAAGGGTATATATAGAAGGAGAATTATTCATGACCGTTGGATGGTGATCCATGTGAAGATCTAAGTCAATCATGGTCATCCAAACAAAACCAAATATCCCATGGATAAAAGGGTTCATCCATACTATTCACCAAAATATCTAAAATCGAAATATCTAAAATGTGGATTATCAATCCGGACGGTATGCCGTTGTTATATACCGGTATACTTGCGGCATGCCGGTCAAGAAGAAACTCTACAATTTGGGAAAAATTTTAAAGTGTTCCGAAAACCAAGAAAATACGAAATACAATACTAAATATGTATCCGTATATAAATACCGATACTGTGAGACGAATCTCACACGAGTTCTCGGACATTTGGAATGTCCGGCGTGTTTACAGGAAGCACGGGTAGCACATTACTACAAAGGAGCGTAGTATTCCATGCTACAGTGGGGTGACTCCACATGAGGTACCTAGTGAGGGTAAGGCCTCGGCTTCGGGCCAAGTTACAGCGGTGTAGCACCGCACATAGGCAAGAGGGCTTAATGCTGTAGAATGAAGAGTGGTAGGCAGCACTACAAAGAGGCTGGACCTCATGTTACAGTGGGTGACACCACATGAGGTACCTAGAAAGGGTAAAGCCTCGGCTTCGCGAGCCATGTCACGGCAACGTAACACCGCAAGGAAGCGAAAAGCTTCATGCTGGGTAGTTTGGCAGTACAAAGAGGTTGGGCCTCATGCTACAGTTGTATGACACCACATGAGGCATTGTCTCGGCTTTGGGCCATGTCATAGCGGCGTAGTACCGCAAGGAAGCGAAAGGCTTCATGTCATGACTCTTTAAAAGAACTCACCTAGAGTGTATGGATAAAGATGTAGGCCGTCTCTTGAGGAAAATCTTGTAGACACCCGAAATAAATACACCGAAACCATCCTGGCGCAAGGCCCTTAATGTGCAGCCAGAAGCACAGTTGAGGTCGTTATGTGAGTGAAAAGAATTGCAGTTATGGTGCAGAATTCAAGGCCTAGTCCATTCTTATATCATGCTGTTATTTAACCCATGCGGGAAGATTCAAGTCGTAGCAATATCTATCCTAATGCATGATGGACAATCACTGCGGGAACGCTCAACCCATATATATAGAGATATGTGGGGGATTGTTGGTATTTGCCTTGGTGACTAGAAAGCTAGTCCCACGTTGCCTACACCAAATGGATTGTATCTCTATATAAAGCTTTGCTTGAGGAGAGAGATGCACATGAGGTATGGAGAGGCACATGGGTGCATGTGGCGGTGTTTTTCTAGTGGAAAGAAGGCTAACTCCACAAAGAAACATTTATTCTTTTGTCATGCTCATGAGATTATTTCCTATGGAGCTAAGCCCCGAAGGGACTTAGCGACTCGGACTCGGGCTCGGGCTCAAGGGCGCAAAGTGACGCTTTGTTGGCGCACTTTGCACTTAGCACGTCGGCATCGACGCATGGCGCTTTGTGCGCTATTGTTGCTCTTGTGCACTCGTCTTATGCGTGAGTCGCATGCATTAGGCGCAGGGACATGCACGGGCTAGGCGCGGCTCGGCGTGGCCTGTGCGCCTGCGCGCCCGTGCGCCAGCACGCCCGCGCACCTACGCGCCTGTGCAGTGCTTAGGCGTTGATTGGAAGATTCGGACAGTTATGGAAAGATCGAGTCAAATTTCAGATCCGATTTTTGTGGTATTTGAATTTGTTAAATCTTTCCATGATTCGTTCCTATCTTTTTGCAAACAGTGTACGACCATGATTAGAGTTAGGGTTTTAGCCAACTCTATAAATATTCTCTTCATGTCTTCATTGACGACTCAAAAATTAAGAGACAGAGATAGTTGAGTAGCCGCTGCCGTTGGAGTCCACGGAGTTCAACGAGTTCAATAAGGAGGTGGCATCGAGCGTTCCAGAAGTTCTTTCGAACTTGATGGTTCCTGGGAGCAGATTGTAGTATGGCGAATCTTGCTTCGAGCAACGGTGATCTTCATCACCCCAGCAGAGTTGCGTCTTCTTCTTCCTCCGTCTCACAAAGAGACAGTCTTCAGCTCCGTCTCACAAAGAGACAGAGTCTTCAGGATTTTCTTGAGAAATAATTCTCGAAGTTCCTCATATTCGGAGTTTTTCCATCTAAGATATGTTTCGGGAATAACATAATACAACCATACCATACATTATTTGGTCTGGTCTTGCTTAGACGAGGTAGTGGGCATCGAAATGTTTCCTTCTTGTTCCACTACTCTCTGATGATAAATAAGAACCTTTTAGAATTCCATCTTATTCTCATGATACATAGCATGTCTTCATACTTTCTATTCAACCTATAAAAATATCTTATATTCATTCTAGCAAGAAAAAGGGAGTGGGTATCTTATATTCAGTTTAAGTTTATGTTATGTACTTGGGAAAGGATATGTTGATTTCCTTACTTTCTTCAGTAGTACAATCGTTTTCCATTCACCGCATAATTACTGATCTTCTCTTTTATTATTCAGAGCCAAACTTTTTACTATAAGTATTAATTATCTTTGTGAACAGCTGGTGTCATCGTATATTTCCTATCCAGGAAACTTGTATTTTGATAGAGAAGGACCTAAAGCTCGTTGTATCCAAACTTACTCGAGAATTTTTAGGCAGTTACCAGGAAAAACTTGAGAAGCCTATTAAGGTAGTTTTTAATAAGCAATTTCACTCTTTTGTCTTTTTACAAACTACTCTCACTTCTTCATCTTATTATCTGTAACTGCCATTGATTCTAATTGTCACTGGAATAAAGATACAAGACATCCTTTTTTATTTGTGATATATGAGGTTACCTTTTTGCTTTTTTTTTATATTTATTTTAAAGATGATTTCCTGCTTTGTTGATGCCCTTCCATCTGGTCTATTTGCTTGATCCTGACATATGTCATTTTTGCTTGACTGAAAATTTACGTGCAAGCATTGCAATTCTAGTAATGCATAGTTTTCAACAAAGGTTTGAAAGGTATTAATTTTGCTATCTGTACCGGGGTACTGTTCGTATCAGTATAAACAATTTCACATTTCAGCGGTTTCATATAGTAGTGTCAGATTAAAGGATTTCGAAACATCTAAAACATTGTGAAACAAATGTATAGCACGTTATTGAATATTAGAAATGAAAGGTCAGATTAAAGCATAATTTCATAAGTTACTTGCGGAGTTTTATGTTTGGTTTTAGTAGATAGTTGCATGATTTTTATGAAATTAGTTATCCCCGTGCCTCCGACACTCCTTGATAATTCGGTTTTTGAAATTGCTCATCATTTAATAATATTTTTACTAGTTTTATGGTTTTTTATTGACATATACACACGTCATATTACCTCCTATCTTTTAATCATGACCCTTCTTTATCCTTTTTAAGTTTCGGCAGAAAACACCACTTCGCTCTATTATGCAGATTATAACATTGTATGTTACATAATTAGTTGGGCAGCTTAGCATGTACCAAAGAGTGTTTTAAATCATGAAAATGGTAAACCAAACTATGTAATAAGCCAGTTTTGGTAAAATATTAGACATTTTCGACCAAATTTAGCCAATTTCAACCAGTTGTGAAATATTTCAGTTAATATTTGGGGCAGATTTTGAAAAACGTTGATCTCTGCCATATACTAGGTAATTGCGGCTAGTTTCTGTTAGTTTCACAAATTTCGCAGTTTTGGGGAAGGTCTGCCAAGGTTCAGGCCAAGATGGAACTGAAACTGATCAAAAATTTCTTTAAATAAACTAGGTTATCAATTGATACTGGTTTTATCTTGTAGTTCCATAATTGTTCTACTCAAACCCTATTTTGGTATGACACTACTTTCCGTAACAACAGATTTGTTAAATGTGGATTTGAAATAGCATACAACCTTTAGTGGGATCTAATGAACATGGATGCATATCTTACCGCATGATGATTACATAAAGTAAAGTTACTTAGTTTAAAGCTGTTGGTTTTGCTGCCTAAGTTATGTATGTTATTGAAGGAACTTCACTAAAATCATCCAAGAAAATGGACATTCTGTCATATAATGGTTGTTGAGAAGTCTAGCCTGTTAGAAGTACTAGTCGACTGGCCTAAATAACTATGCCTAGTTAGCTATTGAATCCTATACAACTAATGTAGTCAACTCCAATTTTGTAGGATGCTGAATTCTTAGTTCCAGTATTCCTGCTTGTGAGCTGCAGAGTGCAAAGGAAATGCAATGGCAGATTTGCTATATTAAGTGCAAAGTTTTCTGAATGAAAATCAATCCTCGACTCAGTTTTTTGTTCGTATAGTCTTTTCCATAGTTTCCTCTCCACAACTAATTCTCCCACGTAAGGAATCTCAATTTTCAGTATTTCTTTTCAAATAGTGACTTGAAATTTGGGAAATTCACAATGTTTACAGATGGATTGCTTTTAGACATTCCCATGTTCTTAAAAATTAAAATCCCTCGTAAACATACTGTTCCAAATTACTATTCTCTGAACCACTTCTCTCATTCCCACGTGAGAAAGGATATCGGAGCTTGAGAAAAGTCAAAAATTCCCATGTTATCTCTTCCATGTCTGCTATTCATGTACATATCAAAAACTTATATTGTTTTAAGAGAAAATTACAAAGAATTTTACCATGATGCCCCTATACCCAGTGATCTTGGCCATGTATACAAATTTATACAAATCTGTATATCTGGGTAGCATTGTGATAATCTAAATATTAGTTCTTTTTATCTACATAAAACATATTTAGATATGTAGATTTTGTCTATTAAAATACAGATATACAAAATAATGACATATATACAGGAACATAGTTTATGCATATAAAAATATTGGATATATAGAAGATTTTAACTTTCTCTATCTATTATGAGAAGGAGAGGGAATAGGGAGTTGGGTTCCTCCTTGAGTTTTGTAAAATTATCGGTGTTCTAAATGGTGGTCGAGGCGGGCACCTAGGCGGAGCTATACCTGACTAGATGTTTTGGCAAAACAGTTTTGCAAGCATTATATTTATGGGCCAATGGTTCACTTTTACAATACTAAAACTTCATAAATCTTTGCTCTATAACTACAACTTAGTTATGCATAAAACACCCTTAAAATATGCATATTATGCAAAAATATAGTGGTAAAATTGTAAAAAAAATGTCCAAAATGTATCGCCGCGCACCTGCCTACCGTCCTTTAGAACCTTGCCGTGGATTGAGGCCGGTTTTCTTCCTCCCCAAATATATGTCCGCTCCCCTAGCCGTTAACCCGAACCGTCTTCGGATATAGATCCTCTCATCTCTAGCTGTGGCCAGACCGATAAGGATAAATGTGGATATCAATCTACCGAGATTAGGTCCTCAAAGTGAGAGCACCTTTAAGATTTGTGCTGTTGGAGAAGGAAGAGGAAAGCATTATTAATAGATCAGATTCGGGAGGTATGGGTGAAGAATAATTATATTATGTAGTACTATATAAATATTTATGTCTTATATTTGGTATATGCATTTCTTAATTACGTGTGATGAAATGCTAACTTGGTATAACAATCTTGTAGTTAGTACATGCAAAATCTTAAGTATGAATATGTGGGTATTAATTTTTATAACTATGATATGGTATATGCAAGATTTAAGTACATATGTATATAGACTAATTCTATATAACTATCTTTTAGTTCGGTATATGCAGATCTTAGAGATGTACGTGGCTAACTAATTCGTTTTTTGTTTTTGTTTTGGAAAAGCTAACCTTACCTTTATTATAGCATTTCTATTATGCACTATATATCACTATAAATAGTTGTTTAAGTATTAATTGCTAACCAAATTTTAAGTTAAAGTTCCATGCAGACATACCCAAAAATATTTAGATATACAATGAAGTTATCTAGAAGTACATAATTATTCTCTCAAAAAAGCATACATGATTTCCTTACAGAACTCTGAAGGTTGTAAAATTGTCAGTGGATACAAGGGGTACACTGTTTTTCTTTCCAGAAAATTTTATACTCTGATGCCCTTTTGTCCCATGTGAAGAGAGGCCATGGGCAGAACTGACATTTCCCATGGCTCCATGTCCTTTTTTCACCAAGGCTTTATTTGGTAGGAAGGATGGAAAAGTGGAAGGAAGGAAAAAGAGTATGATGTATTTTCCTTCCACATGGAAAGGAAAGCTCATTTCCTTTGTGTTTGGTTGGAAGGATGGAAAATAGAAGAGATGCATTCTCCTTTGTTTGGTATGGAAAGAAAAGTGAAAGGAAAGAAAGTAAAAAAGTATAGATTTTACCAATTCTATCCTCAACTAAAACACTTATTTATCATTTCACTTCATTATTAATTTTTAAAAAATACAATTCATATGGGTTTATAATTGTTAATTAGTATAAGCTTCTACTTTTCCTCCCACTCTTGGAGGGGTTGAATTTCTTTGGTTACGAGGGAAAGCACTTTTTCTTCCTTTTACTTTTCCTTCCATACTAAACAATAGAAAATGAATCATTCCCTCCACTTTTCCCTCTCCATTTTCCTTCCTCCCACTTTTTTCTCCTACCAAACACACCTAAAAGAGTTTGAGAGAAGATTCTGAATTGATGTAACATGTGAGTGTAATTTAGCCGTAATTAGAGCTGATATCAACAAATTGTCCTTGTAAACTTTATCTAGACTTCAAGTGGGGATATAACGATTCGTCAAGGTTGTCTTTGCTTCAGACGAGATTCGGTAACACATAGGTGCTCCCTCATGAAATATCTTTAATCTTGTCTAGAAAGAATTTTCCGGACTTGTTACACTGTAGTTCTAAGCCAAAATTTAGAATTTATCTTTCAACTCTTTCAGTTTACGGATTGCATGTGTCTCAATTTTGGGTTGAAAATGTTGGTTTAATTTGCAATTATTTGTTAGATACTAGAAGAATTCATGATTTGGAGCTTTCAAATTCAATGGAATATATTGATATCTGTATCAATTAAATAAATCATGGCCAACATAGTAGATTACTGTGGAGGAATGTAGTGCTTTTCAGCTCCTTTCTTGTGATTCATTTTCATCCTGATTAGGGATCTTCCTGTTCTGTAATTACTGTAGATGTCCTGTCATCAATTTACTTGAGCAGTAATTGTGACTGTGGTATCAACTATGTTGAGTCTAAGTACATGGTTTTCTAGTTGCCATTAAAAGTCTTATGTTATTTATTTTACCTCTACTAAGGCTGGGCTTGGTGTTGCTTCGGCTTATCAACAAGCATAGGCAAAAGCAGCTTTTGAACGCAGCCTCTCCCCTGTTTTCAAAACCTGCCCAAAAAGCACTAGCTTATCAGACCAAGCTTGGTTCTACCAGACACTTTGTTGCTGCTTTTAACCGAAGAAAAGGCTAGAAAACCTGCACCAGACTAAATTGTTTTAGTTAAATCTTGGAAAACCTTACATAGTAAGGTACATGTGACAACACCTATTGCCTTTTCCTAATTCTTACTTCAACCGTAATTGCTTCCATAC
This sequence comes from Iris pallida, assembly GCA_029216955.1. Lineage (NCBI taxonomy): Eukaryota > Viridiplantae > Streptophyta > Magnoliopsida > Asparagales > Iridaceae > Iris > Iris pallida. The sequence goes on from JANAVB010009598.1 coordinate 1,381,482, forward strand.
TCTCTTCAAACTCCAGGTTAGTGAGCTTTTTCATGCACTAGAGTTTCTAGTGGTGAGAGATAAAAGCTATTATCCAATAGTCAGTAAATTTGCTACTGATTTTGTTCTTCCTAGGTATGTTGATCTTGATTTGTACTCCAGTTTGCAGTAGGATACAACAGAAGAGGCATTGAGGAGACGGAGATGAAGAAATTAAAGTCCCCTGGAGATGATTCCAAGGGATTGGCATTGTTAGACCGGGACCGATGTTTTAAGGTTGTTGCGGGAGCATTTAAAGATGTTGCAAAGAACTCGGTTGTGGATCTAAAATCTCCTGAGGTGATCATTTTTCAGTTTCCATCTATCATTCTTCAGCTTTGTTTGTGCACTTGTCAACTAATAAACCCTACCAATTCAAGCTACAATAACCCCTCTGTGCAACATAATGTCATTTTGCTTTGTGCTATTAATATTTTCAGGTAGCAGTGCTTGTTGAATTACTACCGATTTCAGGGATACCGCGTGAATCCATAGTAGTTGGGGTGTCGATTCTCCCATACGAACTTATCATTACCAAGCCGCGGCTTTGCGTTAAGCCTCTGGTCACGGATACAAAGGCGAACAAAAGAAGGGATCAAGTGTGGCATCCCTGCACCAGGTGACAATGATTGTTTACTTGAACCATTCTATAATGTTCAAATGGAGGTTTTCCTGCTGCCTTATTTCATGAATCATATATTGGTGCAACAACCAGAACATGAAACTAAGAAAGCTCTTCAGTGATGATGATGGTCATGACCCACTTTTTTTTTCCCCCTGTTCCAGTCAGCAAAGTGCAATATCTGAGCTTGGGGACAGAATGGATGATCATAATGGGGACTATTTTGATACTGGCTGCCCCTGTCCTGATGGTACTGCCACTTTCTTGCATTCTTAATAGTGGATTCCATGATGGCTCGTTACTACCATCTGAGGTGGGTCAGCTTAACTTGAAATCTGATACTTTTCAGCTCAGCCATGCACCCTTTTTCTAGCATGACATCAAGACTAGAGCCAAAAATCTCTGTTGTACTAAATTTTGAATCTAAATTTATTCGTCGAAGGGCTACATTTTGTAATGATTGTTGCAAACAGTTATCTATATTTATCTTTTTAATATGATTAGAGAACTATCTTGAGTTCATATTTGGTTCATCGATGTAGAAAGAAGAGAATGAGTGGAAGACAAACAAGGATATTGCTCTGATTAAATGTTGGATCTTTTTGTAATCATGAACACATTCTCTGAGAGAGAGAGAGAGAGAGAGAGAGAGAGAGAGAGAGGAAGGGGGGGGGGGGGGGGGGGGGGGGGGGGGTTCAATTTTATCCTTAACATTGTTCATGCTCACTGTTCTTGGAAGTTCTTGACCTTAAATATTTGACCTGTAGTTGGCATTACAATGCACCATTTGGTAGTCAGCAGCAGGAGAGATACTGGGGCAGGAGATGCTGAGGTTTTAATGCACTGGTAAAAATCTTGATGCTACATTGCCCATGAAACTGTTGCCATGATGAGTGAATGCAGACCAAGCATGAGGCTGGTCCACCATGAGAACTGGAGTTCCCATGCTGATTCAATTCCTTGATATTTATGGATCCATGTAGATGCTAGAACTGGGGGTAGGCCTAAACTTACTTGGATTGAGGCTGTAATAAAGGATATGGTTTCTGTTAATGTTGCAGCAGGAATGGGTTTCGACAGAGCTGTATGTAAGAAAATGATTCAAGTAGCCGACCCCAAAAAGTCCGGATAAGATATATAGCGTTTGCTGAGGTTAGTAGATTTCCAATTTCAAGTATCATGGAATTATTAAGGAGATATAAGAAGTTGATAGCCAGTCATTTTCTCGGTACAAATGTCAGAATCGACTCGTGGTATCTGGAGCAGTTTTCTCAGCTTGGCCCATCTCATTTAGCTTTTTTTTGTTTTTTGTATTTTTTTAGAGATTTTTGACTTGTCCTACACTTTGTTTACCACATTTCACGGTGCATCCCACTGTTTTGCAAAAATGTACAGTCTCCCCCCCCCCCCCCCCCCCCCCCCCCCCCCTTCCCCTCCCCCTCCACTTTGGACGGAATCCGTCAGAAATTGACGTCAACTGTCATGACCAAATTTTTTTTTTGACCAAAATGTCCCTCCCATTTTCTTCTTCCTCTTTCCTCCCCCCCCCCCCCTGCAGGCAGGATGCCGCCGCCCCCGCCCCCTTTCCCTCTCCTTGCCGTGCGCTCCCCCCTCCCCGCCTCCGTCGCCGATGCTGCCGTCGCCGCTGCTCCTGTCGCTGCTTGCCGCCGCCAGAGGAGGAGGGGGGGAGCGAGGGGGGGAGGCGGTGGCGGCCGGGGAGCGGAAAGAAGAAAGGGGAAGAAGACAGGAGCATTTTGGTCCCCAAAAAATATTCTTGACGGATTCCTTCCAAAGTGGGGGGGGGGGACTGTACATTTTTGCAAAGCAGTGGGGTGCACCGTGAAATATGGTAAACAAAGTGGGGGGCAAGTCAATTTTTTTTAATACAAATGTCTGTATTGCTGAGAATGACGTGGCAAGTTAAAATAAAGGTATTGTAACTTGGGAACTCAACTCTCTCTCTCTCTCTCTCTCTCTCTCTCTCTCTCTCTCTCTATATATATATATATATATATATATATATATATATATATATATATATATTTTTTTTTTTTTTTTTCTCTCTCTCTCTCTCTCTCTATATATATATATATATATATATATATATATATATTCTTGAGTCCCCTATATAGGGGTGATCATTATTCGGTTTTGGACGAGAACCGAATAAGAGATTCGGTTCGGTTTGGAAAAAAAAAAATCGGTTCGATTTTGAAAATGTGGGGGGAAGTCCGAACTCTCTAGCCTAGTGGTATTAGAACGGACATCCGGAGGTGCCGGCAAGGTTCGAGCCCCCCAATTGTGTGTGTGGAATTTCAAATAAAAATGTGGGGAAAATGTACATTTTTGCAGTGGGGTGCGCCGTGAATTGCGGTAAACAAAGTGGGGGGCAGGTCAAAAAATTCCAAAAAATTTTGGATTTCGTTTTGATCAAAAACTGAATAAGATTTATACAATTATTGAATTATATAATTACCTTCAATTTTATTATTACAAATGTGTTCACAACGATATTAAATTAATTTCTTTCTTTGGGGAGGGCCACCAGCAGTAGCTTGCTAGTGCGGGCCTTCATGGGTCGCCCGCGTGCACTACTGCTTGGGCCTGGCGCACTCACAGTGTATATATATATATATATATATATATATATATATATATATATATATATATATATATATATGTTTTAAATCCCAACTATAGTAATTTAATAACTAGTCCAATTTTAGACCCAACTTCAAACATATGTATAATACAGAAAATTTCGTACAAGTTTGAAATTTTTACAGAGGGATGGGATGCCATCTTAGATGGCGCCATAACTGATGGCGTCCAACGTGAGAAAATTTATTTTCCCATCCGTAAATAATTTTAACTCCTTATATACAATTTCTTTTAAATTTTTTTCTTACTAAATTTTTGTTTCTAATTTAAATTAATTTTCAAACTAATGTCTAAAGATATATTTTTTTCTTTCTAATATTAGATTTGAAAAAAAAAAATCTAAGAACTTATCTTTAAAGATTTTAAATTTTAATTATCTACGATTTCAAGTATATCCAAGATTTGAGAAATTATTTTTTAAGATTTTAAATTATTTTTTAAACTTATCTCTAAGATGTTTTTCCAATATTAGATTTAAACAAATATCTAAGATTTGAAAAAAAAAAAAAAAAAAAAAAAGAAAGAAAGAAATTGGGCTCAGATGGCACCAGAAACATGAAATTTTTTTATTGACCCTCATCTTAGATGGCGCAAGAGTGGAGAATTTAGCTTCCAGACTCCTTGAACCACGTGAGACGTCATCTAAGATGGCGTCAGACCCTATGTTGGTGTTGGGCTCCATCTAAGATGGCGCCCTATCTCTCTCTGTGTAAATATTTTAAACTCTTACTCTTGTGCGTAAATACAACTAATTTCATTATGTGAAATTTTCTGGTATAAAAACTATATATTTTAATATAATTTAACAACAACTTTAACTTTTGGGTCCAAACCATTAAACAATAAAAACAGCCCAAATGAACAAACCAATTATCTTATGGCTAATTTTGGTTTAGAAGTTCGGTTTATTGAATTTTGACTATTTCCGTTCGATTGAAACCGAATAAAGGAACCTACTGCTATTGGTGAAGTTATTTTGTGTTCTGCCACACATGGCTACCTGGTGTGTACCTGTAATTGAGTTTTCGATGCATCTGGCGGATTGGCAGTCATGTGCGGCTGGATCACATAATAACTTAAAACACCAAACTAGTATCTTAAAAATTAGGAGAATAGATACCAACATCTTGCATGGACATCAACATGTAATTTACTGAAAAATCAACAAGATGACTCAAGCTTTCAACAACAAATGTTAGTAACCCTTGGCCAGACTAAAATTCATAGCTACATTGTCATGAAGGCCTTCTCTACATAGTTAATTAGATGCCATGGATAAACAGAAAGAGACTTGAACAAAAATCCTAAAATCCTCAAAAGAACAACAAGGTTAGGTACACACAAAGGGCCCTGCCACTCTCAATCAAGAACCGCTTGTGAACATACAAAGATCCAGATTAATTCCTTCTTCAACAGAATCATCCGAGAACTCGTTCAAATTTATCCTTGGTAATGAGCTCGAAATGCCACTGCTTCCACTTGCTGAAGATGCACTACTCTTATGTTGTTCAGGACCAAATGTCAGTGATAAGGAGAGAGAACAGTCATCGGCTTCCTCTCTTCCCTCAGTTTCGGATGCCAGCTTCCTCATTTGTGGCAGATACCGACGATCATCAGGTTTCTTGATCTGTAAATCAATATGTATACATACATTCATGAATGATTCCTGATATTTCTATCTTTATGAGTTATACATATATGTATCTCTTGTTATACTGCTAATCAAAAAGTTCTATGTTAATATCCATACACTAACGAATGATGCATGATATATCTAACTAATAAAGATGAGTTATATATAGTTCCCCATTTACATTAATACACAGGTAAGCCATTTAGAGTTCTACAATGATAGAATACCAGTTATTTCAAGTGTTTAAACTAAGTATATATGTAATCGGAACTAAGTCTTAATAAGTGACGCATACATAAAACAAAATTTTCAAGTTTAAAAATTTTCCTCTCTTTTTTCCAACATGTTTGCATAGATGGGATGCTAAGTTATGCCAGATTGCAGCAACTGAGTCCTCCTTATCTTGTTAATTAATTATGATCTTATTTTAAGCTAATACCGAAACAATAGCAACAATTTCTTCCTATTCAATTCCTTCGAACCATCATAACATTCTTACATGTCAGTGATGCTTGACTTGTTAATCTACTTGACATCTTATATCGTCTTTTAACAACCTTTCATATCTTGTGTTAAGCTCTACATGTCAACACTCTTGGCATGTTGCAAATGCCTCCAATGAGGTCATACAAATACATTACACATTTAATTCATAAGGGCTAGCCATTATCTATACTACTATATAACAGAAAAAGTTGGGCTTCACAGTAAAAATTTTCTTTTCCAAATATGCCTTTGCTCAAGATTTACTAATAAAAATGGTCATTAAGATTAAGAGGGACGGCTAGGTAATTTAGAATCTACATTACTAATTATGTGTTGAGTGTTGAGAAGAAACACGATGTTATTATTTCAAATTGCACATCATTTATGTTTAAATGAGTCCAAGCAATAAAGTCTGCACGCTATGAAGTTCTTCCTATAACTCTCCACGTCCCTATGGCAATAAAGTATCCTAGGCTTACCATTTTTCAAAGGCTATGCATATTTTGCTAGTGCGCTTAATACGAGACATAACCTTTTGTTTCGGCTAAGGTCTTCTAATTATGTGCTTAATTCATCAAACTACAATCAATTTGATCAAGAATGGAGGGGTCACCTCAAAATGGTTAGATTCTTCTTCAACCATGAGAGGAAATGCATGGTCTTTGGATGGAGGACCAGCCCCCACAGCACCATCAGAACTGTAGAACATTTGGATGCTTGTATCATACATTCTTTGGCTGCATTGCCAGACTACACTGTTGGGTGTGCTTGGTGTCTTCACTTGATGCTTCTGCTGCCTGCATTGATTAAAGTAAGAGTGTGTGTGTGTGTGTGTGCATGTATGTACAAAATGAGATCAAGAGCAAGAAATATTGAAAGTTGGCACAGAGAGTACTATATATGGTGTGCTGCTGTGGAGTGAGTGAGTGTGAGAAATAAAGCAAAACCTTTTCAAAGGGGGAGAGTACAGATACTGTGAGGAAGGGTTTGGAGGGGGGAGGAAAAAAACCATCCTCCTCGTCATCATTATCACCATCTTGCAGCAGCTGGCCAACAGAGCTACCATTGTCTTGGTATGCTTGGAGCCTAGCTCCTTCTGTGGGCTGTAAATCTGATGGAAATTCATGGAGTCAAAGACTGGAATCAAGATGTCTACTATATGACTTGCAAAAAAAAGGAAAAGAAAAAAAAATGATATTAATCACAATTCCCCCTCTTCTCAAAATCACATCTTTTGCATTTGAGAAAGAAGGAATTACACGACAATGTGTGTTATGTAAGGATATAGAGATCAATGTTTTAAGCTATGTATGTTGGATACCTAGATAATGCAATTCTTCCCATTTACCCCTTTTTGGCACCGGCAGTTAAAATATCACACATGATTAGACTCTAGCCGAGGCGCCCGAATTAGACGCTACCCGGTATTCTAAAAAAACAAAGAAAAAGGAAAAAGAAAATATATCGCATTAAACACACATAACACAACCCTTCTCCTTTTATCCGTGCTTGGAATCGAAACGAAGGTGAAAATAAATCCATTTGCTTGGAAACCTCCAGTTAAATTATGACACATTTGATTAAACTCTAGCAAGGGCTCTAGTTGGTATTCTAAAAAATATATATATATAACACATTAAGCACACTTAACACAACCATACTCCTTTATCTGTGCTTGGAACCGATAATGAAAATATAACACATTAAGCACAACAAAGGCAGAGTCACATACAAGAAATTCCTATATATGAAAATATTGATTTCTTTAAGAGTTCAAAAGTACTGTTTGTTTGGTAATATTTCTCAAATTTTAATTTTACATACAGGAGAGGGGCACCAGAGCTAAAATAAACAGCAAAGATGTGAGTTTGGTAATATTTCTCAAATGGTTGGAAAAAAAATAATTAAATTAATGTGATTCAAGTCATGGTGTCTGTCAGTTGTCAGCCCCCAGTTTGTTTTTTTCCTATCAAAATTGTTGAGGCTCTGTTGCTAGTAGTGGTCATATATATGCAAGTTTTAGTAGACCACTAAATAAACACACCAATTCAATATTGACAGGAATGAAATGTTTCACAATAAAAAAACCTGGCCTTGTGGTTGGAGAGAGAAGTTACTAAAAAATTAATGCCCACCATTTAAAACTAAATATATTTTTGAAATCATCTCTTTGTCACTTCTTTCTTAACAAACAAGTGAAGGAAAAAAAAACTATCAATGAATCAAAGATTAAAATACACCACACTTGAAAAATATATCCTTAATGACCAAATTTTTTTCTTAAAAAACATATGAAAATTTCATTTATATTCCACATACCTGGTCTAGTCATGTCATTCCTCATGCTCCTATACATCTGCATTACGACCATCACCATTATTTCATTCACAAAAAGAACATAAAATATGAGGAAAACTAAGAAGTAAAAAAATTCAAGAACCTGAAGATGACTCTTGACATGTGTTATGGTGAGCCCCTGTCTGTTCATGAGCTGAAGAACAAGCTTTGGTGTAGCCTCTACAAACACATACATATGAAGAAAACATAAATCTAAGTTAATTTACTCATGCATGAATAATTTAAAAAAGAAAGAAAAAGAAAAGTAAAAGTTTGTGAAAAAGAAATTAGAAAGGCAACCAACTTGTTGTCCACCAAGCTTGTCAATGGCCTTTACAAAGCACCTGTGGAGCTCAGGGTCCATCTCAGCCTTGGGACCTTTGATCTCTTGTACTGCCTCACACTTCCACCATTCCTCCCACAGCTCCCCATTTCTTCTTCTTCTTCCTCCTCCTCCTTTCTTTCTTTATGTTCAAGCTCGTTCTTATATATAGTGATTGCTAACACAAACCTGTACGTGGACTCGAGCAAGTAAACTAAGTATACAGCTAGAGCTAGCTTATGTGTGTGTAACAATTCAAATACTACAAAAAAAACTTTCCTCTGAAAATAATTACATGGACACAGGCTTTTGACCCCACTCCACTCCAACAAGAGAGAGAGAGAGAGAGAGAGAGAGTCCATACTGCAAAGCTACGTACAATGACAACAAGCAAAAGAAAACGGCTATAGAATCTCTGCACACACGATTTTCTTGCTGACCATATATAGAATCTCCACAAATTATTATCAAATCTTTGTTAAGTAATTTACACACACACACAATATATATATATATATATATATATATAAAAGAGGAGATGTGTTTTCAAGATGGAAGCACTTAAATATTTGGATCAAGTGCATGGTCAATCAAGCAAATTGTTGATGTTTTCACACATCTAGACCTTTAATATTAAGACCTGTATGCAATGTGTATTCTATATTATAATAGATTTTGTTGACTTGTGCCTCCGCGAATGTATATTTTAGATGAGTGTTTCCGTCAGCACATTTATCAGTATATTTTTTAAACTATATTTTGATAAATACAAAATATATATTAATAAATATGTTGGTAAAAATAACAATAATAAAATACATATTTATTAATGTGTTAGCATATGCTATTATTAACAAAATTCTATTATAATGTACATCTCATTGATTTGTTAACTAATGTTACATTAGAGAAGTTCGATTCTTGGGCTCTAGACCTGTCTATTTTTATTTTTACAACATATTTGGAGAGAGAGAGAGAGAGTTAAAGCAGTGTTAGGAAGGTGCAGTAGGTGGCTGGCCTGGCAGTGGAAGGGGGTCTCTGAAAATTCCTCCTGCCTCACCCATGCAGAATGAGGCAGGGGCTGCAATAAAGGCTGTGGAGAGAGAGAGAGAGAGAGAGAGAGAGAGAGAGAGAGAGGTTGGCTACTTTTTTGCATAGTAGAGGGCTTGGACTTTCTTTCTGTTCTTGGGAGGGTGGTAGCCTAACTTTGTGGCTGCCAACAGGGAGAAAAGCCTAAGAATATTGATAAAGGGGCAAAGAATAATTTAGGAGGGGTTGGACTTGGACCTATATACCCTCTAGTCCCCTGCCCTACAACATAAAGGGCTCCCTTGGAACAGTGGTGTAGATCAATTCTACTGTTCCTTACTAGATCATAGGAATTTGACTAGCTAATTAGATTTTTTTTAATGAACGAAAATACAGAAATGTCTGCTGAATCGAAAGGGACTGTGTACCGCACTGACGTAGCGGTCTTCTATTGGCTCCAGTATTTAGAGATTGATTGATATATTTTATTGATAATTTCATAGGTTTTATATAGCCTTTACATCATAGAATATCCAATGGAATATCATGTGGCATATTCTGGCATCCCAAATATGTCATCAGGATATTCTCATATTAAATATAGCATATTCTTTTACTAAATATATCAACACTCCCCCTCAAGATGGGCGAAAGATATTCACTAAGCCCATCTTGTCACATCCTCTCATCATGCTGATAGAGCTAAGCCCCTTGGTCAGTCCGTCTGCTATCTGATCTTTGGTTGGAACGTAGCCCAGCTCTAATAGTCTTTTATCAAGCTTTTCTTTGATGAAGAATCTGTCAATCTCGATATACTCGGTCCTGTCATGCTGCACTGGATTGTTGGCAATACTAATAGCTGACTGGTTGTCACACCATGGCTTCATCTTGGCTCCCTGGTCCAGCTTTAGCTCCGTCAGCATATTCTTCAACCACAATAGCTCTGTGACTCCCAAGGTCATAGCTCTATACTCTGCTTCAGCTGTTGATCTAGCCACCATTGACTGCTTCTTACTCCTCCAAGAGACCAAGTTGCCTCCTACAAATATGCAGTACTCCTATATGGATCTCCTGTCGTCAGCACAGCTAGCCCAGTCAGAATCACAATAGCCCTCGATGCTCACGTGATTATTTTTTCTGAAAATCAGTCCCTTCCTGGGGGCTCCCTTCAAGTACCTCAGAATCTGGTACACTGCGTCCATATGACCCTTCCGGGGGTCATGCATGTAGCGGCTCACTACGATGACCGCAAAGCTGATATCAGGTCGAGTGTGGCTCAAGTAGATCAACTTGTCCACCAATCTCTGATATCTATCCCGGTCAACTGGTTCTCCAACTTCAGCATCCAGTTTGAACTTCTGGTCTATCGGTGTCGTAGCTGGTTTACATCCCATCATTCATGTTTCCGTAAGCAGGTCCAATGCGTACTTCCTTTGAGAAAGAACAATTCCCTCTGTATCTCGAGCAATCTCAATCCCAAGGAAGTATCGAAGAGGGCCAATATCCTTCACCTCGAACTCCTTGCCAAGCTTTCCTTTGAGTTGGGTGATCTCCTGCTCATCATCGCCTGTGATAATCATATCATCTACATATACAGCAAGCATGGTGATGTGGCCTCCACTTCGTCTGAAGAAGACAGTATGATCAGCATTGATCTGCTGATATCCCATCCCTATCATTGCTCTCCTGAACCTGTTAAACCATGCTCGAGGAGACTGTCAGCCCCTGTTTTTCAAATTTGGTTTAATTAGTGTAAATTAGATGTTAATGACCTATTTAGCTTTAAAATAATTTATAATAATTATTAAGAATTTTTCTAAAATTTTTAAATGACTTTTAATTAATTTTTAAATCAAAATATATCATTTTGTAATTACTTAAATTGTTTTAATATCAATTTGTAATACTTTTAATTGTTTTAAACACTTTTTGCAAAAACCGATTTGTCTGTGCAAATTAAAATTGGCACAGAACCATAGCGGGGGTCTTTGTGCAAATTAAATATTTGCAATAGCTAAGGCGGTGGGCTTTTATGTAATATCCCAATCTTCAGGGGGTTTTCTGCAAAATCCTAAACCCAACTGCCCCCGACGACCGCACGATGTCGTCGTCTCCGGCATACACTCGTCGTAACCCTAACCCTAATCTAAGGACCTAAATCAACCGTCCTACTCGCCTATAAATGCTCCACATACCGTAACCCTAACCCTACTTCATTTTCGACCACCACGACCACTGTCTTCCCCACTTTTTCTTCGTCGAAACCCTAACTTCGGCCACCCCCTAGCGCCACCTCCAAGCCGCCTACACCACCCCCAACCGCCACCACCGAGTTCGCCGAGACTAGGCGAGTGCAGCGCCACCCGAGCGCCACGACGACGACGCCTCTAGCCGCCGTCAGCACCCTCCACAACCACTAGCTCGACCGGACACGTAGGTAACAGCTCTAAAAACCGTGTCGTACATGTCCCAATCTCACCTATGTGCTTCGCCTGGACACGACGACTCTAGTAGTAAGGTTGGACACGTGTTTACAGTGTCGTGCGTGTCGTGCTGGACGCGGACACGCGACACTGGGTCAGATTCTATTTGCTCGTGTCCTGAACAGTCTGGACACGAGCCGAACTGTTATTTAGGCTAAGGGTTAGCGGGTTTAGATTCGTGCTATCGGGTTAAACCCATTAACCTAACTTTAAACTAAAACTAACCCGAACCTATTTCCTAACACATGATTCGGGCTGACCCCCTGGCCAGCCTGACCGTGCCTAAAACCCGACCCCTTTGCCTGACCCGAGTTCGAGCCCCCATTTCTTTCTTTTTGGTTTTGTTTTGGTTTTAGTTATTTTATTATATTTATACATGTATATATGTATATATGTATTTATATATATATATGTATATATGTATATGTATTTATGTATGTATATATATATATATTATATATACACTGCTACATATATGTATACAGTATTTATATATATATATATATATATTTTATATTTAGTATTTCTTATATATATATATATATATATATATATATATATATATATATATATATATATTTTATATATATTTATATATATATATATATATATATATATATATATATATATATATATATATATATATATATATATATATTTGTATTTGTATGTATATATATATATAAATATTGTTGTTGTATATTTATATATGTATTTCAAATTCTACTTTGTACAAAATATTATTGTGCATAAATTCACAAGTTATTTTTATTATCTAAATTGTGACTTGTATATTTTAGCACTTTAAAAATATATTTATGTATATAAATTACTGCTTTTTATTGATTATGACCAATTGATGTCCAAGCCTGGCATGGGTTTTTGGGTCCAATTGTGTCTAATACATTCAGAGTCTGTACAAGTCATATTGGACTTGATTCATGGCTCTGGGTCCTGTATCTGGACTTCGGTTCAATTTCGAATACATGGACAAAATAGTAAATAATTAATTAATTAATTTCAGAAACTATTGCTTTCTGTTTTGAATTTTTATGTATATTTTAAGTGCTGTAAAAATCTAGAAAAAATTGTATTTAAATACTATGTTAATTTAGCTAATTTATTATAATTTTTTCAACATTTAATAAGTAATTTTTTGGTATTTTATAAAAATAGGAAAACAGAACTCATTTTCAGTATATATATGTTTACTGATTTTTAATAAATATTTATGAGGGTTTATAAATTCCAGAAAAATTAGTATAAATTTCTCTAATTAATAAGGATCATTTTAGTACTTTATTTTATGTAAAATTGAGCTTTTTGTCTATCTCAAAAATTGTTGAAACACAGTGTACAGTTTGATTTATTTGTTGAATAATTACGACTTTCAATATTTTGTGTTGTTTTGAGTTATAGACATATTGGACCTCACCCCGCACTAGTGTAAAGGCCCTATAAAGTTAGTTAGGGTATTGTGTCACCCCATACTGGTCTCCTATGCTAAAGTCATCATTTGGCTAGGTGTCTAGTCAGAAAGTCGTGTTGCACCACTAGTGTTTTAGTGTTTAACTTAGTGTAAAAACTAAGTTTATGTATTTATTTCTACAATGACGAGTTATCAGGCATCTATAACATTTTTTATCGCTGCTTTGCTTTGCTAAATGCAAGTACTTCTACAAACTTTACATACTGTTACATCAATGAACTGCGAATCCAACCATGTTAAATACTGATCCTTGGGGTAGCAAGTTAAATCTTCACATATTGTATTTACTTTCAGTCACTACCATGCGTAGAACAGTCTTTATATATCTCTCACATGATTAGAATCTGGGTTATGGGGAAACTGTTAGTAGAGTACGTGATCATGCCCCTTTCTTCCGTACGTACGTACCGAGCAAGGTTGACATTTTATGTATACCTTAACGTAGATGCACCAGCTGTATTTGTACGTATGTACATCTATCGCTTGTTTACTTGTACAGAAGTACATTTTATATACTTGTGCCACAGTACATTTTACACCTATTGACGATCACGTACCTGCTACAGTTTTAAACATTACATATACATCTGTCTATATGACATATGTGTCCTTGCCATGATAGATTATGAGATGCCATGATTCTAGTTTATTCCTCTTATGTTTATTTCATGTTTCGTATATTAGTTTGCTAGAAACAGTACTTGCTCCCGTCCTGACAGGATAACGTTGTAGGTATACTTACTGAGGAGGAGTTGCTCTGTGATTCATATTATGGAGTTACTGCGGAGGACCAGGCTTTGTCTTACGAGGATGTACCTGCGGGAAAACTCGTCTAGTTGTCTATTTACATTTTGGACTTTTGAGAGTAGTCATGTATTAGACTATGTATTTTGTGACTGGACCTGTATCCAACTTTACATTTCAGGACTTGTACTTGGACTTACTATTATACGAGATGACTTTTGTGTTTGGAACATTCTGACTCTTCATTACATATAGAACTGTTAGCACATTTTAGTCTTACCTTGTTATCTTTAGAACAGCTTACTACGCTTTATCTCAAGCGTAGGCTGGACATGACTCGGTCCGGCCCAACAATTTGGGTAGCGGATCGTGACATATTTTTAGTGGTGGCCCATGCAGGTCCTGACTAAATTGTTTGGTTACGTCATTGTACCAAGCTTGCCTGCAATTAGGAACTTAAGGTAATTAGACAACATTAGAAATGACGCTTAGAACACCTAAAGGAATACTAGGATTGCAACATAGGAAACGCATCACATATTCATTGTTACAAAATTGGATTTTTCTTGTTATTTATGATTATTTACTTTAAAGAGTCCTTATAAGTCCTTTTTCTTTTAATTAGATGGTGCTCACCCGCTCATCCCAGTATGTCACACCTGAGAATGGCACACTCCCTATCCAGTCGGTTGACCAGTTGACCGATGCACCTCCACCTCCACCTACCATATTCCCCCACTCCACAAATCTACCAACCCAGATGCCTCCACCACCTTCCACATCACAGTCCCAGCAGGACCCGATACTCCCACCACCACCCATCACTATACCTACCCAGGCTTCCGTCACACTCGACGGAAACCAACTGCTCACTATGATCCAGGGGATCCTAACGACCCATCAGGAGCAGACCACCCTACTCCGCCAGAGCATGGAGCGTTCTGAGGAACGTACTGTGGTTCCACCACCTGTAGAGCCACGGCAGAGAGCGGGGACAATCAAGGACTTCATGGGTCTGAACCCCAAGGAGTTCTTAGGGACTGAGGGCATAGTAGTAGCAGATGACTGGCTAGATTCGGTAGAGAGGAAGCTCCTTGGAGCTAGGTTGCCAAATGACCTCCAGGTCGAGGCAGCGGGATTTCTGCTGATAGACTTGGCAGGAATTTGGTTTCGGAATGAGCCGCTATTCGCGAGAGGGAAGGCCACTTGGGATCAGTTCAAGACCCAGTTCAAGAAAAAATTCTTCTCGACCACCGCTAGGGTAGCCATGGGGCTACGATTCCAGAACATCCAGCAGGGGAACCGTTCTGTTGACGAGTATGCGGCGGAGTTTAGTCGCCTGAGCCGTTTCGCTCCTCGTCTAGTTGCAGACCCTGAGAAGATGATGTGTAGGTTTTGCCATGGTCTAGTTCCAGACATTGGCATTCTTATAGTGGCGAACGGTACGACTGACTACTACCATAGCCTAGAGTTGGTCCGGAGCATAGAGGAGCGTCTTCAGTCTTGCAAGAGGCCGGCTTCTGTACACCTCGAGGGACCGTCCAAGCGTCAGGCTTTCCAGCTGAGAGTGCCGACGTCGCACCAGCAGACATACCGTCCTCCCACACCACATCACTCGACCCTGCCAGTTAGAGCCCCGGGACCCCAGCAGCAGTAGAAGGGAGCTATGTGTTCTTTCTGTGGAAGACCAGGGCATGATTACTCCGTCTGCAGAAAGAGGTTGAAGCAGTGCTTAGTTTGTGGGTCTGCCACCCATCAGCTTCGGAACTGCCCAGTAGCCAGGGTATCTAGAGGGCCGCTTTCGACTCAGCAGCAGAGGTTTGGGCAACATCTGCAGCAGCAGAAGGGACCCCAGGGGAAGACTTATAGTCTGGCTCTTGAGCCGGAGCCGGAGCAGGTTTCGAAGCCAGATTATTTGGCTGACGTCATCACAGGTCATGTTTATTTGCATACTTTTCTAGCTCTATGTTTGTTTGATTCCGGTGCATCTCATAGCTTCCTGTCATTAGAGTTTTTTTAATAAATACCACTTAGTAGCTACACCTACCGAGGAGATGAGTAGAGTAATGACGGGAGACGGACCAGTGCCCATTAGAGCTATCTATAGATGCTCTATTACTATAACCGGGAGAGAGTTTAGGGGACGATTCTTTGTGATGCCACTCCCCGGGTATGATATCATATTGGGGATGGACTGGCTTAGCTATGCCCATGCAGCTATAGACTGTCATGAGGGTAGTATTCTGTTCAGTCCCCCAGGTACGGCACCATTCAGTGTCAGGAGGACAGGGCCGGAGATCAGCCTAGAGCCGAACTGTTGTACGACAGTTGGGGAGATAGCACTGCCACACCCTATCATTAGAAAGTTTATGGATGTATTCCCAGTAGATCTTCCAGGACTTCTGCCTGACAGAGATATGGAGTTCACTATAGATTTAGTACCGGGTTCATCACCAGTATCCCGGGCTTGCTATAGAGTGAACCCCAAGGAGGCCGTAGAGATGAAGGAGCAGATTGATAACCTGTTAAAAAGGGTTTCATTCGATCTAGTGCTTCTCCATGGGGAGCGTCAGTGCTCTTTGTGCCTAAGAAGGATGGTACAGTTCGGTTGTGCATTGACTACCGAGCGTTGAATACCATCACCATTAAGAACAAATATCCTCTGCCCAGGATAGATGATTTGTTCGACCAGTTGAGTGGGGCGAAAGTATTTTCCAGGATAGATTTGAGATCCGATTACCACCAGGTGAAAGTCAGGGCAGCAGACATCCAGAAGACGACGTTCAACACGAAGTACGGGTAGTACGAGTTTTTGGTGATGCCATTTGGTCTCACAAATGTGCCAGCTTTCTTTATGAATTTGATGAATAAGACATTTTACCAGTATCTGGATAAGTTCGTCGTAGTATTTATCGACGACATCCTGGTATACTCGAAGACGCCGGAGGAGCACGCAGAGCACTTGCAGATAGTTTTGGAAATTCTGAGGCAGGAGAGGTTGTTTGCCAAATTGTCGAAGTGCGAGTTCATTTTGGACCGAGTGGAGTTTCTCGGTCATATAGTTACTGGAGAGGGGATCTCGGTGGATCCCAGGAAGATTGCTGCCGTTGAGACATAGAAGGCTCTAACGTCAGTTTCAGAGATCAGGAGCTTTCTGGGTTTAGCCGGCTATTATAGGAAGTTCGTCCAGGACTTTGCTAGGATAGCTGAACCCATGACAAAACTGACGCAGAAGGATACAGAGTACATCTGGTCAGAGGACTGCCAGGCAGCATTTGAGGAGCTGAAGAGGAGGCTGACGACCGCTCCAGTTCTGACATTACCTTCAGGATCTGGAGGTTTCACTATATACAGCGATGCTTCGGGAAAGGGGCTAGGATGTGTCGTACAGCAGCATAGAAAAGTGATTGCTTATGCATCTAGGCAATTACGGACTCATGAGCAGAATTATCCTACCCATGACCTAGAGTTAGCTGCGGTGATCTTTGCACTCAAGTTATGGAAACATTACTTATACGGAGAGCGTGTGGAAATCTTTACTGACCACAAGAGCTTGAAGTATGTGTTCACGCAGAAAGAGCTGAACATGAGGCAAAGACGATGGTTGGAGTTGATGAAGGACTTCGACATCGATTTACAGTATCACCCCGGAAAGGCAAATGTGGTGGCGGATGCGCTGAGAAGGCATCCGATGGCATGGTATCTGATGATAGATCGACATTTGCGGGAAGATCTGGAGAAGCTCGGTATCGAGATAGTTCGGCCATGATCAGTGATACAGATGATGGCACTTGACATTCAGTCAGGTTTGATGGAGCAGATCAGGAAGACACAATCTACAGATGAGAGCCTTCACAGACTTTGAGCCCAGGCTTTAGCTGGATTGCTGGATGACTTCACCGTAACAGAGGATGGATCCTTGAGGCATGGCAGCCGATTGTGCGTGCCAAAGTGAGAGCTGATAAAGGCAGTCTTACAGGAGGCATACCGATCTCGATATTCTATTCACCCTGGTGCCAACAAGATGTACCGTGACTTGCGGAAACATCTTTGGTGGCACGGGATGAAGAGAGATGTATCACGTTTTATTTCGAGATGCCTAGTTTGCCAGCAGGTCAAAACGGAGCGCCAGAGGCCAGCTGGTCTATTACAGCCGTTGTCCATTCCCAAGTGGAAGTGGAAACACATTACGATGGACTTCGTCTCAGGGCTTCCTTGTTTCCAAGGAGGGAAGGATGCCATTTGGGTCATCGTGGACAGGCTGACGAAGTGTGCGCACTTCATACCCTTCAAGGTGGGGTTTTCCATCGAGAAGTTGGCGGAGCTATACATGCAGATGATAGTTTGCTTGCACGGAGTACCAGTGACCATCGTGTTGGACCGAGACAGCAGATTCACGTCCCACTACTGGAGGAGCTTGCAGGAGGAGTTGGGCAGTCGGCTCAAGTTCAGTACGGCGTACCACCCGCAGACAGATGGGCAGTCCGAGTGGACGATACAGACGCTAGAGGACATGCTGAGGACTTATGTGCTGGACTTTGGTGGATCATGGGAGAGCCATCTGTACTTGGTAGAGTTCTCATACAATAACAGCTACCAAGCCAGTATCGGTATGTCTCCTTTCGAGGCACTATATGGACGACGATGCCGTACACTGCTCTTTTGGGATAATGTTGGAGACAGAGTTATGCTTCGGCCAGAGATGATCACGGATGCAGCAGAGAAGGTCGGGATGATCAGAGACAGGCTCAGAGTAGCTCAGGATAGGCAGAAACACTGGGCTGATGTTAGTCGCAGACCGATGGAGTTCGCTGAGAGATGTGGTGCTAGTAAAGATATCACCTACTAGAGGTACGATCCGGTTCGGACGAGGAGGCAAGTTGAGCCCCAGATACATCGGGCCGTTTGAGATACTTGGCAGGATCGGAGAGGTAGCTTACAGGGTTGCACTTCCACCTAATCTAGCAGGAGTTCACGATGTCTTTCATGTATCTCAGCTGAGGAGATATGTTCCGGACCCCAGCCATGTGCTAGATCATTCAGAGTTGGAGATCAGACCGAGCCTTGCAGTTACTGAGCAGCCAGTGGGGATATTGGACAGGAGGAAGAAAAGGCCGAGGAACAAAGTCATATCCTTAGTGCGAGTATCTTGGAGCCGTCACTCTCCGGGTGAATCTACTTGGGAGAGAGAGTCGGACATGAGGGAGAGATATCCTTACTTGTTCGACCCAACAGCTGCGAGGGAACCACCCGTTCCCGCTTGATACCCTAGAGATTAGTTTTGATCGTAGCCTTAGTCATTTGTTGCGTTGCTTGTTATGTTAGAATGATTGTAGAGTTTTCTATCCTTGTGAATTTCGAGGACGAAATTTTTCAAGGAGGGAAGACTTGTCAGCCCCTGTTTTTCAAATTTGGTTTAATTAGTGTAAATTAGATGTTAATGACCTATTTAGCTTTAAAATGAATTATAATAATTATTAGAAATTTTTTTAGAATTTATAAATGACTTTTAATTAATTTTTAAATCAAAATATATTATTTTGTAATTAATTGAATTATTTTAATATCAATTTGTAATACTTTTAATTATTTTAAACACTTTTTGCAAAAACTGATTTGTCTGTGCAAATTAAAATTTGTACAGAACCATAGCGGGGGTCTTTGTGTAAATTAAATATTTGCAATAGCTAAGGCGGTGGGCTTTTATGTAATATCCCAATCTTCATGGGGTTTTCTGTAAAACCTTAAACCCAACTGCCCCCGACGACCGTGCGATATCGTTGTCTCCGGCATACACTCGACGTAACCCTAACACTAATCCTAATCTAAGGACCTAAATTAACCGCCCTACTCGCATATAAATGCTCCACATACCGTAACCCTAACCCTACTTCATTTCCGACCACCACGACCACCGTCTCCCCCACTTCTTCTTCGTCGAAACCCTAACACCGGCCACCCCCCAGCGCCACCTCCACAGCCGCCTACACCACCCCCAACCGCCACCACCGAGTTCGTCGAGGCCAAGCGAGTACAGCACCACCCGAGCGCCACGACGACGACGCCTCTAGCCGCCGTCAGCACCCTCCACAACCACTAGCTCGACCGGACACGTAAGTAACAGCTCTAAAAATCGTGTCGTGCGTGTCCCAATCTCACCTATGTGATTCGCCTGGACATGATGACTCTAGTGGTAAGGTTGGACACGTGTTTTCGGTGTCGTGCGTGTCGTGCTGGGCGCGGACTCGCGACACTGGGTCAAATTCCATTTGCTCGTGTCCTGAACAGTCTGGACACGAGCCGAACTGTTATTTAGGCTAAGGATTAGCGGGTTTAGATTCGTGCTATCGGGTTTAAACCCATTAACCTAACTTTAAAATAAAACTAACCCGAACCTATTTCCTAACACATGATTCGGGCTGACCCCCTGGCCAGCCTGATCGCGCCTAAAACCCGACCCCTTTGCCTGACCTGAGTTCGAGCCCCCTTCTTTCTTTTTGGTTTTATTTTCTTTTAGTTATTTTATTATATTTATATATGTATATATGTATATATGTTTGGTTTTATTTTGGTTTTAGTTATTTTATTATATTTATATATGTATATATATATATATATATATATATATATATATATATATATATATATATATATATATATACATATAAAAATATATATATATATATATATATATATATGTATATGTATTTTTTTTATATATATATATATATATATATATATATATATATATATATATATATATATATATATATATATATATATATAATTTTTTTTTATATATATATATATATATATATTTATATATATATATATATTATATATATATATATATATATATATATATATATATATATATATATATATATATATATAGATATATATATATATATATATATATATTTATGTATTATGTATGTATATAATTTTTTATATGTATATATGTTTTTTTTTGTTTTTTTTTATATGTATATATGTATATATATATATATATATATATGTATATATATATATATGTATATATATATATATGTATATATATATATATATATATATATATATATATATATATATATATATATATATATATATATATATATATATATATATATATATATATATATATATATATATATATAATTTTTTATATAAATGTAGAATGGATTAAAAAAAAATATGTATATATGTATATATATATATATATATATATATATATATATATATATATATATATATATATATATATATATATATATATATATATATATATATATATATATATATTTATGTATGTATTTATGTATGTATATATATATATTATATATACACTGCTACATATATGTATACAGTATTTGTATATATATATATTTTTTTATATTTAGTATTTCTTATATATATATATATATATATATATATATATATATATATATATATATATATATATATATATATATGTATATTTATTATATGTATATATATCCATTATATATATATATATATATATATATATATATATATATATATATATATATATATATATATATATATATATTATATATATATATATATATATATATATATATATATATATATATATATATATATATATATATATATATATATATATATATATATATATATATATAAATATCTATATATTTGTATGTACATATATAAATATTGTTGTTGTATATTTATATATGTATTTCAAATTCTACTTTGTACAAAATATTATTGTGCATAAATTCACAAGTCATTTTTATTTAAATTGTGACTTGTATATTTTAGCACTTTAAAAATATATTCATGTATATAAATTACTGCTTTTTATTGATTATGACCAATTGATGTCCAAGCCTAGCATAGATTTTTGGGTCCAATTGTGTCTAATACATTCAGAGTCTGTACAAGTCATATTAGACTTGATTCATGGCTCTGGGTCCTGTATCTGGACTTCGGTTCAATTTTGAATACATGGACAAAATAGTAAATAATTAATTAATTAATTTCCAGATACTGTTGCTTACTGGGAAAAATTGTATTTAAATAATATGTTAATTTAGCTAATTTATTATAATTTTTTCAGAATTTAATAAGTACTTTTGATATTTTATATAAATAGGAAAATAGAACTCATTTTCAGTATATATATGTTTATTGATTTTTAATAAATATTTATGAGGGTTTATAAATTCCAGAAAAATTATTATAAATTTCTATAATTAACAAGGATCATTTTAGTACTTTATTTTATATAAAATTAAGCTTTTTGTCTATCTCAAAAATTGTTGGAACACAGTGTACAGTTTGATTTATTTATTGAATAATTACGACTTTCAATGTTTTGTGTTGTTTTGAGTTATAGACATATTGGACCTCACCCCGCACTAGTGTAAAGGCCCTAGAAAGTTAGTTAGGATATTGTGTCACCCCACACTGGTCTAATATGCTAAAGTTATCATTTGGCTAGGTGTTCAGTCAGAAAGTCGTGTTGCACCACTAGTATTTTAGTGTTTAACTTAGTGTAAAAACTAAGTTTATGTATTTACTTCTACAGTGACGAGTTACCAGGCATCTATAGTATTTTTATCGCTACTTTTCTTTGCTAAAGGCAAGTACTTCTACAAACTTTACATACGGTTACATCAATAAACTGCGAATCCAACCATGTTAAATACTGATCCTTGGGGTAGCAAGTTAAATCTTCACATGTTGTATTTACTTTCAGTCAGTACCATGCTTAGAACAGTCTTTATATATCTCTCATATGATTAGAATCTGGGTTATGGGAAAACTGTTAGTAGAGTACGTGATCATGCCCCTTTCTTCCGTACGTACGTACCGAGCAATGTTGACATTTTATGTATACCTTGTCGTAGGCGCACCAGCTGTATTTGTACGTATGTACATCTATCGTTTGTTTACTTATACGGAAGTACATTTTATATACTTGTGCCAAAGTACATTTTATACCTATTGACGATCACATACCTGCTACAGTTTTAAACATTACATATACATCTGTCTATATGATATATGTGTCCTTGCCATGATAGATTATGAGATGCCATGATTCTACTTTATTCCTCTTATGTTCATTTCATGTTTCGTATATTAGTTTGCTAGAAACAGTACTTGCTCCCGTTCTGACAGGATAACGTTGTAGGTATACTTACTGAGGAAGAGTTGTCCTGTGATTCATATTATGGAGTTACTGCCGAGGACCAGGCTTTGTCTTACGAGGATGTAACTACGGGAAAACTCGTCTAGTTGTCTATTTATATTTTGGACTTTTGAGAGTAGTCATGTATTAGACTATGTATTTTGTGACTGGACCTGTATCCAGCTTTACATTTTAGGACTTGTACTTGGACTTACTATTATACGAGATAACTTTTGTGTTTGGAACAATCTGACTCTTCATTACATATAGAACTGTTAGCATATTTTAGTCTTACCTTATTATCTTTAGAACAGCTTACTACGCTTTATCTCAAGCGTAGGCTGGACATGACTCGGCCTGGCCCAACAATTTGGGTAGCGGATCGTGACAGAGACTGCTTCAGTCCATAGAGGGACTTCTTCAATCTGCAGACCTTTCCTTCTGTCTGTTTGATGCCGAATCCTGGTGGTATCTCCATGTATACCTCCTCTACTAGATCTCTATGAAGAAATGCATTCTTCACATCCAGTTGGTGTAGCTTCCACCCTCATTGGCTGCCAGGGAGATCAAGGTCCTGACAGTGCTCACCTTCACCACTGGTGTAAAGGTCTCGTCATAGTCGATGCCGTACGTCTGACTGTATCCTTTTTCTACCAGTCGATCTTTATAGCGCTCAACCTGTCCATCTGGGTTCTGCTTCACAGTAAAAACCCATTTGCATCCGACTGCTCTTTTTTCTTCTGGCAGGCTCACCAGCTCCCAAGTGTGGTTCTTCTCAAAAGCTCCCAACTCCTCGTGCATCGTCGCGTTCTTTTTTGGATCGTTCTTGACAACCTGCCAATTATTAGGTATAGTAATACTATCCAAAGATGCTATAAATGCTCCATAAGAAGAAGAGATATGATTATAAGAAACAAACTTAGCAAGATTCCAACCATATCTGTCTGGAGGATTTCCCGTATTACTGCGAGTAGTCCTTCTTATAGATAGTGGTGTGGAAGAAGTAGGAGGAATGATATCACCTGAGGAGGATGGTGCTGTTGATGAGGGGGATGGTGGTGTAGGTATCTCAGAAGAAGGGATAGACACAGGCAAGTGACTTAGCACTGGCACTGTGGGTACTGGTCCTGCAGTTTGCTTCTCTCTCCTGCTGTAGGTAAGTAACTCCCCTTGAGCCGTAGGCCTAACACTTCTCATCTCCTTCCCCTGTTCCGCTTCACCTTCATGTTCCTCCTCAACCATGTTTCTATGCCAAACTTCTAAATCAGTTACCACCAAGTCCATCTTCCCCTCTCGCCTTATACTGGTAGTATTAGGCATATTGTGTGAAGTTTCCTCCTGACGGTAATATAGCTCATGCTCCCGGAAGTGGACATCCATACTAACAAATTTCTTCTTTTCTACTGGGCTCCAGCACACATACCCCTTCTGAGTCGCTGAGTAGCCCACGAAGATGCACTTGACCGCTCTAGGGTCAAGTTTTCCAACTGATGGTCTGTTGTCCTTCACAAAACACACACACCCGAACACTTTCAGTGGAAGTATCCCACTATTATTGCCTTGTAATACTTCACATGGAAACTTCCATCCCAGGACTTTTGAAGGCATCATGTTGATAAGTTGAGCTGCAGTCAACACTGCATGCCCCCATAGATTTTGTGGGACATTCATGTCGATCATCATACTTCTTGCGGTCTCCAGAAGGTGTCGGTTCTTTCTTTCTGCTACTCCATTTTGTGCTAGTGTGTATGCACAAGTGGTCTGATGCTGTATGTCGTGTGCTGACAAGTACTCTGCAAGCGTCTTGTTGGTATACTCCGTGCCATTGTCAGACCTCAGTACCTTCACCACTGCATTGTACCGAGTCTGGACATGCTTATAAAAGTCCTGAAAACAAGCAAATACATCACTCTTGTTTTTTATCAAATATAGCCAGGTGACACGAGATGCACAATCAATAAATGAAACAAAGTACTTATACCCATTCATAGTGTTAGTAGCACATGGACCCCAAACATCAGAATGTACTACCTTAAAAGCAAAAGAGCTCTTATGATCAGTACCAACATATGAGCTCCTAGTAAGTCCTCTAACTCGCATGCATCACATACTAACTTATGTTTATTTGATTTTGCATACATCTCTGGATACAACTTACTTAGAGTATCAAAGAAAGAATGTCCCATCCTCATATGATGAAGTATCAATGTATCTTCAGTCCTCTGCTGCAGCTCTCTCATTCCAGCCTTCTCTGCCATAGATACCAATGCTGAGTCCAGTCCTTCTCTATCTAGGTACCATAGTCCCTCATGCCAGGTGTCAGTCCCAAGTCTTCATCCCGTCCCTTTCTCCTGGAAGATCATCTTAGGAATATCAAAAGAAATAATGTATTTCAGTTGGAGAATTATAGAACTAATAGACAAGAGACTGTAATGCCTGTAGTTCGTATTACGTATCTTGGAATACGTGTACGTATTTTATTTTGTATTGCATATCTCTTGGCTTGGCTCGGTTTGTTTTGGGTTGGTTCGGCTAGGCTTGGGATGCCTTGGTTCATCATGAACCAAGGGTAGAATCCCTACCTACCACCACCATCTCCTTTATTAACCCCTCCTCTTTCTCTCTCTTTATTATTCTTCTTCTTCTCCACATTTACTTCTACACCTACCAGGAAGGAGAGAGAGAGAGAGAGAGAGAGCTTAGGCAAGTGCAAACTTGCTTCATGATGGATCTCACGTTTTATTGTTCCATTCTCTTCCTTACTAGATTCTAAGCCTCTTTAGAACTGGAAGTTTTCGGTTTTGATGGTTATATTTTTGTAGATCTAAGTTTTAAGTTCCTTCTTGTTTAGTTTTCTTGGTTTTGATCTCTAAAACTTGGTTATTTTTGAAAACTAATGGTTCTATGTTGTAGAGAATTCAATTTCATTCAGTTTTGGCTTTTGTTTCGCTTGATTTCGACTCCGGATGAGTAAGTTATGGCCATTACAAGTTTTCGGAACTTTCATGGCTGAACTTGCTGTTTGGGGACGATGAACCCCATGCGCCGGGAAC
Source organism: Iris pallida (assembly GCA_029216955.1). NCBI lineage: Eukaryota > Viridiplantae > Streptophyta > Magnoliopsida > Asparagales > Iridaceae > Iris > Iris pallida. Next base: position 1,407,540 of record JANAVB010009598.1, read on the forward strand.
CTCATGCGCCCGGGAGGCTATGCGCCGGGAGGCCATGCGCCGTGAAGTTCCGGCAACGCATTCCTTAACTCCGAGCGTGTCATGCGCGTAGGTTTCTTACGCGCATGTATTGAAGACGCAACGTGAGTTTCTCATGCGCCGATTCGTGCAGAAATCTCATGCGCCGATTTGTGCAGGAATCTCATGCGCCGATTCGTGCAGAAATCCCATGCGCCGATTCGTGCAGGAATCTCATGCGCCGATTTGTGCAGGAATCCCATGCGCCGATTCGTGCAGGAATCCCATGCGCCGATTCGTGCAGGAATCTCATGCGCCGATTTGTGCAGGAATCCCATGCGCCGATTGTGCAGGAATCTCATGCGCCGATTGTGCAGGAATTTACTATTTTTGCCTGTTTAAGTTATTTTGTAGCTAGAATCTTGAAAAACTCAAAGCATGAAAGTTGTAGATCTTTTCCTTGGCTTCAAGAATATGTTATTAGTTATTTTATACAATCTTTCTCATTCATGATAATATGATAATGTAAGAATAGAACACGATAGTGGCCCGTGGTGGCGCGCTCTTGACAAGTAAACTGATATGACAAGTATGAAAGGTCTGGACACCGTGGACGATTGCGTTTGTACAAATAAACCAGTACTGAATTGCATCATGTCTAGGATGGGGATCCCTGAGTACCACGGTCAGGGGTACCTACTGAAATTGACTAAGGCTAATTAACTAGAATAATTCAGTAGTCATGAAGAGATTTCCAGCTACAGGCAATCCCGTTATCTAGGCGCATTAAGTGGACTTGTAGCCTACCGACGAGTAGGGCACATTTCCAGCACACAGTCACGTGTTGCATCCTTCATAACGGACATTCGACCCGGATAACCGGATGGTCTGCAGGGCTTGTGGCTGTTGGGATAATCTCATTGCATCTTGCTAGTAACTAGGCCTGTGATAACCCTAGTTAGTTAAAAGTATCAAGCCGTACTCTTGATTGGCCGTGATTGATTGGATGAAGTTTATTCCAGCTTAGTCTTATCCTGATCCTGTACAAGATTGTATCAGGACATGATTCTTGTATCGATAAATGATGGGATACCAAGTTCTGTTCAGATGAAGGGTTACAACCCCGGTCCTTGTTTGGTTTAAGGGTTGTAACTTGGCTATCTGAATAGTTCCATGGCTATCTTATCATATATCGTCCTGCTTATTGTGCCCGCCTTAACAATAAAGATCAGGGGTCCAGTTCTGTTCAGGCGAAGGGTTACAACCTCGGTCCTTATTTGGTTTAAGGGTTGTAACCTGGCTCCCGGAGCAGTTCTGTGTCCTCTCTTCGTTTATTGTCTTATTGCAACCCCCTGTCATGCTCGTCATATTTTACCTTTACTTCAATACCATGATTATTTATACTGGCCTTAACAATAAAGATCAGGGGTCCAGTTCTGTTCAGGCGAAGGGTTACAACCCCGGTCCTTGTTTGGTTTAAGGGTTGTAACCTGGCTCCCGGAGCAGTTCTGTGTCCTCTCTTCGTTTATTGTCTTATTGCAACACCCTGTCATGCTCGTCATGTTTTACCTTTACTTCAATACCATGATTATTTATACTGGCCTTAACAATAAAGATCAGGGGTCCAGTTCTGTTCAGGCGAAGGGTTACAACCCCGATCCTTGTTTGGTTTAAGGGTTGTAACCTGGCTTCCGGAGTAGTTCTATGTCCTCTCTTCGTTTATTGTCTTGTTACCTTATCAATAGTAATTGAGGCGGGTTTCTATTCAGGCGAAGGATTGCAATCCCGGTCCTTGTTTGGTTTAAGGGTTGCAGTCTGGCTACTTGAATGGTTTCTCCGTGTTCAATATATATTTGTTATCTCAGCTATTATCACTATCTTGTAATTACCTTTACTATTTATTTGTGATATGCTGGTTTTAGTTCCTAAGTGAAGCCTCCTTTGTGGCACTTGCTCTTTCTGGGGTCTGACCCAGCTGGTTTTGTGTGGCCAGATATCGGAGCAGCAACAGAGGATCCACCTGTCTTCCAGCCCGATGGTGACCACCAGGCGTAACCAGGGCAACGAGTGGGTTTCTTTTGTCCTCCCACTCTATTTGTAAAATTATTCTTTTGAGGCGTTTAGCCGGCGAGCCCGTGTTAGCTCGTATTGCACCTTTATTTACTGTCTGCCTACGGGCTGTAACATGATTGACAAATCCTAGGGTTGATCATGTATGATTGAAACTCTTGCTAGTCCTGACATTTTGTACGACTAGCTTTATGATCACCCGAATATGTAATGTATGGGACGCCTTACTATTGTATATTTGGTGTTCTGACATCTTGTAAATGTTATTACATTGCTTGAGATTGAGACAATAGGTTCGATCTTGACCATAGGAGACTGTTGGATTGTAGTTAAACCCTCATATATCTAGACAGCCGTGACCGTATAGTGACGTGGATTCCATTTCATTATACGTAGCTGGCTATGTCTGCCCCCGCTCTCCAGTATTCTGGTTCTGGGGCGTGGCATGGTTTTAGTGGTGGCCCATGCAGGTCTTGTAAATCAAGATATGTGAGGGTTTACCGAATAGATGTCTCAATCAGTACTCTCCCTTGATCTCTACTCGTATCCTCTTGATCCCTGAAAATCTTGACCTGATCACATGCTTGTATCATTGATCTGTCCTGGTCCTTCCTTATTGTTCCCTATGTCGTCTTCTTCAGCGGTATTGTTCCTGGACCTGCCGATCAGCAAGGCGGAGCACCTCCTGCGGACCAGCAGCAACCTGGAGATCAAGCCCAGCATTCAGGAGTAGCCTCCAGAGTTATGCCTACCGAAGGAGAACCACCAGTTCAGCCCGTCCAACCAGCAGAGCATGATGATGGCACTTTGGTGGGTCTCATCCGGACGCTATTAGCTTCCCAGGATCGGCGAGGAGATGCCTTGCACCAGGCGGTGGCAGACGCTTTGACCAGAGGAGGTCATCAGGGTAATAACGCGGCCAACAGCTTCAAGCGCTTGAACCCTCCCTTCTTCGACGGCAGTGAAGATGCGATCGCTGCAGATGCATGGCTTCAGGACACAGAGGTGATTCTAGAAGCAGCCAGGACTCCAGAGAACGAGATGGTGGCCGTAGTGTGCTTGCAGTTACTAGATCTTGCCCGCAGCTGGTGGGCAGCGCAGGCCGATGGATTAGTGGCCCCTATTTCATGGGCAGTATTCAGGGAGAGATTCCAGACCAAGTATTTTGATGCTGTAGCTCGGTATGATCTACAGACGAGGTTCACCAATCTGAAGCAGATGGGCAGGACGGTCGATGGATATGCGGCCGAGTTCTCCAGGCTTAGTCGGTTTGCTCCCACCTTGGTAGCAACCGAGTTCGATAGAGCCCAGCGGTTCCAGCAGGGGCTCCACCTAGAGATTTTATTGGCGGTGGAGCAGTTTGAGCATCAGACTCTTGATGCAGTGTTGAGAGCAGCCCGGAGGCATGAGTATACATCCCAGAGGATCGTGGATAGGACCGGAGGTCGGAAGCGATCTCACGGCCAGATGAATCAGTCTTCAGCACCAGCCCCGGCAGCCAGGGCTTTGACCATTGGAGCTCCGAGGCGGGCGGCCTCAGTGACGTCAGTTCAGCATTCCACCCCGACGCACCCTCAACAGCAGAAGCAGAAGCAGTCTTCCGCAGTGGGATGTTCACACTGCGGGAAGCCAGGGCATGTGGTGTCAGAGTGTCGTAGAGCACAGGGTTTGTGCTTGGTTTGTGGTGCCCCGGACCACAGGGTTGGGAACTGCCCGAACAGGGGGAGTTCATCCGCTTTCTCTAGTCCTTCAGTTAGAGGGCCAGTACCAGTCCAGCAGCAGCAGCTGCAGTACCCGTTTCCGAGGCCATTGCCGACGCAGGCCCAGGCATTCCAGCAGCAGAGACCACAGCAGTATGCCCAAGCCCAAGCCCTGATCCAGAGCAGGCAGAGAAATTTTCAGCAGAGGGGACCCGTACCCAGAGGACATGGTCAAGTGCTGGCTTTGACCATGGGAGAGGAAGGAATAGCACCAGGTGAGGTGGTGGCAGGTACTATTCTCGTCAACACCTTTCCAGCTTCAGTATTATTTGATTCTGGTGCCTCGCATTTATTTATGTCTGCACGATTTGCGACACGGGTAGGACTGGAGCCCGAGTCGTTATCAGTAAGGCACAATATACTTACTGGTAACGGACTTGTGGGAGTAGATAGAGTATTTTCCTCGTGTCGGATCGTAGTTAGCGGTAGAGAATTCTCCGCTAGATTGATAGAGTTTTCGATGGCCGATTATGATGTGGTCTTAGGGATGGATTGGTTGAGGGACCAGTATGCTAGGATAGACTGCCACATTGGCAGGGTTGTTTTTAGCATTCCCGGAGAGCCAGAGTTTTCTTTCTCCCGAGGCGAAGTTGAACCTTCTCCTCCAGTGTTACGGATGGCAGTAGCAGCAGTACAGTTACCTCGGATAGTCGAAGAGTTTCCAGATGTTTTCCCAGAAGAGCTTCCAGGGATGCCGCCAGAGCGAGAGATCGAGTTTACCATCGACCTGATTCCCGGGACAGCCCCAGTGTCAGAGAGAGTCTACAGGATGGCGCCGTCAGAGCTAGAGATATTGTACAAGATGATTGAAGAACTCAGAACCAAGAGATTCATTCGTGCTAGTGGATCGCCTTGGGGAGCCCCGATGCTTCTTGTGAAAAAGAAGGATGGTACGTCCAGATTGTGTGTTGATTATCGTACCTTGAACTCAGTGACAATCAAGAACAGATACCCTCTCCCAAGGATAGATGACTTGTTTGATCAACTCAGAGGGGCGTCAGTATTTTCGAAGATTGACTTGCGGTCAGGCTACCATCAAATTAGAGTCAGAGAGCAGGACATCCCGAAGACAGCTTTCAGATCTAGGTATGGGCATTGGGAGTTCCTTGTGATGCCATTTGGAGCAACCAATGCGCCGGCTGTATTCATGGACCTCATGAATCGCATCTTCATGCCTTATTTGGATCAGTTCGTGATTGTGTTCCTAGACGACATCTTGGTCTACAGCAAGAGCGAAGCGGAGCATGAGCAGCACCTCAGAGTTGTTCTTCAGATTCTCAGAGAGCACCAGTTATATGCCAAGTTTAGTAAATGCGAGTTCTGGCTCGATCGCATTTCGTACTTGGGTCATATCATCACCCGAGGAGGAGTTGAGGTAGATCCCCAGAAGATCGTGGCCATTGAAACATGGCCAGTACCTAGCACAGTTGCAGAAGTTCGCAGCTTTCTTGGATTGGCCGGCTACTACCGGCGATTTGTTTCAGACTTTGCTCGGATTTCAGCGCCATTGACCCAGTTGACCCGCAAGGATGTGCAGTTTGCTTGGACAGCAGAATGCCAGGATTCTTTTGAGAGGTTGAAGCGAGGCTTGATGACGGCTCCTATTCTCACGCTTCCAGATGGAACTGGAGGATTCTCAGTGTATTGTGATGCTTCGGGCAGAGGTTTAGGATGTGTTCTGATGCAGCATGGAAAGGTAATAGCTTATGCGTCACGACAACTTCGTGATCATGAGAGGAATTACCCAACCCATGACTTGGAGCTGGCAGCAGTAGTGTTTGCACTTAAGTTGTGGAGGCACTACTTGTACGGAGATAGGGTGGAGATCTTCACCGACCACAAGAGTTTGAAGTATGTTTTCACCCAGAAGGATCTTAACATGCGTCAGAGGAGATGGCTAGAGCTACTTGTGGATTATGATGTCAACCTGCAGTATCACCCAGGAAAGGCCAACGTTGTTGCAGATGCATTGAGCAGGAGAGCCGGAGTTTATTTTCTAACAGCGCAACCAGAGCTGTTAGCCGATCTTCAGAAGATGGGTATAGAAGTTGTCCTTCCTTCCAGTGTGGCATTGATGGCTAGCATGCAAGTTCAGTCCACTATAGTCGAGAGGATCCGGATGGCGCAGTCAGCAGATTCCAAGCTTCAGCGACTCAGAGCAGAGTGTGAGGCAGGACGAAGACCAGAGTTATGTATCCATGAAGACGGTACACTTCGACATGGGAAGCGTCTTTGTGTACCCAGTGGAGATATCAGACAGGAGATCATGACAGAGGCTCATAGTTCACAGTATTCCATTCATCCCGGCGGTACGAAGATGTACCGTGATATCCGTCAGCACTTTTGGTGGAATGGCATGAAGAAGGAGATAGCCCAGTTTGTCTCTCGTTGTTTAGTCTGCCAACAAGTTAAGGCTGAACATCAGAGACCAGCTGGACTACTTCAACCATTGCCGATTCTCGAGTGGAAATGGGAGCATATAACCATGGATTTTGTGACGGGATTGCCCAGATCCCCGGCTGGCAGAGACGCTATTTGGGTTATTATAGACAGGCTCACGAAGGTGGCTCACTTTCTCCCGTTCAGAGTTGGTCAGTCGACGGCTCAGCTAGCAGAGATGTACCTCAGGCAGATCGTCAGGCTTCACGGAGTACCAGTCAGTATTACCTCGGACAGAGATTCAAGATTTACGTCGCACTTTTGGCGTAGCTTGCAAGAAAGTTTGGGAACTCACCTCCAGTTCAGTTCAGCTTATCACCCGCAGACAGATGGCCAGTCGGAGCGCACGATCCAGACTCTCGAAGATATGTTGAGATCTTGTACGCTCGACTTCGGTGGTTCGTAGGGAAGATCACCTGCACCTGGTAGAGTTCTCGTACAACAACAGTTTCCAAGCCAGTATCCAGATGGCTCCGTTCGAGGCATTGTATGGCAGGAAGTGCCGATCCCCGCTAGCATGGAATAATGTTGGAGAAAGGCAGATGCTCGGTCCAGAAATGATTGCTCAGACCGTTGAAGTGGTCAGGAGAGTCAGAGATCATCTTCGAGTTGCCCAAGATCGCCAGCGTCATTGGGCCGATTCTCATCGGCGCCCTCTTGAGTTTTCTGTCGGCGACCATGTATTCCTGAGGATTTCGCCTAACCGTGGCGTCATTCGTTTCGGCGTACGAGGAAAGCTTAGTCCTAGGTATATAGGGCCGTTCGACATTCTGGAGCGAGTAGGAGATGTATCCTATCGTCTCGCTCTTCCACCGTCGCTACGTGAGGTGCATGACGTATTCCATGTGTCCCAACTGCGACGGTATATCCCGGACCCGAGCCACATCCTGGATCATTCGGAATTGGTTGTTGGTACCAACCTTTCGTATGAGGAGAGGCCCGTGTCTATATTGGACCGGAGAGAGAAGATACTTAAGAACAAGACTATTAGTTTAGTCCGTGTTGCTTGGGGTCATCACTCTTTGGGTGAGTCAACGTGGGAGCGTGAGGATGATATCCGATCGCGGTATCCCGACCTGTTTGACTCGTAAGGTATAATGTCTTCCTTATGCCTTATGCTTTCAATTCCTTGCTTGAATAAATGACTGCATGATAGACTGCTTGTTATAGCTTACGATTATTATAGCTTGTCCTTGCAATTCTAGCCTCTTGATTAAATTTCGAGGACGGAATTCTTTTAAGGTGGGTAGAGTTGTAATGCCTGTAGTTCGTATTACGTATCTTGGAATACGTGTACGTATTTTATTTTGTATTGCATATCTCTTGGCTTGGCTCGGTTTGTTTTGGGTTGGTTCGGCTAGGCTTGGGATGCCTTGGTTCATCATGAACCAAGGGTAGAACCCCTACCTACCACCACCATCTCCTTTATTAACCCCTCCTCTTTCTCTCTCTTCATTATTCTTCTTCTTCTCCACATTTACTTCTACACCTACCAGGAAGGAGAGAGAGAGAGAGAGAGCTTAGGCAAGTGCAAACTTGCTTCATGATGGATCTCATGTTTTATTGTTCCATTCTCTTCCTTACTAGATTCTAAGCCTCTTTAGAACTGGAAGTTTTCGGTTTTGATGGTTATATTTTTGTAGATCTAAGTTTTAAGTTCCTTCTTGTTTAGTTTTCTTGGTTTTGATCTCTAAAACTTGGTTATTTTTGAAAACTAATGGTTCTATGTTGTAGAGAATTCAATTTCATTCAGTTTTGGCTTTTGTTTCGCTTGATTTCGACTCCGGATGAGTAAGTTATGGCCATTACAAGTTTTCGGAACTTTCATGGCTGAACTTGCTGTTTGGGGACGATGAACCCCATGCGCCGGGAACCTCATGCGCCCGGGAGGCCATGCGCCGGGAGGCCATGCGCCGTGAAGTTCCGGCAACGCATTCCTTAACTCCGAGCGTGTCATGCGCGTAGGTTTCTTACGCGCATGTATTGAAGACGCAACGTGAGTTTCTCATGCGCCGATTCGTGCAGGAATCTCATGCGCCGATTTGTGCAGGAATCTCATGCGCCGATTTGTGCAGGAATCCCATGCGCCGATTCGTGCAGGAATCCCATGCGCCGATTCGTGCAGGAATCCCATGCGCCGATTCGTGCAGGAATCTCATGCGCCGATTTGTGCAGGAATCCCATGCGCCGATTCGTGCAGGAATCCCATGCGCCGATTCGTGCAGGAATCTCATGCGCCGATTTGTGCAGGAATCCCATGCGCCGATTGTGCAGGAATCTCATGCGCCGATTGTGCAGGAATTTACTATTTTTGCCTGTTTAAGTTGTTTTGTAGCTAGAATCTTGAAAAACTCAAAACATGAAAGTTGTAGATCTTTTCCTTGGCTTCAAGAATATGTTATTAGTTATTTTATACAATCTTTCTCATTCATGATAATATGATAATGTAAGAATAGAACACGATAGTGGCCCGTGGTGGCGCGCTCTTGACAAGTAAACTGATATGACAAGTATGAAAGGTCTGGACACCGTGGACGATTGCGTTTGTACAAATAAACCAGTACTGAATTGCATCATGTCTAGGATGGGGATCCCTGAGTACCACGGTCAGGGGTACCTACTGAAATTGACTAAGGCTAATTAACTAGAATAATTCAGTAGTCATGAAGAGATTCCCAGCTACAGGCAATCCCGTTATCTGGGCGCATTAAGTGGACTTGTAGCCTACCGACGAGTAGGGCACATTTCCAGCACACAGTCACGTGTTGCATCCTTCATAACGGACATTCGACCCGGATAACCGGATGGTCTGCAGGGCTTGTGGCTGTTGGGATAATCTCATTGCATCTTGCTAGTAACTAGGCCTGTGATAACCCTAGTTAGTTAAAAGTATCAAGCCGTACTCTTGATTGGCCGTGATTGATTGGATGAAGTTTATTCCAGCTTAGTCTTATCCTAATCCTGTACAAGATTGTATCAGGACATGATTCTTGTATCGATAAATGATGGGATACCAAGTTCTGTTCAGATGAAGGGTTACAACCCCGGTCCTTGTTTGGTTTAAGGGTTATAACTTGGCTATCTGAATAGTTCCATGGCTATCTTATCATATATCGTCCTGCTTATTGTGCCCGCCTTAACAATAAAGATCAGGGGTCCAGTTCTGTTCAGGCGAAGGGTTACAACCTCGGTCCTTGTTTGGTTTAAGGGTTGTAACCTGGCTCCCGGAGCAGTTCTGTGTCCTCTCTTCGTTTATTGTCTTATTGCAACCCCCTGTCATGCTCGTCATATTTTACCTTTACTTTAATACCATGATTATTTATACTGGCCTTAACAATAAAGATCAGGGGTCCAGTTCTGTTCAGGCGAAGGGTTACAACCCCGGTCCTTGTTTGGTTTAAGGGTTGTAACCTGGCTCCCGGAGCAGTTCTGTGTCCTCTCTTCGTTTATTGTCTTATTGCAACACCCTGTCATGCTCGTCATGTTTTACCTTTACTTCAATACCATGATTATTTATACTGGCCTTAACAATAAAGATCAGGGGTCCAGTTCTGTTCAGGCGAAGGGTTACAACCCCGGTCCTTGTTTGGTTTAAGGGTTGTAACCTGGCTTCCGGAGCAGTTCTATGTCCTCTCTTCGTTTATTGTCTTGTTACCTTATCAATAGTAATTGAGGCGGGTTTCTATTCAGGCGAAGGATTGCAACCCCGGTCCTTGTTTGGTTTAAGGGTTGCAGTCTGGCTACTTGAATGGTTTCTCCGTGTTCAATATATATTTGTTATCTCAGCTATTATTACTATCTTGTAATTACCTTTACTATTTATTTGTGATATGCTGGTTTTAGTTCCTAAGTGAAGCCTCCTTTGTGGCACTTGCTCTTTCTGGGGTCTGACCCAGCTGGTTTTGTGTGGCCAGATATCGGAGCAGCAACAGAGGATCCACCTGCCTTCCAGCCCGATGGTGATCACCAGGCGTAACCAGGGCAACGAGTGGGTTTCTTTTGTCCTCCCACTCTATTTGTAAAATTATTCTTTTGAGGTGTTTAGCCGGCGAGCACGTGTTAGCTCGTATTGCACCTTTATTTACTGTCTGCCTACGGGCTGTAACATGATTGACAAATCCTAGGGTTGATCATGTATGATTGAAACTCTTACTAGTCCTGACATTTTGTACGACTAGCTTCATGATCACCCGAATATGTAATGTATGGGACGCCTTACTATTGTATATTTGGTGTTCTGACATCTTGTAAATGTTATTACATTGCTTGAGATTGAGACAATAGGTTCGATCTTGACCATAGGAGACTGTTGGATTGTAGTTAAACCCTCATATATCTAGACAGCCGTGACCGTATAGTGACGTAGATTCCATTTCATTATACGTAGCTGGCTATGTCTGCCCCCGCTCTCCAGTATTCTGGTTCTGGGGCGTGACATGGTTTTAGTGGTGGCCCATGCAGGTCTTGTAAATCAAGATATGTGAGGGTTTACCGAATAGATGTCTCAATCAGTACTAGCATGTAACACATTGGATAATCTTACTGAACCTGTACAATTAACAGTACCCTTACCGACCACTGGTTAGAAAGTGCCATCTGCAGTCTGAATGGTGTCTGCTGATGCTAGGTGGGTGCATGAAAAAACTCCCTAGCGTTTCCGATCACATACCGAGATGCTCCTGAGTCGATAATCCAGTCTGACGTTTTAAGGGAAGACATAGATGCAAGAACGAGTGACTCGTCAGTATCTTCTGATGGGTGGGCATACATAGCGACGTTGCCTCCAACGAAGAATAGGGTGGATGTCTCTCCTTCGGTGGACGCTCTCTGCTTCCTTTCCAGCAGGTCCAATAGTGCCTGATCCTCCTCAGTAAAGGTGCCACAAGCTCCTCTATTCCCTTCTGCTACCAGCAGGTTTACCCGATAACCTCCTCGGTCGCCTCGTCGACCTCCTCGACCACAACCACGTCCACCAAATGAGTCTCCCTCCTTAGGTGGTTTGGTACAAGCATACCGATGATGGCCCATCTCTTCGCAGTTGTAGCACTGTCGATTGTCTTGCCAGAGCTCTTCCTTGGGTCCTGTGTCGCCCGAGCTAGTAACCGCTAGTGCTGACTTTGCTTCGGGGGGACCACCTGTCCCCGCCTGTCGTCTGATGAGCGTCTTCTCCTGGATCATGGCTGAGATAGCCTCCTCAAGACTAGTAATCTCTGGTTGTGCGAGGATTAAGGCTGTCCTCTGTACGAATGCAGTATTCAGCCCTTTGAGGAATTTTATCGTCCTCTCCTGTAGACACACATGTCTCTCCTTGTACTTTGGGTCCCCGCAGCTTGTCCATTTTGAGGAGTGATCATAATCCAGCCAGAGACGCTCCAACTCTGTGGCGTACTCCTACACCGTCTTCTCTTCCTGTACAGTATCGTCGATCTTTCCTTTTATCTGGAAGATCCGTAAGTTGTTTTCCATACCATCATAGGTTCTCATCAGCTTCTCCCACACGTCTTTCACCATCTCAATTCTATCTACTGTTGAGGCAATAGACTAGACTAAGGAATTGAGAAGCCAGATGTAAATTACCATATGAATGGATTTTCTCTCGTCGCGTCCTGTCGAGCCCTCGTCCGGCTTATCTTCTCGCCCGTCAAGAATCCCTCCAGGTTTTTTTCTGCAAGGGTTCTTCTCACCCGCCGTGACCAACTCAGATAGGTGGTTGGTCCGTCCAGCTTCAGATTGATGGAGGGTAGTTCCAACTTTGGCGGCGTTCGTGTCGTGCTCTCACTAGCCGACACCTTCATCAACTTCATCAACGTCGCCACATCATCAGCATTCAGCTTCTTGAGGATCGCCTCCATCCAGCCGTCACCTTCATCAACTTCTCCGATCACATTACGCTTGCTCCACGACTCACGCTTGTCCTCGTCGTACTCTCCTAGATCCGAACATATCTGATTTCATCGGATCTAGGAATCGGTATCTCCTTCGTCCTCGTCGTCTTCTTCGTCTTCGTCGTCCTCCGATGGAGGCGCGTACAACGGCAACCACATCGGCAGCAGTCAACCGCAGCAGCAGCAGCCAGCCGCGGCAGCGGCAGCAGTGGTCACAGTAGTAGTAGCAGCGGGAGCGGCAGCAAGAGCGGGGAAGGAGAGGAAAGAAGAGGGGTTAGGGTTAGGGTTTTGGTGGCGGCTAGGGTTAGGATTTGTGGAAAGGTGGCTCTAATACCATGTAGAGATTGATTGATATATTTTATTGATAATCTCATAGGCTTTATATAGCCTTTACATCATGAAATATCCAATGGAATATCCTGTGGTATATTCTGGCATTCCAAATATGTCCTCAGGATATTCCCATATTAAATATAGCATATTCTTTTACTAAATATATCAACACAGTACTTCCTACTTATATCGGATACCCCTGAAGCCAGTACAGTCCCCCTCGGTTGGGCAAGTAGCATTGTTGAAAATATATCAATTTCCTACACTTTCTCTATTTATATCAATTGTATCCAGCTATATAAAATATTTACTACAAGAAATCTGGATTCTAACACTAATCTTACTCAAGATAGTAGATATTAGATAAAACGAAAGCCTATGTAATATTATCATGCCATTTTTTAGATACATATTTCAACTTCTATATTTTATGCATTTAGCATGAGTTACACCATCATTCTTACTATAAGCCTTGCTAAAGTGTTCTGGAATACTGGACGAACTGCAACGATGAGGTTCTCCTTCTCCTCCATGGTTTTGTATCCACTACAGTTACGTTGGTTGCTGTTGCGGACCTTGGGATTGTTGCAGTTGCTATTTTCATAATTCATGGTCTTTAGACTTTGTGGTGAATGCTAGAAGCCTATATGCATAAGCCCTAGAGGTGAAGCAAATAAATGAGTATAAAGAATTTTTGAGTTATGAATTTGTGATAGAAATAGATAAAAGAAACTATATTTATTGTATTTTGGAGGATTAAAAATCTTATAATATAGCCATTTATGATTGTTTATGCGAATATTTTGGTCATTTTTAGTGAAATGATCATAATGCCCTTGGACAATGTTAATAAATAGTCTTAGATGGGGATATTTCTCAAAAAGACCACATTATCCTTGTAAAATGGTTGTTGAATTTTTTTATATCAAAATGTCCTTCTAAACAGTCATGGTAAGATCTACCCCCACGGTCACGAATCATATGTGGGTTGCCAGGTGGCGGGGTCTGTAGCTGATGGTGGGAGGATCTTGCCCCATCCAGTCTGGACCTCTGGATTTTGGGATTGGGTGGGGGGAGGGAGTTATAAGGATAAAGTCTGACTCGACTCAGTAGGGACACCAGATCAGATTATGGAAAGGAAAATCTAATCCGACCCAATAGGAAAACTAGGTAGGACCGACTCGAGCTTTGACTAGGTTTGAATTGGTCTAGCACGAGTTTGATCGAGTCTGGTTCAAACCGATTTCTGGGTGGCTAGACATCAAAATACCATAACCTAATAGCACTTGAATGATACTATGGTATCATGCTTACCAGACTTCTTATTCGGATTTGACTAATTAATTTAAACTTTTAACTTGAGTTTTTTTTCCTATAAAAAGTTGGAAATTTTCAAGTTGATGAATATATATTAGATAATTAACTTTTCCAAAAGGATGGGATCAAGATGGTCCCAGTCAAATTTTACTAAAATAAACCAACAAAAGCAAAATTAGGTGCATAGGGTATGGAAGTGAGGATATTACTGATACTAGTGGATAATCTATAAAGAATTTATATAGGATCATAAATAACAACCTAAGTTTGAAGGTTTTCAAATGATAATCATCTGGTATTAGGAAGCTTTCTCCTAACATTTCAAACATGTATGGTTAAAGTTTAGAAAAATCTTGAACACCATTTTTGACCATTGATCATGTATTGTAGAATTTGTAGGTAGGCATTTACCACATGATTCGTCTTGTCTACACTTACTAGGTTACTTTTGGGGAATAGGCAGCACATAAATTTGACTTGTAGGGAATGGATAATGATTTTGTTAGATTGACCATGTTAATTACATGTACTAGCTCTATTTCATGATTATATATACTTTAACACCCTCTTTCTTAGGGGTTACTTGGATATAACTCTTTGAAAGTATAAAAGTGGCACTTACATCATGATGAGTTACAGTGTACTTGCAACAAGGGACTGTTTGGTTCGGAGGGACTGAGTTGAAAGTGGAGGTTTTTGAAAAGAGATGCAGTAACTCCCTCGTCACTTTCACAGATCAGCTGTTGGATTGCAAGTAGAAAGTGAGAGGGAAGTAGGGAATCTCTGGCCCCCAACAGTGTCTTGTCCCCTCGCCGAGTTACTTTCCACCTACATCAAAAAAGGGGAGTAACTCTGGTGGAGGTCTTCGTTCCTCCTCATTTTTGCAGGCCAGTTGCTTGGGAGAAGTGGTCTTCTCGCCTTCCCTCTGCGGTCACTCCCTTCCTCCCGTGTTCGACATTTGAGGTAAAAAAAAATTTCTATGCTCGTAAGCAAAATTTGGGAAAAATATTTTTCTTCCATGATTCAGATCTGGTTGTACAATTTTTGCTGGCTTCTCTTGTCATTTTTACGTTTCTACCAGATCTATAAAAAAAATCTATACTAGGGATTTTTGTGTTCGTGATCCACCTTCTATGTGTGCTACAGATCCGATCTAGGGATTAAATGGTTCGGATAAGAAGAAATTAATAGCTTATATTTTCTAGATCGGCTTATTTTCTTCCAGATCTATTTTTTTCCCAGATCTGTTTATTTTATTCCAGATCTACAAACTTTAACAATAGAAAATAAAGAATAAATACCCGAGAATTGATTTTTCATGTGTAATGAAGTATATTTCATGTTCGTTTTACAGATTTGAAGAATTTTGGAAGATACTCGTCCTGAAGTAGTTGACGAAGATTTATGATTCATTGTTTTTTATTTTTATGTAGATGGATTTGTCGAACCCCAACGATCCATTACTTAATATCGCAATCGCTAGTATAATAACAGTCATAACTATAATTATGACTCTAATTGAAACTGAGGATAATGACTGTCACTCCCGTTTTTCGTTATACGTATTTTCAGTAAACGTGTACGGATTTTTGACGTTTGTCAGCTGATCCGAGTTTTGACTTGTCCTATTTAGCCTAGTCTTGGTTTAATCTTGGCTTGACTTGATTTGTTTTGGTTTATGTTGGCTTGGTTTGGTGTGAGTTAGTTCATTATGGTGAACTTTCTATTTAAACCAACTCCCCTCTCTCTCATCTCATTTACTTCTCATTTATTTCCTTCTTTTCCATTACTCCTCTCCACCCACCAAGAACCCTAGTAAGTGCAATCTTGCTTCACGGAGGATCTCTCCTTTTTTGTTCTATTCTCTTCTCTACTAGATTCTAAGCCTCTTTAGAGCTTAACATTTTTATTTTGGTAGATAGATTTGTGTAGATCTAAGTTATGATTTTTTATTATTATTTTAGTTTTGATCTAGTATAGTTCGGTATTTCCTAAAACCAGTCGTCCTAGGCTGTAGGAAATCTCGTTCTGCGCCGTTTAGACCCTTGGAAGTCTCAATTCGGACTTGTTTTGAGCAAGTTATGCTCATTTAAAGTTTTTGGGTTCCCATGGAGCTTGGCTGATGTTTGGATAAGAAGAACAGTGCGCCGGTGTCATGTTGGACCGGGCACCCTATTTATCCATCGTGCCCCCGGTGCCATGCGCCCAGTCTGGCCCAGGCGCCCTGCGCGCTCTGGCGCCCCCTGTCCCTTGCGCTCACGGTGCTTAGGCACCAATGTGATGTACCCAGTCTGGTCCAGGCACCCTGCGCACTCTGGTGCCCCCTGCCCCTTGCGCTTATGGTACTTAGGCACCAATGTGATGCGCCCAGTCTGGCCCTGGCGCCCCCGTGCAGGGTGCTCACTGGTGCTTAGGCGCCCAGTGTGATGCGCCCCTCCCCTCTGGACATTAAGGCCCAGGCGCCCATATTGGCCCTGGAGCCCACGATGATCCAGCGCCCCCTGGCCATGCGCCCAGTCTGACCATGTGCCTAGACTTGACCATGCGCCTATCCATGCCTAGGCGCACAAGCTTACTTAGGCGACATTCTGGCCCTGGTGTCCATTCATGCCTAGGCGCCATCTTGGCCCTAGCGCCCATTGGTGTCCAGGCTCCCATCCATGCCTAGGTGCCCCTTGTGATGCGCCTACCTCCTTACACCTTCCTTGTTCTTGCAACTATTTATGTGTTTTGTTATATGCATGTGATAACTTGATAACTCTTGACATGAACACGACATGATGGCATGAACCCTTCTTAAAAATCTTGATAGTGGTCCGTCGAGGCGCACTCTTGACAAGTAACAAGTAAACTTGATATGACATATATAAGCTTGATAGTGGCCCGTCGAGGTGTCACCCTCATTTCTCGTATTTCCCGTATTTCGTATTTATACTCGTATCTGGATTTTGGCATGTATTTTTATTTTTCTCAACTTGTGGAATTTTGGTATTTCTCGTATTTTGGGTTTTGTCATGGCTCGATTTTAATTGGTTTGGGTTGGTTTGGTTTGGTTTAATGTGTATTGGAACACCTTAGCCTATGCTCCACCTTCAACACACCACATCCCACCCTCTTTAAAACTCTACCAACTTTTTCTCTCTCCTCATAAACCTCCATTAATTTTCTTCTTCTCCTTCCTCTACACAACACTCTTCTCTTTCCTCTACACAACACCAACCCTTAGGCAAGTGCACCTTGCCACCACATGAGAACCCTATTTTATTTGTCCATTTGCTAGATTAGGACATGGTGATCAACATTAGAACTTGGTATTTTGTGATTTGGAGTCTTCATTGTTCTAGATCTAAGTTTTTCCTATTTTCGGTTTTGCATGGTTTTGATCTATTTAAGTTGGATTTTTATGGGTTTTGATGTTTTCATGTGGAAGAGAATTCCATTTCACCCTAGTTGGAACTTTGGAAATCCGGATTTGGAGTTCGGATGGCCAACTTGTGATGATCTGAAGTTCTGGGAACCATTGAAGCCTCTTCTCAGCCATGGAGAAGAAGCCCCTACGTGCGTGCTTTTGCGCGTACGCAGCTCTCCTGCGTGCGTGCTTTTGTGCGTACGCAGCTCTCCTGCGTGCGTGCTTTTGCGCGTACGCAGCTTTCCTGCGTGCGTGCTTTTGTGCGTACGCAGCTCTCCTGCGTGCGTGCTTTTGTGCGTACGCTGCTCCCTGCGTGCGTGCTTTTACGCGTACGCTGCTCCCTGCGTGCGTGCTTTTACGCGTACGCTGCTCCCTACGTGCGTGCTTTTACGCGTACGCTGCTTCCTGCGTGCGTGCTTTTGTGCGTACGCAGCTCCCCTGCGTGCGTGCTTTTACGCGTACGCTGCTCCCCTGCGTGCGTGCTCTTGCGCGTACGCTGCACCCTGACCCCTTGCTTAACCCACTGGCTCTTGGAGTATTGGTTTTATTTCTCGACTTGGTTTCTCTTTTGTAGATTTGGTTTTCCTGAGATCTGTTCAACACAGCACTACTATCTTGACCCGACACGGCCTAACACGGTTTTCAAGTAATTGTTTATGACTAGTGCAGTTCTCAGGATTTTCTGTGGATTATGATTCTGATATTCTCTGATCTCCTTGCTAGTGACCCAGTGGGGTGCACTCCTAACTGTAACTTGTAATTAATCCTTGTGACTTGATAACTTGATAGTGGCCCGTGGCGACGCACTCCTGACTTGTAGCATGACTTGATAACTTAACTTGACCTGCCTTGACACTGTGGGTAGTTCTTTCTTGCTTGCTTGTTAAATCCACCTGTCCTGTCTTGCATCATGTCTAGGATGGGACTCCTGAGTACCACGGTCAGGGGTACCTACCAAAATAGATTAAGGTTAATAACTAGAATAACACAGTAGTCATGAAGAGATAACACAGCTACAGGCAATCCCGTTACCTGGGCGCTCTTGGGATCTGTAGCCTGCCGTCGAGTAGGGCACATTTCCAGTACACTGTTATGTGTTGCACCCTCTAAGTCACCTAAGGGTACATGCGTTTCCTGGACGATGTACCCACCGGAATTCAACCCCTAATTTTCGACCTGGGTAACCTGGATGGTCTGCAGGGCTTGTGGCTGTGGAATAATCTCACTGCATCTTGTTAGTAATTAGGCCTGTGATAACCCTAGTTAGTTAAAGTAGTAAGCCGTAGTATCTGCTTGGCCGTGATTGATTGAATGAGGTATAACCAGTCTAGCCATGTCTTGATCCAGTACAAGATTGCTTCCTGTCTTGATTTCTTACATTATTATCTTACCGATAAATAGTGGAAAACCAAGTTCTGTTCAGATGAAGGGTTACAACCCCGGTCCTTGTTTGGTTTACGAGTTGTAACCTAGCTATCGGAATAGTTCCATGGTTATCTCGTCGTATATTATCCTGACATGTTTTCGTAAATTCTAGTTTTAATATTAGATTTTCTTGTGCTAATTGCTGGCTTTGTTCTTATTTCGTGGCCCCCTTGTGGCACTTGCTCTTTCTGGGGTTGACCCAGCTGGTTTTGTGTGGCCAGATTTCGGAGCAGCTCCCGAGGATCTACCAAGCTTCCAGCCCAATGGTGACAACTAGACGAAACCCGGGCCAAGAGTGGGTTTTCCTTTTGTCTTGCCCACTTCATTGTAAAACTATTCTTTTGAGGCATTTAGCCGACGAGCACCTGTTAGCTCGATGCACTTTTACTTACTATCTGCCTACGGGCTGTAAACATGATTAACAAATCCTAGGGTTGATCATATACGACTAAACTCTTGCTAGTCCTAATATTTTGTAACGACTAGCTTCATGATCAGCTGAATATGTAATATTTGGGACGCCTTATTATTGTATATTTAATGATCATACATCTTGCGACCTTACTTACTTGCTTGTGATTGAGACATTAGGCTTGTTCGTGACCATAAGAGACTGTTGGCTTGTAGTAAACCCTCATATATCTAGACAGCCGTGACCGTATATCGAGGTAGTTTCCATTTCAATATACGTAGCTGGCTATGTCTGCCCCCGCTCTCCAGTATTCTGGTTCTGGGGCGTGACATGGTTTAAGTGGTGGCCCATGCAGGTCTTGTAAATCAAGATATGTGAGGGTTTACAAGATAGATGTCTCAATCAGTACTCGTCCTTGATCTCTATTCGTATCCTCTGAATCCCTGAATTCTTGCCCTGATCCTGTGCTTATATCATTGATCTATCCTGGTCCTTTCCTTATTGTTTCCTGTATCGTCTTCTTCAGCGGCACTGTACCTGGTCCTACCGATCAACGAGGTAGAGCACTTCCCGTGGATCAGCAGCAACCCAGAGATCAAGCCCAGCATTCCGGGGTAGCCTCCAGAGTTGTGCCTACTGGAGAAGAGTCACCAGTTCGGCCCGTCCAGCCCGCAGAGCCAGATGATGGTACCTTAGTAGGCCTCATCAGAACCTTGATAGCTTCCCAGGATCGTCGAAGCGACGCCCTGCACCAGACAGTTCAAGATACTTTGACCCGAGGCGGACATCCAGGGAACCAGGCGGCAAACAGCTTCAAGCGATTAAACCCCCCTTTCTTCGACGGCAGCGAGGATACGATTGCCGCGGATGCATGGCTTCAGGATACCGAGGTGATTCTGGAAGCAGCTAGGACACTCGGGAATGAGAAGGTGGCGGTGGTACGCCTGCAGTTGTTGGACTTGGCTCGCAGTTGGTGGACGACGCAAGCCATGGGATTAGTGGCACCCATTGCTTGGGCAGTATTTAGAGAGAGATTCCAGACGAAGTATTTCGATGATGTGGCTCGGTACGACCTGCAGACCAGATTTACCAACTTGAAGCAAGGAGGCAGAATAGTCGACAGTTATGTATCGGAGTTTTCTAGACTCAGTAGGTTTGCCCCCACCTTGGTGGCGACCGAGTTTGATAGGGCCCAGCAGTTCCAGCAGGGACTGCATTTGGAGATCTTGTTGGCGGTTGAGCAGTTCGAGCACCAAACGTTCGGTGCAGTCTTGAGAGCAGCTAGGAGGCATGAGTACACCTCCCAGAGGATCATGGATAAGACCGGAGGTAGGAAGCGGTCCCACAGTCAGATACACCAATCATCAGCTCCAGCCCCGGCAGCTAGGAGATTGACCATTGGAACTCCGAGGCGGGCGGCCTCAGTAACGTCGGTTCAGCATTCGACCCCGATGTACCCGCAGCAGCAGAAGCAGACTTCCGCGATGGGATGTTCTCATTACGGGAAGCCAGGGCATGTGGTGGCAGACTGTCGCAGGGTGCAGGGATTGTGCCTGGCTTGTGGAGCAGCAGATCATAGGATAGGGGCTTGCCCGAATAGGGGTGGTTCATCAGCATCCAACCCTTCTAGCTCTTCGGTGAGAGGACCGGCCCCAGCACCAGTTCAGCAGCAGCTGTATCAGAGGCCCTTGCCGCTTCAGTCTCAGGCATTCCAGCAGCAACACCCCCAGCAGTATACACAAGCCCAAGCTCAGACCCAGAATAGGCGGAGAGGTTTCCAGCAGAGGGGACCAGCAGCCAGAGGACAAGGTCAGGCCATGATGATGGCTATGGAAGAAGAAGTTGCACCAGGTGAGGTTATGGCAGGTACTATTCTCGTCAACTCCTCTCCAGCGTCTGTATTATTTGATTCTGGTGCATCGCATTCATTTATGTCTCCACGATTCGTGACACGGATAGGATTGGAGCCCGAGTCATTATCAGTGAGGCTCAATATACTTACTGGTAATGGCCTTGTAGGAGTAGATCGAGTATTTTCCTCGTGTCAGATCGTAGTTAGCGGTAGGGAGTTCCCTGCTAGATTCATAGAGTTTCCTATGGCAGACTATGATGTAGTCCTAGGCATGGATTGGTTGAGGAACCAGTATGCTAGGATAGACTGCCATATTGGCAGAGTTGTCTTTAGTATCCCCGACGAGCTAGAGTTTTCGTTTTCCAGAGGCGCAGTAGAGCCATCTTCTCCAGCATTGCGGATGGCAGTAGCAGCAGTACAGTTATCTCGGATAGTTGAAGAATTTCCAGATGTCTTTCCAGAGGAGCTTCCAGGGATGCCGCCAGAGCGGGAGATTGAGTTCACTATAGACTTGATTCCCGGGACAGCACCAGTATCAGAGCGAGTCTATAGGATGGCGCCTTCAGAGTTGGAAATTTTATACAAAATGATTGAAGAACTGAGGACCAAGGGATTCATCCGTGCAAGTGGATCGCCTTGGGGAGCCCCGATGCTTCTTGTGAAAAAGAAGAATGGTACGTCTAGGCTATGTGTTGATTATCGTACCTTGAATTCGGTGACAATCAAGAACAGATACCCTCTTCCGAGGATAGATGACTTGTTTGATCAACTCAGAGGGGCTTCAGTATTCTCGAAGATCGACTTATGGTCGGGATACCACCAGATCAGAGTCAGAGAGCAGGACATCCCGAAGACAGCATTCAGATCGAGGTATGGACATTGGGAGTTCCTTGTTATGCCTTTTGGAGCGACCAATGCACCGGCCGTATTCATGGACCTCATGAATCGTATTTTTATGCCTTACTTGGATCAATTTGTGATCGTGTTCCTAGATGACATCCTGGTCTACAGCAAGAGTGAAGCAGAGTATGAGCAGCATCTCAGAGTCGTCCTCCAGACGCTTAGGGAGCATCAGTTGTACGCCAAGTTCAGTAAATACGAGTTCTGGCTCGATCGCATATCATACTTGGGTCACATCATTACCCGAGGAGGAGTGGAAGTAGATCCCCAGAAGATTGTGGCTATTGAGTCATGGCCGGTACCCAGCTCAGTGGCAGAGGTTCGCAGCTTCCTTGGATTGGCCGGCTACTACCGGCGGTTCGTTTTAGATTTCGCAAGGATTTCAGCGCCGATGACCCAGCTGACCCGCAAGGATATGCCGTTTGTTTGGACAGCTGAGTGTCAGGAATCATTTGAGAAGTTGAAGCGAGGTTTGATAACGGCTCCCGTTCTCACCCTTCCAGATGGGACCGGAGGATTCACAGTTTATTGCGACGCTTCAGGCAGAGGATTGGGGTGTGTCTTGATGCAGCATGGGAAGGTAATATCTTATGCGTCACGTCAACTACGTGATCATGAGAAGAATTACCCGATCCACGACTTGGAATTGGCGGCAGTAGTGTTTGCTTTGTAGTTGTGGAGACACTACTTGTACGGAGATAGAGTGGAGATCTTTACTGATCATAAGAGCCTGAAGTATGTTTTCACCCAGAAGGACCTTAATATGCGGCAGAGAAGATGGCTCGAGCTACTGGTGGACTATAATGTAGATTTACAGTATCATCCCGGGAAGGCCAACGTTGTAGCAGATGCATTGAGCAGGAGAGCCGAAGTTTATTTCCTGACGGCGCAACCAGAATTATTGGCAGATCTTCAGAAGATGGGAATTGAAGTGGTTCTTCTAACCAGCGTGGCATTGATGGCCAGCCTACAGGTTCCGTCCAGCATAGTTGAGAGAATCCGGGTGGCGCAGTCAACAGATTCCAAGATCCAGCGACTCAGAGCAGAGTGTGAAGCAGGAAGAAGGCCAGAGTTATGTATCCATGAAGACGGTACACTTCGGCACGGCACTCGTCTTTGTGTACCCAGTGGAGATATCAGACAGAAAGTCATGGCAGAAGCCCACAGTTCACAATATTCTATTCATCCGGGTGGTACGAAGATGTACCGTAATATTCGTCAGCATTTCTGGTGGAATGGCATGAAGAGGGAGATAGCCCGGTTTATCTCTCAGTGTTTGGTTTGCCAACAGGTTAAAGCTGAACATCAGAGGCCCGCTGGACTTCTTCAACCCTTACCGATTCCGGAATGGAAATGGGAACATATAACTATGGATTTCGTGACCGGATTGTCCACATCTCCGGCCGGCAGAGATGCTATTTGGGTGATTGTGGACAGGCCTACCAAGGTGGCACACTTTCTCCCATTCAGAGTTGGACAGTCGACGGCGCAGTTAGCAGAGATGTATCTCAGGCAGATCGTCAGGCTTCACGGTGTGCCAGTCAGCATCACCTCGGACAGGGATTCAAGATTCACATTACACTTTTGGCGCAGCTTACAGAAGAGTTTGGGGACTCGCCTTCAATTCAGCTCAGCTTACCACCCGCAGACGGATGGTCAATCAGAGCGCACAATCCAGACTCTTGAAGATATGTTGAGATCCTGTACCCTTGACTTCGGTGGTTCATGGGAGAATCATCTGCACCTGGTGGAATTCTCGTACAATAACAGTTATCAGGCCAGTATCCAGATGGCACCCTTCGAGGCTCTTTATGGTAGGAAGTACAGATTCCCGCTAGCATGGGACGATGTCGGGGAGAGGCAGATGCTCGGACCCGAATAGATTTCCCAGACGGTTGAAGTGGTCAGGAAGGTCAGAGATCACCTCCGAGTTGCCCAGGACCGCCAGCGCCATTGGGCCGATGCTCATCGACGTCCCTTAGAATTTGCTATCGGCGACCATGTATTCCTTAGGATCTCGCCTAACCGCGACGTCATTCACTTTGGCGTGCGGGGAAAGCTCAGTCCTAGGTATATAGGGCCGTTCGATATTCTAGAGCGAGTAGGAGATGTATCATATCGTCTCGCTCTTCCGCCGTCACTAAGTGAGGTGCATGATGTATTCCATGTGTCCCAATTACGACGGTATATTCCGGACCCGAGCCACATCCTAGACCATTCGGAATTGGTTGTTGGTACCAACCTTTCGTATGAGGAGAGGCCCGTGTCTATATTGGACCGGAGGGAGAAGATACTCAAGAACAAGACTATTAAATTAGTCCGTGTTGCTTGGGGTCATCACTCTCTAGGTGAGTCAACGTGGGAGCGTGAGGACGACATCCGATCGCAATATCCCTACCTGTTTGACTCGTGAGGTATAATGTCTTTCTTATGCCTTACGTTTTCCCTTCTTTGCTTGCATTGTATGATTGTATGATTGAACTGCTTAGTGTAACTTGCCTGTGCTTAATGTAGCTTGTCGTGACAATCTCTAGCTCCTTGATTAAATTTCGATGACGGAATTCTTTTAAGGTGGGTAGAGTTGCCACCCTCATTTCCCGTATTTCCCGTATTTCGTATTTATACTCGTATCTAAATTTTGGCATGTATTTTTATTTTTCTCAACTTGTGGAAATTTCGGTATTTCTCGTATTTTAGGTTTTGTCATGGCTCGATTTTAATTGGTTTGGGTTGGTTTGGTTTGGTTTGGTTTAATGTGTATTGGAACACCTTAGCCTATGCTCCACCCTCAATACACCACATTCCACCCTCTTTAAAACTCCACCAACTTTTTCTCTCTCCACATAAACCTTCATTAATTTTCTTCTTCTCATTCCTCTACACAACACTCTTCTCCTTCCTCTACACAACACCAACCCTTAGGCAAGTGCACCTTGCCACCACATGAGAACCCTATTTTATTTGTCCATTTGCTAGATTAGGACATGGTGATCAACATTAGAACTTGGTATTTTATGATTTGGAGTCTCCATTGTTCTAGATCTAAGTTTTCCCTATTTTCGGTTTTGCATGATTTTGATCTATTTAAGTTGGATTTTTATGGTTTTTTATGTTTTCATGTGGAAGAGAATTCCATTTCACCCTAGTTGGAACTTTGGAAATCCGGATTTGGAGTTCGGATGGCCAACTTGTGATGATCTGAAGTTCTGGGAACCATTGGAACCTCTTCTCAGCCATGGAGAAGATGCCCTTGCGTGCGTGCTTTTGCGCGTACGCAGCTCTCCTGCGTACGTGCTTTTGCGCGTACGCAGCTCTCCTGCATGCATGCTTTTGTGCGTACGCAGCTCTCCTGCGTGCTTGCTTTTGCGCGTACGCTGCTCCCTGCGTGCGTGCTTTTACGCGTACGCTGCTCCCTGCGTGCGTCCTTTTACGCGTACGCTGCTCCCTGCGTGCATGCTTTTACGCGTACGCTGCTCCCTGCGTGCGTGCTTTTACGCGTACGCTGCTCCCTGCGTGCGTGCTTTTGTGCATACGCAGCTCCCCTGCGTGCGTGCTTTTACGCGTATGCTGCTCCCCTGCGTGCGTGCTCTTGCGCGTACGCTGCACCCTGACCCCTTGCTTAACCCTGTGGCTCTTGGAGTTTTGGTTTTATTTCTCGACTTGGTTTCTCTTTTATGGATTTGGTTTTCCTGAGATCTGTTCAACACAGCACTACTATCTTGACCCGACACGGCCTTACACGGTTTTCAAGTAATTGTTTATGACTAGTGCAGTTCTCGAGATTTTCTGTGGATTATGATCCTGATATTCTCTGATCTCCTTGCTAGTGACCCAGTGGGGTGCACTCCTAACTGTAACTTGTAATTAATCCTTGTGACTTGATAACTTGATAGTGGCCCGTGGCGGCGCACTCCTGACTTGTAGCATGACTTGATAACTTAACTTGACCTGCCTTGACACCGTGGGTAGTTCTTTCTTGCTTGCTTGTTAAATCCACCTGTCCTGTCTTGCATCATGTCTAGGATGGGACTCCTGAGTACCACGGTCAGGGGTACCTACCAAAATGGATTAAGGTTAATAACTAGAATAACACAGTAGTCATGAAGAGATAACACAGCTAAAGGGAATCCCGTTACCTGGGCGCTCTTGGGATCTGTAGCCTGCCGTCGAGTAGGGCACATTTCCAGCACACTGTTATGTGTTGCACCCTCTAAGTCACCTAAGGGTACATGCGTTTCCTGGACGATGTACCCACCAGAATTCAACCCCTAATTTTTGACCTGGGTAACCTGGATGGTCTGCAGGGCTTGTGGCTGTGGAATAATCTCACTGCATCTTGTTAGTAATTAGGCCTGTGATAACCCTAGTTAGTTAAAGTAGTAAGCCGTAGTATCTGCTTGGCCGTGATTGATTGAATGAGGTATAACCAGTCTAGCCATGTCTTGATCCAGTACAAGATTGCTTCCTGTCTTGATTTCTTATATTATTATCTTGCCGATAAATGGTGGGAAACCAAGTTCTGTTCAGATGAAGGGTTACAACCCCGGTCCTTGTTTGGTTTACGAGTTGTAACCTGGCTATCGGAATAGTTCCATGGTTATCTCTCGTATATCATCCTGACATGTTTTCGTAAATTCTAGTTTTAATATTAGATTTTCTTGTGCTAATTGCTGGCTTTGTTCTTATTTCGTGGCCCCCTTGTGGCACTTGCTCTTTCTGGGGTTGACCCAGCTGGTTTTGTGTAGCCAGATTTCGGAGCAGCTCCCGAGGATCTACCAAGCTTCCAGCCCAATGGTGACAACTAGACGAAACCCGGGCCAAGAGTGGGTTTTCCTTTTGTCTTGCCCACTTCACTGTAAAACTATTCTTTTGAGGCGTTTAGCCGACGAGCACCTGTTAGCTCGATGCACTTTTACTTACTGTCTGCCTACGGGCTGTAAACATGATTAACAAATCCTAGGGTTGATCATGTACGACTAAACTCTTACTAGTCCTAACATTTTGTAACGACTAGCTTCATGATCAGCTGAATATGTAATATTTGGGATGCCTTATTATTGTATATTTAATGATCATACATCTTGCGACCTTACTTACTTGCTTGTGATTGAGACATTAGGCTTGTTCGTGACCATAAGA
The DNA here is from genome assembly GCA_029216955.1 of Iris pallida. Taxonomy (NCBI): domain Eukaryota; kingdom Viridiplantae; phylum Streptophyta; class Magnoliopsida; order Asparagales; family Iridaceae; genus Iris; species Iris pallida. Next base: position 1,434,478 of record JANAVB010009598.1, read on the forward strand.
GACTGTTGGCTTGTAGTAAACCCTCATATATCTAGACAGCCGTGACCGTATATCGAGATGGTTTCCATTTCAATATACGTAGCTGGCTATGTCTGCCCCCGCTCTCCAGTATTCTGGTTCTGGGGCGTGACACGAGGCGCACTCCTGACAAGTAATCTTGATAAGTAACAAGTAACCTGACATGACATGGTAATCTTGAAAGCGTTGTTGCGACCGCTACCCTGACTTGCTAAGTAACTCTTGTCTTGACACCGTGGTTGATTCTCTTGATTGTGTATGTACAAGCTATCTGTCTCGTCTTACATTATGTCTAGGACATGGATTCCTGGTTACCATGGTCAGGGATTCATAATGAATCTGACTAGGTTAAATGACTAGATTGATCAAGTAGTTCATATAGAGAGATTTTTCCAGTTATGGGCGATCCCGTTATTCCGACCACACATGAGGGACTTGTAGCCTGCCGACGAGTAGGACACATTTTCTGCCTACTGTCATGTGGGGCACTTCTTGAAATTAAGTACTAAAGTACACTATCATGTGTTGCACTCCAAGTCACCTAATAATTCCTGTAACTCTAATAAATCATACCGTCTGGATAACCTGGATAGCTGCAGAGCTTTTGACTGTGGGAACATCAGGCTTGTGACAACCCTAGTTAGTTAAAGTATCAAACAGTACTCTTGCTTGGCCATGATTGATGGATGCAGTCTAGTCTTGTCCAGACAGTACCAGTATATGGTTACTTCAGTGCATTATTGCTTATGCTTTACTCTTGTCGATAAATGGTTAAGGACTAAGTTCAGTTCAGGTAAAGGGTTACAACCCCGGTCCTTATTTGGTTTACGGGTTGTAACTTAATTTCCAGAATAGTTTCTTAGTTATCTTATCATTTGTCATCCTATCTTTCTAACCATGTCTTCTTGTTACTTAATCATGTTCATTTATTTATATCTTCTGTTTATTAACCTGTTGGTTTTAGTTCCTAAGTGAAGCCTCCCTTGTGGCAGTTGCTCTTCTGGGTTCTGACCCAGCTGATTTTGTATGGCCAAATTTTGGAGTAGCACCCGAGGATCTACCTGCCTTCCAGCCAGATGGTGAACACCAGACGCAATCCTGACAACGAGTGGATTTTCTTATTTTGCCCTCCCACTCTATTGGAAATTATTCTTTTGAGGCGTTTAGCCGCCGAGCAAGTGTTAGCTCGTGTTAAAATTTACTTTTTGTCTGCCTAAGGGCTGTTACATGATTGGCAAATCCTAGGGTTGATCATGTATGACTTAACCCTTGCTAGTCTCGTATTTTGTATGACTAGCTTCATGATCATCTGAATATGTAATATTTGGGATGCCTTACTTTGTATGTCTGATGATCTAACATCTTGTACATTATTTGCTTGCTTGAGATTGAGACACTAGGCTTGTTCTTGACCATAGAGACTGAGGATTGTAGTTTAACCCTCATGCATCTAGACAGCCGTGACCGTATTGCGAGGTGGGTTGCACTTCAATGCACGTAGCTGGCTGTGTCTGTCCCCCGCTCTCCAGTATTCTGGTTCTGGGGCATGACAATGACCGACGGGGCATTGCAAGGAAACCCTCCCTAATTAGAGAACAGTGGAGGCAAGCACATATGTATCGAATTGTGACGGCCGGACGAAGTAATTCTATGTCTACTATCTAAGGATGAGCAATGGTGCTTTCTACGGTCTGATACATATTCTTTGTTCTAATAGGTCGCTGCACGATACGAGATATGTTTGTGTGGAGGAACAACTTGCCCTATTCTTGTACATTGCAAACTTTACTTCAGTTTTAGTTTATTTGCAAATCTGAAGAAGCATGGTTTATTACTTTAGTTTCAGTTGATAGTTGGGTTCGTATTGGTTTCATTTGCAAGGATCTTAAGTTTCAGTTGGGTTCATATTGGTTTCAGTTGCTTCAGGTGGTTTCATATTGTCGTGTAACAGTTTCTGCTGTGTCTCGTGTATCAGTATTATTAATGGGTTAAAATTCTTCATCAAGATTGTGGCCTGGGTTCAATTCTTCATCAGTCTTATAATTTCTGCTATGTGTCTTGGTATCAGTATTATGGATGGTTAAATTCTTTGTAAAATGGGTTAAAATGAAGTGGGTTGTTCATAAATGGGTTAAATTCTTTTGTACTGCTTGGTTTTATTTTGTAAAATTACGGCTTCTAAAATTCTTCGTATGCTGCTCGAAATTGGGTACCAGGTTATAATTTTTTCTCTTTTAATTGATATCATGTTATAAAATGGGTAAGTTTACCAAAGGTAATCATATCTCCACTTGCATGCTATCCAAACATTGAAAATCAATATTTTATTTTCCATATACACTTTCAAGTGCTATCCAAACACATTATGTTAAAACTTCCCACTTGCGGGGGGACAAAAACTAGTGTATCCAAACACATTTTGGAAACTCAAATGCATTGCAAGTGCCCTGCATTATATCGTATGAAAAGTGTCACTTTTTCACTTTCGGGGAGTTACTACGAACCAAACAGCCCCCAAGTGGCACTTTCAAAAATAAATTTGGATAGACTATTTTTTGCCTCCTACAAGTGGAAGAAAAATGAGTTTGTTGTTTGAATGGTTGTTAAAAGAGAAGAAAAATGAGTTCAGTTGTTTGAATTGTTGAAAATGGAAGTTTGTTGGAGATATGGTAAACCTAGGTATGGTTACCCCCAACTTTCTTTTGTGTGTATAGATTAAAAATTACACTAATTTAACAAGTTTATATAAATATTACACTAATTTTTAAGCTTGCATTTGATAACAATAATAATAATAATAGTAATAATAATAATAATTTTTTATTATTAATAATAAGAAGAACAAAAAAAATTATTTTCTCTCCACATAATAATAATAATAATAATAATAATAATAATAATAGTAATAATAATAATAATAATAATAATAATAATAATAATAATAATATTTTAACCTTATATTTATTACACTCCACCTATTCTCTCTCCACATTTTTAATCTTATATTTATTACACCCCACCCCTTTTCTTCCACTTTCTCTCTCCACTCCACCCCCTCTCTCCGATGCCGAGTCTGACGGCTCCGTCAGACGTCAGTGCGGGAAGCAGCCAGCCAATTGCTTCTCCCTCCACCGACCTCTCCTCCCTTGTCGTCGAGTTCGACATCTCCGCCAGGTGCCAGTACAGATAGTAGGTTGGGGTTACCGCAATAAAACTGAGTTCCAAGTTTTTTTTTTTTTTTTGCAACTGTACCCCTTTCTTTCTTTCCCCATCTGGAGTTTCACTCAAATTTTCAGGATGTAAAAGTGCACAAAAATGGGAGGTGGGGTAGACAGGAACTGCTATCAGTCACTTCGACGAGTTTGGAAGAGTTTCAAGCATCCCTATCAAACACTTGAAGTGTAAAGAGTTCCCCGGAGTTACAAATTTTTTCCACTCTCAACCCACTTTCAACTAGCCAAACTGGCCCTTAATCAAACTTCATCACTTTTTGATTCATAATTATACCATTCAGTTATTTGAAAGTTTTAAAAAATAATGAGCTCTTTCACACACACACACACACACACACACACACACACACACACACACACACACACACACACACACATATATATATATAATTTTATATCAATTGAGAGTTTAAATCCTAACATGTCCACTTGAAAAGTTTAGATCCCAAATTTTTTTTTCCATTGTAGCCTGAACATGAGTGCATACCGAAAAGGAGGATATAATGGAAGAAAAAAAATGAATCCAAAAATAAAATTTCAGAATCTAAACTTTTCACTTTGACATGTCAAAACTTAAACTCTAAACTGGTATAAAATTTATATTCTAAATGCTAATTAGTTATATATTCACAGTGCCACGAAATTCTTACTCATGTAGCTCTTTGAGGGGAGCTATTATGATACAAGTATCATACAAGTCCTCTTAGTCATAATATTAAGGCCTAAATTATGATATTGATGCTATTTTTCAGACAGAGCAACAACATAAACATTCTTTTACAACAGAGTGTTCCATCTTAGGGGTGAGCATTATTCGGTTTTGGACCGAAAACCGAACCGAACCGAACCTAATAAGAGATTCGATTCGGTTTTAAAAAAATTCGGTTCGATTTTGGTTTTGAAAATACTAATTTTTCTTATTCGGTTTCGGTTTTGGGTTTCGGTTTCGGTCCAAAACCGAAAACCGAATAAGAAAATTTTAGTTTATATATATATGTGTGTGTGTGTGTATGTGTGTGTGTGTGTGTATATATATATATATATATATATATATATATATATAAAATATATATATATATATATATATATATATATATATATATATATATATATATATATATATATAGTATATATATTGGTATATACTATATATATATATACGATATGTGTATATACTATAGGTTTACACTAATAAATTTAGATATATTTAGTTACTATACATATTAACAAAAAAAGTGCAAACAAACCGAATAAACCGAAAACCGAACCGATTTAATTCGGTTCGGTTCGGTTATGGGCCTATTCTGTTCGGTTTCGGTTTTGCTTATTCGGTTTTCGGTCCAATTCGGTTTTGGGTTATTCGGTTCGGTTTGAACCGAATAAACCGAATGCTCACCCCTATTCCATCTTGCTTTCAAAAGTGCCATTTAAGGACTTTTTGGTAGAATGAAAGTGGGAAAGAAGGGGTGGGATTTTGCATTGGGTTGTGTGTGTGTGTTGGGTTGTGTGTGTGTGTGTGTGTGTGTGTGTGAGAGAGAGAGAGAGAGAGAGAGAGAGAGAGAGAGAGTGTGTCAAAGTGTTTGGTATTATATGTATCAACCAATTCTTAAAATTCTCTCAGGACTCAAAAATGAATATTCTTATATTATGCTATCTTTAAAATTTTATATCTTCAATCCATCGATCTTCAAATAATAAACAACTATTATTTATTTCTACATAAATTTATTTTTTACAACTATTTAATATACCCATATACATTATTTGTCAGCCCCTGTTTTTCAATTTTAGTTAAATTGGTGTTAATTAATTTTTAATGTTAATTTTAGCCTTAAAATAATTATTAGGAATTTTTAGGAATTTTTCTAGAATTTTTAAATGAGTTTTAAAATGCAAAAATATTGATTTGTAATTTTCTAAAATGTTTTAATATCAATTTGCAATTATTAGAATTGTTCTAATACTGTTTTGTAATTATTCAAATTATTTTTATATCAGTTTGTAATTTGTTAATTGTTTTAAACTAATAAATGCAAATGATTATTTGCATATACTACTGTGGGGACCAATTATGCAATAACCTAAATTCTAGGGGACCTAAGTGTAAACCTAACCCCCCCCCCCCCCCCCCCACGATCGGGCTCACCTGCCCACGACGACCAGCCACGTCGCCGGCGACCAACCCCGATCTTTCCCGCCTTTTCCGGCCATCCCCACCGCCCTAAAACCTATAAATAAACCCCCCTTCCTTCCTAAACCCAAACCCTAGCTCTACACCCCACCACAACCCCCGCAGCCCCTCGTCTCCGACCTAAACCCTAGACCTAACCCTAACTCTGGCGACACACCACCAGCTCCACAGCCACCTACATCGACCACAACCGCCACCGTTCGACTCGCCCTGTCACGCCGACCCCAGCGCCACCCGACCGCCCTGACCACGACGCCTCCTCCGTCCAGGCGCCACCCCGACAGCAGCCCATCTCCGGACACGTATGTGTCAGTCATATTTTCGTGTCTCGTTGGTGTCTCATTTTCCTGTGGACGACTCGCCAGGACATGGGCAGTCTTTGGGTAAACGTGGACACGACCGATTCAGTCCATGCGTGTCGTGCATAGCACGGACACATAGATACCTGTGTCCTAAACTGTCAGGACACAGGACCGATATTTATATTTTTTTTATTATTAATCTAACCTAAACCTAATAAAACTAACCTAAACTCTAACCCTAACACTGAGCTCGGGCTGACCCCCTGGCCAGCCAGACCCGATTAAACCCCCCCCCCCCCCCCCCCCCCCCACTTCTCTGGCTCAGGTTCGAGCCCCCCTGCTGTTGTTTCTTTTCCTTTTTCTTTTTTTCTTTTTGTTTTTATATATAATTATATATATATGTATACATATATTTGTATATATGTATTATTATACATACTATTTTATGTATATATATATACGCTGTTTTCATATATATATATATATATATATATATATATATATATATATATATATATATATATATATATATACTTCATTTTAGTACTTTATATATATGTATATATATATATATATATACATATATATAAAGTACTAAAATGAAGTATATATATATATATATATATATATATATATATATATATATATATATATATATATATATATATATATACTTTCATGTGTATATATATATTATTATGTATACACTTTATAATTAAATATTTCCTTATATATATACGTATTTGTATATATATATATGCTTTATAAATTAAGCATTTTCCTTATAAATATATATAGATGTACTTTTAAACACATGTATGCATATTTTCACTATGCATAATTTTACCATATTAAAATAATAATATTTATTTTGCACTATCACCAAATTGTATTTTTAGTGTATTTAAATTACTGCAACCATTTGGTGTCCAAGCCTAGCATGGGTATTTGGGCCAAAATGTGTTTTCACACATTCAAGACCTGTACAAGTCATATTGGACTTGATTCATGGCCTTGGGTCCTGTATTTGAACTTTGGTTCAAATTATATACATGGACAAAATACGCAGATAATTAATTATTGTGTGCAATGCTGTTTTTGATTTTCTAAAAATACTTAAAGTACTGGTAAAATTATAGAAAAATAGTTTTTAGATACTATGTTAAGTTAGCTAATTTAGTATAATTTTTGTAGTATTTAATTTACTGTTTTGCCACTAGTTTGGCATATGAAACCAAAACTCATTTTCTGTACACTTAGGAAAACTGATTTTTATAAAATATTTGTACTGGTTAATAAATTCCAGAAAATTTATAATAAATTTTTATGATTAACAAGGATCACTTTGGTACTTTACTTTAAGAAAAACTAGGCCTTTTTTTGTCTACTTCAAAAATTGTTAGAACACAATGGTCTTTTGATTTATTTATTGATTAATTACGACTTGTAGCTTTTTGTGTTATTTCGCGTTTAAGCCGTGTTAAACCCCACCCTTCACTAGTGTAAAAACCCTAGAAAGTTAGTTAAAGTAGTGTGTCACCCCACATTGGTCCCCTATGCCAAAGTCATCATTTTGGCTAGGTGCCCAGTCACAAGTCGTGTCGCACCAATTAGTGTCCTAGTATTTTAGCTTAGTGTAAAAACTAAGTTATTGTATTTACTTCTACAGTGATGAGTTATCGGACATCCATAGCACTGTTATCGCAGCTTGTTTCGTTTTGCTTTGCTAGCGGCAAGTACTTTCTACGAACTTTACATACTGCTATAAACCATAAAACTGTGAATCACCAACCATGTTAAAATGCTGATCCTTGGGGTAGCAAGTTAGAACTTTACATGTTGTATTACTTTCAGTCTCTACCATGCTTATACCGTATCTCATAATCTCTCTCACATGCTTAAATAACAGGTTAAAGGGAAACTGCTAGTAGTGTACGTGATCATGACCCCCTTCTCCGTATGTATTTACCGAGCACCGTTACATTCTATATGTATCTGTGTCGTATGTCTGGTCCCGCGTTTGTGTATGGATATACACCGATGTCGTTATGTGTACGTATGTGCAGATCAGAAAATTGATATGTACCGCTGTACATCCTGATTACCTATTGACTGATCACTCACCTACTACAGTTTTAAACTTTAAAATGTATATCTATTGCCATGATAAAATATACCTAAAACTGAACCAACATGATATGTCATTTCCTTTTCATCACATGATCGGTGTTATATGTTTGTTAGATTTAGTACTTGCTCCCGTCCTGACAGGATAACGTTGTAGGTATCCTTACTGAGGAGGAGTTACTCTGTGACACATACTATGGAGATACTGCCGAAGACCCGGCTCTTCTTTACGAGGATGTTCCTGTGGGGAACCTCGTCTAGTTGTCTTTTGTTTACTTAGACTTTTGAGGGTAGACATGTATTAGACTATATCTTTTGTAACTGGACATGTATCCAGTTTTACTTTACAGTTCACTTGTACTTGGACATTTCACTATATACGACGGCTTTTGTGTTTGGAGCATTTATGATTCTTCTTCACTTATAGAACTGTTAGCACATTTAGTCTTATCCTGTTGTCTCTAGAACAGCTTACTACGTTTTATCTCAACGTAGGCTGGGCAAGACTCGGCCTGGCCCAACAATTTGGGTAGCGGGTCGTGACATGTTTTCAGTGGTGGCCCATGCAGGTCCTGACTAAACTGTTTGGTTACGTTATTGTACCAAGCATGCCTGCAATTAGGAACTTAAGGTAATTAGACAACATTAGGAAAGACGCTTAGAACACTTAGAAGAATGCTAGGATTGCAACATAGGAAATACATCACATGCTTGCTATTATAATTAGATTTTCTTGCATATGATTACTTACTTTAAATAAGTCCTTATAAGTCTTTTTATGTGTAATTTAGATGGTGCTTACTCGTTCATCCCAGTATGTTACCCCCGAGAATGGGGCCCTCCATATCCAGTCAGCTGACCAGTTGACTGATACACCTTTACCTACCACATTCCCCCACTCCACAGATCCACAGACCCAGATACCACCTTCCACATCACAGGCCCGGCAGGACCCGATACTTCCACCACCCCCTATCACTATACCCACCCAGGCTTCCGTCACACTCGACGGGACCCAGCTGCTCACACTGATTCAGGGGTTTCTAACAACCCATCAGGAGCAGACTACCCTACTCCGCCAGAGCATGGAGCGTTCTGAGGGACGTCCCGTGGTCCCACCACATGTAGAGCCACGACAGAGAGCGGGGAAGATCAAGGACTTCATGGGTCTGAATCCCAAGGAGTTCTCAGGGACTGAGGGTATAGTAGAAGCTGATGACTGGCTAGATTTGGTAGAGAGGAAGCTTCTGGGAGTTAGGATGCCGGATGACCTCCAGGTCGAGGCAGCGAGATTTCTGCTGATAGACTTAGCAGAAGTCTGGTTCCAGAATGAGCCGTTGTTCGCGAGAGGTAGAGCCACCTGGGACCAGTTCAAGACCCAGTTCAAGAAGAAATTCTTCTCGACCACTGCTTGAGTAGCCATGGGGCTACGATTTCAGAACATCCAGCAGGGGAACCATTCTGTTGATGACTATGCGGCAGAGTTTAGTCGCCTGAGCCGTTTCGCTCCTAGTCTGGTTGCTGATTCAGAGGAGATGACCCGTAGGTTTTGCCATGGTCTAGTTCCAGACATTGGCATTCTTATAGTGGCGAACGGTACGACTGACTACTACCAGAGCCTAGAGTTGGCCCGGAGCATTGAGGAGCGTCTTCTGTCTAGCAAAAGGCCGACTCCTGTACATCACGAGGGACCGTCCAAGCGTCAGGCTTTCCAGCAGAGAGCACCGACGCCACCCCAGCAGACTTACCGTCCCCCTACACCACATCATCAGACCCCGCCAGTTAGAGCCCCGGGACCCCGACAGCAGCCGAAGGGAGGTATTTGTGCATTCTGCAAGAGGGTAGGCCACGACGCTTTCATCTGCAGGAAGAAGTTGGGGCAGTGTTTGGCTTGTGGGTCTGCCACCCATCAGCTTCGAGAGTGCCCAGTAGCGAAGACTAGAGGACCGCTTCCGACTCAGCAGCAGAGGTTCGGGCAGCATCTGCAGCAGCAGAAGGGACCTCAGGGGAGAGTTTATAGTCTAGCCATCGAGCCAGAGCCGGAGCAGGTTTCGGAGCCGGATTACTTAGCTGACGTCATCACAGGTCATGTTTATTTGTATACTTTTCTAGCTGTATGTTTGTTTGATTCTGGTGCATCTCATAGCTTCCTATCATTAGAGTTTATGCATAAACATCATCTAGTAGCTACACCTACTGCGGAGATTAGTAGAGTGATGACGGGAGGAGGACCAGTGCCTATTAGATCTATCTATAGATGTTCTATTTTTATAGCCGGAAGAGAGTTCAGGGGGCGATTCTTTGTGATGCCACTCCCCGGTTATGATATCATATTGGGGATGGACTGGCTTAGCTATGCCCATGCATCTATAGATTGCCATGAGGGTAGTATTTTGTTCAGTCCCCCAGGCACAGCACCATTCAGTGTCAGGAGGACAGGGCCGGAGATCAGCCTAGAGCCGAACTGTTGTGCGACAGTCGGGGACGCAGCACCGCCACACCCTATCATTAGGAAGTTTATGGATGTATTCCCAGAGGATCTTCCAGGACTTCCGCCTGACAGAGATGTAGAGTTCACTATAGATTTAGTGCCGGGTTCATCACCAGTATCCCGGGCTTGCTATAGAGTGAATCCCAAGGAGGCCATAGAGATGAAAGAGCAGATTGATGACCTGTTGAAAAAAGGTTTCATTCGATCCAGTGCTTCTCCATGGGGAGCACCAGTGCTCTTTGTGCCTAAGAAGGATGGAACAGTCCGGTTGTGTATTGACTATCGGGCCTTGAATGCCATCACTATCAAGAACAAATATCCTATGCCCAGGATAGATGATTTGTTCGACCAATTGAGCGGGGCGAAGGTGTTTTCCAGGATAGACTTGAGATCCGAGTACCACCAGGTGAAGGTTAGGCCAGCAGACATCCAGAAGACGGCGTTCAACACGAAGTACGGGCAGTACGAGTTTCTGGTGATGCCATTTGGTCTCACAAATGCGCCAGCTGTCTTTATGAACTTGATGAATAAGACATTCCACCAGTATCTGGATATGTTCGTCGTAGTGTTTATCGACGACATCTTGATATACTCGAAGACGCCAGAGGAGCATGCAGAGCACTTGCGGATAGTTTTGGGGATTCTGAGGCAGGAGAGATTGTTTGCCAAATTGCCGAAGTGCGAGTTCTTTTTAGACCGAGTGGAGTTTCTCGGCCATGTTGTCACTGGAGATGGAATCTCGGTGGATCCCAGGAAGATTGCTGCAGTTGAGACGTGGAAGGCTCCGACGTCAGTTTCAGAGATCAGGAGTTTTTTGGGTTTAGCAGGCTATTATAGAAAGTTCGTCCAGGACTTTGCTAGGATAGCTAAACCCATGACGAAGTTGACACGGAAGGACGCAGAGTACATCTGGTCAGAGGACTGCCAGGCAGCGTTTAAGGAGCTGAAGAGGAGGCTGACGACCGCTCCAGTTCTGACTTTACTTTCAGGTTCTGGAGGTTTCACCATATACAGTGATGCTTCTGGGAAGGGGCTAGGATGTGTCCTACAGCAGCATGGAAAAGTGATTGCTTATGCATCTAGGCAATTGCGAACTCATGAGAGAAATTATCCTAACCATGACCTAGAATTAGCTGCGGTGATCTTTGCACTCAAGTTATGGAAACATTACTTATACGGAGAGCGTGTGGAGATCTTTACTGACCACAAAAGCTTGAAGTATGTGTTCACGCAGAAAGAGCTGAACATGAGGCAAAGACGATGGTTGGAGTTGATGAAGGACTTCGACATCGATTTACAGTATCACCCCGGGAAGGCAAATGTGGTGGCGGATGCGCTGAGCAGGCATCCGATGGCATGGTATCTGATAATTGATCGGCATTTGCGGGAGGATCTGGAGAAGCTCGGTATCGAGCTAGTTCGGCCAGGATCAGTGATACAGATGATGGCACTTGACATACAGTCAGGTTTGATGGAGCAGATCCGGGAGGCACAGTCTACAGATGAGAGCTTTCGCAGACTTCGACCCCAGGCGTTAGCTGGATTGCTAGATGACTTCACTATAGCAGAGGATGGATCCCTAAGGCATGGCAGCCGATTGTGCGTGCCGAAGGGAGAGCTGGTAGAGGCAGTCTTGCAGGAGGCGCACCGATCGAGATATTCTATTCACCCCGGTGCTAACAAGATGTACCGTGACTTGCGGGAACATCTTTGGTGGCACGGGATGAAGAGGGATGTATCACGTTTCATCTCGAGATGCCTAGTTTGCCAGCAGGTCAAGGCAGAGCGCCAGAGGCCAGCTGGTTTGTTGCAGTCGTTACCCATTCCCGAGTGGAAGTGGGAACATATTACGATGGACTTCATTCCAGGGCTTCCTCGTTCCCAAGGAGGGAAGGATGCCATCTGGGTCATCGTAGACAGGCTGACGAAGTGTGCGCACTTCATACCCTTCAAGGTGGGGCTTTCTACCGAGAAGTTGGCGGAACTATACATGCAGCAGATAGTTCATCTACACGGAGTACTGGTGAGCATCGTATCAGAGAGAGACAGCAGATTCACATCCCACTACTGGAGAAGCTTGCAGGAGGAGTTAGGCAGTAGGCTCAAGTTCAGTACGGCGTACCACCCGCAGACAGATGGGCAGTCCGAGAGGACGATACAGACACTGGAGAATATGCTGAGGACTAACGTGCTGGACTTCGGAGGATCATGGGAGAGCCATCTGCACTTGGTAGAGTTTTCATACAACAACAGCTACCAGGCCAGTATTGGTATGTCTCCTTTCGAGGCGCTGTATGGACGACGATGCCGCACACCGCTCTTTTGGGATGATGTCGGAGACAGAGTTATGCTTGGGCCAGAGATGATCACGGATGCAGCAGAGAAAGTCGGGATGATCAGAGACAGGCTCAGAGTAGCTCAGGATAGACAGAAACACTGGGCTGATGCTAGTCGCAGACCGATGGAGTTCGTAGACGGTGATATGGTGCTAGTGAAGATATCACCTACTAGAGGGACGATCCGGTTCGGACGAGGAGGGAAGCTGAGCCCCAGATACATCGGGCCATTCGAGATACTTGGCAGGGTCGGAGAGGTAGCTTACAGGGTTGCACTTCCACCCAACCTAGCAGGAGTTCACGATGTCTTTCACGTATCTCAGTTGAGAAGATATGTTCCAGACCCCAGTCATGTGCTAGATCATTTAGAGTTAGAGGCCGGACCGAGCCTTACAGTTTCTGAGCAGCCAGTAGAGATATTAGACCGGAGAGAGAAGAGGCTGAGGAACAAGGTTATACCCCTAGTGCGAGTAGCTTGGAGCCGTCACTCCCCAGGTGAATCTACTTGGGAGAGGGAGTCGGACATGAGGGAGAGATACCCTTACTTGTTCGATCCAACCGCTGCGAGGGAACCACCCGTTCCTGCTTGATACCTTAGAGGTTAGTTTCGATCGCAGCCTTAGTCATTTTGTTGCATTGCTTGTTATGTTAGAATGTTGTCGGGTCTTCAATCCTTGTGAATTTCGAGGACGAAATTTTTCAAGGAGGGAAGACTTGTCAGCCCCTGTTTTCCAATTTTAGTTAAATTGGTGTTAATTAATTTTTAATGTTAATTTTAGCCTTAAAATAATTATTAGGAATTTTTAGGAATTTTTCTAGAATTTTTAAATGAGTTTTAAAATGCAAAAATATTGATTTGTAATTTTCTAAAATGTTTTAATATCAATTTGCAATTATTAGAATTGTTTTAATACTGTTTTGTAATTATTCAAATTATTTTTATATCAGTTTGTAATTTGTTAATTGTTTTAAACTAATAAATGCAAATGATTATTTGCATATACTATTGTGGGGACCTATTATGCAATAACCTAAATTCTAGGGGACCTAAGTGTAAACCTAACCCCCCCCCCCCCACGATCGGGCTCACCTGCCCCCGACGACCAGCCACGTCGCCGGCGATCGACCCCGATCTTTCCCGCCTTTTTCGGCCATCCCCACCACCCTAAAAACCTATAAATAAACCCCCCTTCCTTCCTAAACCCAAACCCTAGCTCTACACCCCACCACAACCACCGCAGCCCCTCGTCTCCGACCTAAACCCTAGACCTAACCCTAACTCCGGCGACACACCACCACTAGCTCCATAGCCACCTACATCGACCACAACCGCCACCGTTCGACTCGCCCTGTCACGCCGACCCCAGCGCCACCCGACCGCCTTGACCACGACGCCTCCTCCGCCCAGGCGCCACCCCCGACAGCAGCCCATCTCCGGACATGTATGTGTCAGTCATATTTTCGTGTCTCGTTGGTGTCTCGTTTTCCTGTGGACGACTCGCCAGGACATGGGCAGTCTTTGGGTAAACGTGGACACGACCGATTCAGTCCATGCGTGTCGTGCGTAGCACGGACACATAGATATCTGTGTCCTAAACTGTCAGGACACAGGACCGATATTTATATTTTTTTTATTATTAATCTAACCTAAACCAAATAAAACTAACCTAAACTCTAACCCTAATACTGAGCTCGGGCTGACCCCCTGGCCAGCCCGACCCGATTAAACCCCCCCCCCCCCCCCCCCCGCTTCTCTGGCTCAGGTTCGAGCCCCCCCTGCTGTTGTTTCTTTTCTTTTTCTTTTCCTTTTCCTTTTTTTTTGTTTTTATATATAATTATATATATATATGTATACATATATTTGTATATATGTATATATGTATTATTATACATACTATTTTATGTATATATATATACGCTGTTTTTATATATATATATATATATATATATATATATATATATATATATATATATATATATATATATATATATATATATATAAAGTGTATATATATATATATATATATATATATATATATATATATATATATATATATATATATATATACTTTCATGTGTATATATATATTATTATGTATACACTTTATAATTAAATATTTCCTTATATATATATACGTATTTGTATATATATATATGCTTTATAAATTAAGCATTTTCCTTATAAATATATATAGATGTACTTTTAAACACATGTATGCATATTTTTACTATGCATAATTTTACCATATTAAAATAATAATATTTATTTTGTACTATCACCAAATTGTATTTTTAGTGTATTTAAATTACTGCAACCATTTGGTGTCCAAGCCTAGCATGGGTATTTGGGCCCAAATGTGTTTTCACACATTCAAGACCTGTACAAGTTATATTGGACTTGATTCATGGCCTTGGGTCCTGTATTTGAACTTCGGTTCAAATTATATACATGGACAAAATACGCAGATAATTAATTATTGTGTGCAATGCTGTTTTTGATTTTCTAAAAATACTTAAAGTACTGGTAAAATTATGGAAAAATAGTTTTTAGATACTATGTTAAGTTAGCTAATTTAGTATAATTTTTATAGTATTTAATTTACTGTTTTGCCACTAGTTTGGCATATGAAACCAAAACTCATTTTCTGTACACTTAGGAAAATTGATTTTTATAAAATATTTGTACTGGTTAATAAATTTCAGAAAATTTATAATAAATTTCTATGATTAACAAGGATCACTTCGGTACTTTACTTTGAGAAAAACTAGGCTTTTTTTTGTCTACTTCAAAAATTGTTAGAACACAATGGTCTTTTGATTTATTTATTGATTAATTACGACTTGTAGCTTTTTGTGTTATTTCGCGTTTAAGCCGTGTTAAACCCCACCCTTCACTAGTGTAAAGACCCTAGAAAGTTAGTTAAAGTAGTGTGTCACCCCACATTGGTCCCCTATGCCAAAGTCATCATTTTGGCTAGGTGCCCAGTCACATGTCGTGTCGCACCAATTAGTGTCCTAGTATTTTAGCTTAGTGTAAAAACTAAGTTATTGTATTTACTTCTACAGTGACGAGTTACCGGACATCCATAGCACTGTTATCGCAGCTTGTTTCATTTTGCTTTGCTAGAGGCAAGTACTTTCTACGAACTTTACATACTGCTATAAACCATAAAACTGTGAATCACCAACCATGTTAAAATGCTGATCATTGGGGTAGCAAGTTAGAACTTTACATGTTGTATTACTTTCAGTCTCTACCATGCTTATACCGTATCTCATAATCTCTCTCACATGCTTAAATAACGGGTTAAGGAAAAACTGCTAGTAGTGTACGTGATCATGACCCCCTTCTCCGTATGTATTTACCGAGCACCGTTACATTCTATATGTATCTGTGTCGTATGTCTGGTCCCGCGTTTGTGTATGGATATACACCGATGCCGTTATGTGTACGTATGTGCACATAAGAAAATTGATATGTACCGCTGTACATCCTGATTACCTATTGACTGATCACTCACCTACTACAGTTTTAAACTTTAAAATGTATATCTATTGCCATGATAAAATATACCTAAAATTGAACCAACATGATATGTCATTTCCTTTTCATCACATGATCGGTATTATATGTTTGTTAGATTTAGTACTTGCTCCCGTCCTGACAGGATAATGTTGTAGGTATCCTTACTGAGGAGGAGTTACTCTGTGACACATACTATGGAGATACTGCCGAGGACCTGGCTCTGCTTTACGAGGATGTTCTTGTGGGGAACCTCGCCTAGTTGTCTTTTGTTTACTTAGACTTTTGAGAGTAGACATGTATTAGACTATATCTTTTGTAACTAGACATGTATCCAGTTTTACTTTACAGTTCACTTGTACTTGGACATTTCACTATATACGACGGCTTTTGTGTTTGGAGCATTTATGATTCTTCTTCACTTATAGAACTGTTAGCACATTTAGTCTTATCCTGTTGTCTCTAGAACAGCTTACTACGTTTTATCTCAACATAGGCTGGGCATGACTCGGCCTGGCCCAACAATTTGGGTAGCGGGTCATGACATTAATGTTATATTATTAATATTATTTACTGAGATAATATTATATAATTTTATTATTTATATGATTTTAATATTATTTAATAATACATATACATTAATGTTATTTTATAGTATAGATAATACTATTTTATTTTATATTATTTAATATTTTATTATTGGTTGTGTTATTTTAAATTTTGATGTACTTGTTCGTGTATGTATTTTAATTTTTGAAAGTTCAATGTTATTCTATTAATTTTTGCCAAATTATTTAAATATTATTTTATTAATCAAATGAATCTAATAAAAATACACTAATAACAAATATATTCAATATTAGATTCTATTTGTAGATCTCAACAAGAGTATTTTAATAGTATAATTATTATATTATTTATAATTATAAATTAAAAAATATGGTAATTCAATTAAGTTTAGTGTTTAACATATGTAGGATATATTAGTAATTAACTACAACTTGGAGGACAAAATGGTCATGAATAGTGGATCATCAAATTTGAGGATTTTCTCTCCTCCCTCAAATTTGAGGATCCATCCTCCTTCCCTCAAAAAAAATGAGAAAATTCACTAAATTTGAGGCTTGGTTGGAGATGAATTTTGAGGGAATTCCCTCAATTTGAGGTTTGAGGACTTGGGTTGGAGATAGTCTTCACAGAAATGTAGATTTTTTGGCTAGGCAGTTCCTGTCGGTCGAAGAAAAGCTGGATTTTTTTTATCTTCACCATTGCATAAAAAACACGAATGTGGATCATTTTTTTTTGTTGCAGTTGATTATTTTGATATGCACATTAACTTTTAATACAAATATATAATAAAATATTTTTGTATGAAATATAAAAATATAAAATATACATAAATTAAAATAAGTAAGAAAATGAAATAAGTATGATTGATAAAATTTAAATAAATTAAAATAAGTAAAAAAATAAAAATAAAAATAAAAATAGTGTTAGTAATTAAATAATTATTTATTTTTTGAGATGTTCTCAATACGTATGAAACTTTGTGCACGCTGCATTACATACCTTCTGGCCCACTGCCCCCAACTCCCACCAACATTATAAGTAAAAAAAAAATAATACGCTTCCGTGGCTCAATCAACTGATCTTCCACCACCCAGTCAGGATTTTATACCTCTCTTCGGTAACTATAAGAGCAATTCGAGTTCAGTATTTATTTTTGTTACAGTTATAATATATTTCTTATTTTACCTACTTTTATAGCAATCCAAACACTGCAAGTATAATTTGAAGACTTTAAGTTATAAAACATTACTTATCCAAATATTGAAATTCACTTTCATCAGACAAGAACTAGCATAAAACTCTAAAATATGCACATTTCACTTTCACCACACAAAAAATTATTTTTATATTTTTATATTTTTTTAAGCAACCAAACAGTCCCTAAACTTGAAATGACACCTCTATATTTTCTGGATATATATAAGTTGTTAACAAAAATAATAAGCGAAAGCAACCATAATAAGCAATTTCAAATTGATTTATAAATTATTGAATTAAAAATTCAGAACAATGACTTCAAGTACTAAAAGAAAATTACAATTGAGAAAGAAAATCCATTTTCTAGTTGTTTATTATTATTATTATTATTATTATTATTATTATTATTATTATTCAAGTACTAAAAGAAAATTACAGTTGAGAAAGAAAATCCATTTTCTAGTTTTTTATTATTATTATTATTTAGTATTGCCAAGAATGCTTCCATGGTTTAGTCAACAGTAGCAAGCAGCTTTTGCTTGTTTTGGCCACTGTTTTTTGCGTAAGAATGGCAGGCCTACCATGTCTAAATCGGGTTGCTAAACTTGTCCAAAAAGAGTAAATATTGTAAACTTTTTAAGGGGGGTAAGCAGGGAACAAGTATTTTGTATTGGTTTGTCTTGCTTGTCCTAACAGTATCTTCTTTGCAGACCTATACAGATATTTATAGGTCTTTGTACCCTAACAAAATCTCCTCCTCTCCTCTCTCTCTAATTCGCAATACCAAGAAAATCTCTGTTTTTATTCTTCTTTTCCTTCTTTTTTTTTTCTTACAAAAAAAGGATACTTTAGAGGCCTACTTTAACTGTGTGTTCTCATAAATACATGACAGGACATATTTTGGTTAAGCATATGATATCCTACAATTTTATGAAATATATATATGTTAGTGCTCATAGATAATATATGATGGGACATATTTTGGTTAAGCATATCCTACAAGTTTATGAAAATATCTTTTCTTCTTTTTTATCTTACTTGGTACAAATAATTATACTACACCATGATTAAAAATAAGAATAAGGGCTTAAATTTGGTTGTTCCTTAATTTTTATTCTGAACTAGTCCTGGGAGGTCACCTGCGACTACGACCTCTTCCAGGTCACGTTGGACATAGGATGTTGCATTAAGCAAAAAAAGTTGGTCAAATCTGAAGCCTTGTCAGAATTACCTCATGGACTGGTTCTGATTAAAAGCATGTCTCAAAACTTTTTTTTTATGTGTAAATGTTATGGCTTGTATGTAGTATCTATTCATTAATTCCAGTATTTGTTCCACTGTACGTAAATCATAGGCGGATCTACTGGTGGGCTGGAGTGGGTTCCTGTCCACCAGCCAATTTATCTTTTCTTTTGTATATATATGGGTTCACACTATAACCCTATCCATACTTTAGCCCACAGAAATATTAGCTAATACCTAGCAGCTACTGGGTCCCATCCATACTCATCCTACTCTACTATCACACAGTGTCACCCCCACCCCACGACACTTAGGCCAGTTGCAGCTCCATTAATGTTGTTAGTACGAACACTCCTCGCGGAGCCAACTTACCAAATCTCTTCATTCTTCTTCTTGAAGAGAAACAAACGAGGGAAAAAATTTTCGCCATTTCCATTCCATGGCTGCTAATGAGCACTGAGAGAGGTAGAGAGAGAGGGCCGTTCGGCCGAAGTTCGGATGTGTCGAGGAAGAAGAGGATCCCTCGGTGAATGTCATTCTTCAGTGATACTTTCTTTTGCATGCTAATAATTTTTTCTTCTAGAGCATTTCGATTCATTTTTCAGACCTAATACTTTCTAGACCATTGTTATTCCAGTAGTTTTTTTAATTTAATTTATTTATTCTGACCTCTTAGGTGTTGTAACTTGATGGTATAAGAAAATATCAAAGGCTCTTTTAATGTTCGAATTTATGCCCCAAAGAGTTCAACTGGTAAAATCATTTTTTTTATCAGGTTTTCATTTTTTAATGTGTTGGCCAGACATATACGATATGGACACGATGACAAATGGACATGACGATATTAACACAATATTGATTAAAAATATTTCAAGATGCTTTAAGTTCAGCCCAGGGTAAATCAAAATCCTGGCTCCGCCCTTGACGTAAATGGTGCAACTTGTAAAAGCTATGATAAATACACCTTTCTTTTTGTAAAATTTGTTGTAGTCGAAATAATTGTAACACCATTAATAACATATTTCTATTTACAAACAACCAAACTGTTCCTTTATGTAAAAGCAACACATCCAAGTTATAAAACAATACACAACAATTTAAACATAATATGAGTATTTTAAATGATATTCCTTACTAGCTCACCTATTTAAAAGGATTACAACTATTTTTTTTATTTGTCAATGGATCCAGTTATCCGAACTGATATTTAGCAACTTGTACTAAAGATGATTAGTGATAGGTGCCCTAAACAATTTTAGGAAAAATCATACGTGTCAATAGTATGCCCCATACCTAACTCAATTTTACAGTTCAGATACTACAAATACATTCGGTTCAAGTTGTTATAGCATTTATCATATGCCTATTGTTTTTAATCATTTATGATCAATTCCAAGTTTAAAAGTAATGTATAATTACATATTACTATATTTTTGAATTGCATCGTTTGTAATCAGGGTCAGCCCATGGTAAGCAGACAAGACTCCGGTCTTGGACAACCCTCTCTGCTTAGACAACTTCTAGACTCAGTGTGACCCTACAAGAGATCCGGATCGTAGATGACCCTCCAGAATTGGCCCACAATAAAGACTAAGGACAACCAAAATTAGTTTCGAATATAGCAACTCAACCCCTTGGACCGTCCATATTTGTAATGCGTAAACTAAAATATTTTTAGTCATAGGATAATCCAGTTGGACAATAGATAATTCCATGAAGACTAGTAACGACTTGATACAGTATACGTTGTCATTACTCATTAGGCTATGTTGATGAGATGTTACATCAAGTCGTCAGGTACATATTAGAGAATGGAATAATTGGATGCATACTCGTCGTATAATCCCATGTAGTAAGTACTTTACTTGATTGCTGCATATGTATTCTAATATTACAATATGTGTACAAGCTCCTTAAACCTGAGGCACCTAGTGGTCTTGTGCATTTGGAGTCATTAATTGTTCACATAATTAGTCAAGTAACATATTTATTGGGTATAGTAGTAGGTATGTGGAGGCAAAAAGGTTGCAAAGTATATAGAACACAAATATCTTCTTCTCATTTCACATTGGCTATGACATAATGAAAGAGTATTGGAAGACATTAATTTTGAACAAATTTCCTAAAAAAAATTCTCATAATAATTAGTATTTACAAGTGGGTAATCAAATTGTTCGAATTTTGTTTTTGCCACTCAATCTAAGCTCGTGTAATTATGAATTACAAATAATTCCATTTACTAGTGATTATATATAGAGATAACCAGCTAGCAATAAGGTCATGTTTGGTCCGCGAAAAGGAATGGAAAGGAAATCGAATTGTTTTTCCATGAATATGAGAAATTATAATTTCCATAAAAAAATTCGGTGTTAGAAAAATCCATAAATATAGTCAAAATACATCTTTGAGCAAGAATATTTTAGTTCTAAATTTTTGTAATAAATACAAAAAGTGTGATATATAAAGAGTGAATTCTTAAGAGAGAGAGAGAGAGAGAGAGAGAGAGAGAGGGGGGGGGGGGTCTTATTTTTTTTTTCCTTTGGAAACCATTTTATGTTTTGCTCATTTTCTTTGACATCCAATTATGTCACACCTCGTTCTCTGTATACGTATTTTCTGCAATATTTCTGTATATGGTATCTGGTATCTGTGACATGTGCACTTGTATCTTGTATTTGCACCTGATCATGGCATAGAACAATGTCTCATTGAGAAGTAGTATGCCACCACTTGTCCTTATTTGGTTGTAGGTATGGTTCACTCTTCGATGATGGAATACTGGACCGTGTTGTGATCCGAATTAGTTATTTGTATTATGTAGCATGTAGCATGACATTAGTGTCACGCTCCGACCCGGAAAATTGCTCGTCCTCGCTAGATTTAACCCGAATCATCGTCCTCGCTGGGGCGTAATGCCGCACGAGCCTGGAGTTGCGCTCGTGCAAGGCAAGATAACAGGTTCATATAGAACTATCTCAAATCGATAACATAAGCAGCGGAAGGAAACAAGTAAAACATAAGAATCTCTTTTACTCATATTGAACTGAAGGTTACAAAGGCTCTGAATAGCCCAACATAAAATGCCAATTGGCTACAACACTCATGATCTCTCTAGCTCACAAAGGATTACATTGTTCCATACATTATGCCTCTGTATAGCCACCAAGTAGTCTTCGGCCGAACATCTCCATGTCGCAAGTCCGAACGCATATGCGGTAGCACCTCTTGAATGCCAAGGACTCCATGCCTCGGCACGTCCAAGCCAAGCTCCGCCCCGAGCCGATCATAACCTGAGCCTGCACAAAAACTTGTGGGAGATTAGTACTTTCGTCCTCGCTTCGCACTGATCAAGACCCGCTCGCACCCAAACCAAACACTTAATCATTTAGTGAGCATACATCTTAATTTGGTGATCTTTCTATTTAGCCTTAGGATCGATTTCATGGCAATACTTAAACATAGCACGTTATCATAAATGTGTCCCATGTCGTGTTCCTACAGCAGATACAGTTAGACATAATCTGAAACATAAACATAGTGTTCGTGCTCATCTCCGTCCCATTTTTCTTAGCCTGCATTGGTTAGAACTTAACATAAGCAAACATACGATTCGTATCAACCGACCAATCATAAACGTAAACATATGCATAATGGGTGGCAGGCCCTGCGCCTGCACCCAGCTCTCATCTCAGCCCACCGGCCCTAACTATATGAAGGTCACGGTGTTTCGCACCATAATGGACTTGGCATCTCTTATGTGTAAGCCTACAATCGCTTCGATACGGGTTGCTAGCCCAGTATCCGAAGGATCCCAAACTTACGGATATCATAGCTTATCACAGCACTGGACGTCGTAATCCGTCCGAATGTTGTGCACCATAAATACCACACATAATTCCCTCCTAGACCGAACGGTCCCGGCGCCCCGGCGTAACCGTTCGAGGGAAGTCATACCCGTGCATGGGCCATCCGAGTCCATTGACCATGCAATACGTACCAAATCATACAATCCATAGCATACCAACCAATCTCGTATTCCATAAACATAATCTCACACATAAACGGTTTTCCGTGCCATAAACGGTTTCCCGTGCCATAAACATAATCCACCATTTATATGGGGAGCTCCATCGGCGTTATGCCCCAACACATCCATATTGATGCATGACACCCAACGGCTTAGTCATTTCGTAGCTTAAGTGCACAAAGGCACACTCAGCACCATAATCAATGTTCTACGCCTAGAGTTCAATGTTCTCGGAGTCGTGCACATGATGCATATCTCATTATCATCTTTCAATGTTCTACCATCATTGCCCTACTGCGACTCGTGCACTCGATGCACGTCGCTTCAATTGTTCGATTGTTCAATGTTCTATCTTAGTGTTCGACACATACTTAGACCTTTCGTCGCCGAGCCACGCTCGCTTACTCGATAACATCTTACGCATATATGATATGTTTTATTAGACGTGAAGGAATAGGGAGAGAGAGTCAAGAACCCGCCCACCTTAAGCCGATACGCCTTGCCGTTTCGCCGAGTTGAAGCGGCTCGCTTCCATAACTTGGTCGCATAGCTAACTCTCGGACTTAGCCATTCCTTTGAACTACTCGGTTGATTTGGCCTATCGTGCCCATGCCACAATCCGTCGCAAGGCCGCGATTTGGTTTTGCGGACACTTCATTGCATAAGGCAAAATGCCGACCTCTTATCGTCCAGCGTAGAAGCATAGCCTGCACACCAGATCAACCAAAATCAGCACTTGCTCAAACGAGACTTATTCTTTGCATCGATTTGATTCATAGATTCCAACCGACTCAAAGCTTACCTTTGGCCAACGCAACACTTGCATCGATTCGTATCGATATCCCATCGGGTCAACGCAACTCTTCGAGTCAACGACTCATCGTAATGTACCGTATGGAGCGGGACATTACATGATATACCACTCAAAATCTGGTTCGTCCTCGAACCGAAACCAACACTCAATCCAAGTGCCTCGCATAGATTGTAATGCCTGTGATTCGTATTACGTATTTTTGAAGTACGTGTACGTGTCTTTTCTTGTGTTATTCCTTGTTTAGCTCTCGGCTTGGTTTAACTCTTGGTTTGGGTTGGCTTGGTTCGGCCGGCCCAATGCTTGGTTCATCATGGGCCAAGGGTGGAACACCTTAGCCTATGCTTCTCCTTCATTTCCACCACAACTCCCCCTCTTTATTATCCCCACCAACCTTCTCTCTCCTCCATAATTCTCATTTACTTCTCCTTCCCCTACCATTACTCTTCTCCACCAACCAAGAACACCATAGGCAAGTGCAACTTGCTTCCACAAGAGAACTCCTTTTGATGGTTTCATTAGCTTCTCCTCATGATTCTAAACCACATTAGAACTTGTCATTTTCCATTTTGAGGCTTTAATTCTTGTAGATCTAGAGTTTTGCTATTTTCGGATTTTTGGTGTTTTGATCTATTAAACTTGCTTGTTTTCAAGTTTTGATGGTTCCATATTTTAGAGAATTTCATTCTACCCAATTTTGACCTTTGGAAAGTTGGATTCGGACTTGTTTTGACCAAGATTTGGACAATTGAAGCTTAGATTCAACTTTAGAGTTCATGCTGTTCTTGCCATTTGGAGAAGACAGTGAACAGTGAGCTAGCTTTTTAGCTTATGCCGCTGAGTCGTACGCTGCTCTTTAGCGAGCGTACGCTAGCCTTCGTACGCTGCTCTTTAGCGAGCGTACGCTAGCCTTCGTACGCTGCTCTTTAGCGAGCGTACGCTAGCCTTCGTACGCTGCTCTTTAGCGAGCGTACGCTAGCCTTCGTACGCTGCTCTTTAGTGAGCGTACGCTCACCTTGATACGCTGCCTGTTGGCAGCGTGTCTTGAGCATACGCTAGCTTTCGTATGCTAGCTTGAGCGTACGCGTACCTTGGTACGCTAGCTTAAGCGAGCAAGGCGTACGCTGGCCCCTTTCGTACGCTAGCTCGAGCGTACGCTGTCTTGAGCGTACGCTAGCTTGAGCGTACGCTGACCTGTAGCTTGAGCGTGCCCTTGTGTACGCTGACCCTTGCGTACGCTTCCCATTGGAAGTGTATGGATCCTCTGGTACGCAGTCCTGAGCGTACGCTAGCCTGAGCGTAGCCTGGCTTGAGCGTAGCCTGATTACCCTTGATCTTCTATAGCCCTGTATATTGATATTTTATTAGATATTTAACGTCCATTTTATATTCTTATGCCTTTTGTCATGAACTTGATAATCATGGATTTGTTTAATATGTTTGGAAATAATACCTGAGCATGACACGATAGTGACCCGTAGTGGTGCACTCCTGACATAATGACCTGACATGACCTGATAGTGGCCCGTCGTGGCGCACTCCTGACAAGTACACTTGGCATGATAACCTGACATGATTATCTCAAATAGCTGTTGCGACGGCTACCTGACATAACATGACCTGTATAATTAATCCTGGACACCGTGGGCGATTGTGCTTGTACAAATATTCCCGTCCTGTCTTGCATCATGTCTAGGAGGGGACTCCTGAGTACCATGGTCAGGAGTACCTACTAAAATGAACTAAGGTTAACAACTAGATTAATACATTAGTCATGAAGAGATTTCCTAGCTACAGGCAATCCCGTTACCTGGGCGCGCTTGGGATCTGTAGCCTGCCGTCGAGTAGGGCACATTTTCAGCACACTGTCATGTGTTGCACCCTTCAAACTGCTTAAGGGTACATGCGTTTCCTGGACGATGTACCCACCTGAATTCAACCCTAATCTTTCGACCTGGGTAACCTGGATGGTCTGCAGGGCTTGTGGCTGTAGAATAATCTCACTGCATCTTGCTAGTAATTAGGCCTGTGATAACCCTAGTTAGTTAAAGTATCAAGCCGTAGTTCTTGCTTGGCCGTGAAATAATTGGATGGAGTCTAACCAGTCTAGTCTTGCCCTGACCCTGTTCCAGACTATTGAATGACCAGAATGCTTGTATTTATTTTACCGATAAATGGTAAGAAACCAAGCTCCGTTCAGACGAAGGGTTACAACCCCGGTCCTTGTTTGGTTTACGGGTTGTAACCTGGCTATCTGAATAGTTCTATGGTTATCTCGTCGTATATCATCCTGATATGTTTCCTTTTATCCCTGTCCTTATTTTATTTATATTTATATTCCTGTGCTGATTGCTGGTTTTAGTTCTTAAGTGAAGCCTCCTTTGTGGCACTTGCTCTTTCTGGGATCTGACCCAGCTGGTTTTGTGTGGCCAGATTTCGGAGCAACTCCTGTCACGACCCGCACCCTAGAATTAGGGCACAAGAACGTAGCAACGCCCAGCCTACGCCGCAGTGTCGGCGGTAGAACGCTGTCCTAGGTCTCAATGCATATAACAGTATAAGACTAAACAGTTTATACTCCCCGAATGGGGGTGACATAGCAGATACAGTCTCAATCACATCTAAGATAGAGCATATGAGGAAGATAGATGAAACATAAAATCCAAAAGAGGTACAACAGAGAGGAAATCTAAGTGTCTAAGATACAAACTCAGAAATACATCTCAAAACTCAAATACCGTAATCCACAAAATAAATACAACTCCAGACAACTGAGAATAGCTAACTAAACAACCTCTAATGTGTCTCCTCTAGGCTAGCAGGCACCTCCAAACTATCTGTAAAATTTTGTCAACGTATCCTGTCAGGAAAATGAGCAAGTACAAAACACCAACAGCAGTTCCATGTGAATTGAGAAATACTATAAGAGACAGTAATAATGAAATACAAAACAAAGAATATAGGCAACTTGGGAACCATTCGAAAGCCGAGTTACAACCCTTAAACCAAACAAGGACCGGGGTTGTAACCCTTCTTCCGAACAGAACCTAGTCCCATAACCAAGGTACAGTATGAAAGACAGATAGAGCATATGAGAATGAATCGTAGCATGGTGAAAGTACAGTAAGTAAAGCTGAAACTGGAATATAAGACATGACAAATAAAGTAAAAAGGTGTTTTGAATTATTAGAGTGATATGTGATCGGCTAAAGGGAAGCAAGGCCAAGTTATCCACTTGGCACGGCAATCACGCGGAACCTCCGAAGAGGGCCTCTGAAGAGGGCCATGCCGGCCAACCTGGATAACCGGTAGTGAGGTATCTGCTACACCCTACGTGAGGTGAGGGTGGCGCCAGCAAAACTATGAAATATAAACTCTGAGGCTTTGATCACATAACCCCTAATAATTCCCCCAATATATCCCCCGAATAGTATCACGGATCCGGACATGGCACGTCATGACACGGGGATTCGAGAGCAGGTGATCAGCCTACTCCTAATATGTGTCTATATAAGTACAGGAACACGGAAATATCTCATACCCATATACCAAGAAAGTCCAGGAATAACATCTCATGCCAGGATCCGACGTATACTAGTCCGTGAACTGTCGTGTCAGGAATCAAGTATAACACTACGACTGAATCGGATATAGTAGATATCAAGACAATGAAAACTATCAGTGAATGTACTCGCCTGTGGTCCTGAGCTGATAAGTATAGAGGGTCCAACTGAAGCCACAGAGTCCTATTTAAAGCAACACAGGTTACAAGGTGTTCAAGTTGAAATAAATAAAACTATACTAGCCATCTATATTATTCTAGGTTCTTCTAAGTCAAAACATCTCTAGGTCGACTCCGGTCAACAATCTAGTTAAACTAGGTCAAGTGTTGACTTACAGTTGACTTTGGGTCAACTGGTCAACTCTGGTCAAATAGGATCAATTTCTAGTCTAATATAAAATGTACTTCGTTATTTGTACGTCAAAACTTACGACACGTAAATCGAGATAAGAATATCAATGGTAAGGTTGATAATCTTATTACAGTGATCCACGTGCCCATCTTGTCAATTTCAGCGATGTGAGATCACTGGAATTGAGTGAGCTCAGTTTCGTTGTACATATCCCGAAATACGAACATTATGAATTAATCATTAATTAATTATTACAAGGCTAAACTCAGAGAAACTATCAACAAACATTGTCGGACGATGAAATAAACATCGTCAACGTGTCCAGAATGGTCAAATTAGCTAGGATAGCCTATCCAACGGTCTAATTTGGACACAAGGGCAAAAAGGTAATTTCGGGTCAAAACGGTGTTCGTGTCAGAACCGTTTTGCACCGAAAAACGTGCAAGAAAACAAGTCTATAAAAGATAACAAATTATATGTCCACGAAACCAGAATGTCGATATGAACCTAACGGTATCTCCAGAATTGGATTCCGTTGACCCGATCTCCATTTGGCCCGTTGACCAGAACTTGGGATTCCGGTTTGCACGGAAATGCGTGCCGGAGCCAAAGTTCTCAAAACTCAACAAACTACATGTCAACGAGTCCAGAATGACGATACGAACTCAACGGTATATCCGGAATTGGATTCCGATGAGCCGATCTCAAAATGACCCGTTGGCCCGAATATTGGTGTCTGACTTGCACCGAAATGCGTGTCCGATCCAATGTCCACCAAAACCTAGCAAATTATATGTCAACGAGTCCAGAATGACGATATGAACTCAACGGTATCTCCGGAATTGGATTTCGATGAGCCGGCGTCAAAAAGTCCCGTTGACCCAGAAAGTGGGACCCGCTTTGCACCGAAATGCGTGCTCGGGCCCACGTTCTCCAAATCTAACAAATTTTATATGAAAACATGCCAGAACGACGCCACAAGTCTAATGGTGGTGTCAGAAATGAAATCTGGAGTCCCGTGTTCAAAAATGGAATTTTACAAGTTGGAAATTATGAATTCGGACGGCCAACTTTGGCGTCGAATTCAACCAATCAAACAAGCTCAAACTGAAATAAAATCTAAAGGGGGCAGGAAGAGGGTTATACCAGCTTCGCACCAGAACTGGTAGCACGCCAAACGGAGCTACGGTGGAGGAGATACAAGCTGACGAAGTTGGCCTCGCGAAACTGTCCAAATTTAATACAATTTAAACGGTCAACTTGGTGGCCGGTTTTGATGTATCAAACGATAAAATTAACGGACGAAAATTGACAGAGATGAAGGTGGATATACCGAGATTGCGACGGAGCAAAGAAATTGCCGATCAAACGGTCGGATCTCCGGGAAAATACGCGCGAAGTTGCTGCAACAGGACGCCAAAACGAATCTCATTTCGCGTGCGTCACGATGGGACGTCGTGCAAAACGCACGAATCGCCTATACGTCGCGCTGGAGGAGGAGAGGGCAGACCCAGGGGGTCGCCGGAGGGGCGCCCAGCCTAGGGGGAGGCTACGGCCACGTCGGCGTGGCCGGCGGTGGCGCTCAACCGCGCGTACGCGCGCGCAAAGGACGCGCGCTGCTGCTGTGATGCAGCTACTGCTGCCTGCTGTGCGCGCTGGTGGCACGCGGCGGCGCGGCGCGCCTGGCCCGGCGGAGGCGCGGCGAGGTGGCACGCTGTGCTGCCAGCGGCGAGGTGGTGGTGGCGGTTGTGGCCCGGTGGAGTAGTTGTTGGAGGTGGTGGCGAACGAATGAGATGGAGGAGGAGGAAAGTCGGAGAGGGTCGGCTGTGGGTGGCCGACGGTGGTCGGGACAGGGGTGGTCCGGCCAGGAGTGGAAGGTGGTCGGGAATAATGGTGATGGTGGTGGTGATGGCTTGGTTGCATGGTGAGGGTGGTGGTGAGGTTCTAATGAAGAGGAGGAGGAAGAAGGTGGAGGAGATGGAGAATGGGAGGAGGTGGAAGGAGAGGTTGCTCGGCCTGGCCGGGGGTGGTCCGGCCATGGTGGTCGAGGAGGAGAATGTGGTCGGGAAAAATGGAGGAGTTGGCTGCTGATGTTGTTGTTCTTGATGTATTGTTTGGAAATAAAGGATAGGGAGGAGAGAGAATAGAATAGGATAATGTTGATAAGAATAAATGTGAGAGAGAGAGAAAGGATAAGAGGGAGAGAGGAAAAAGTTACTTTTCCAAACATTTAGGGCCGGCCAAGCATGGGAGTTGGCTGCTAGGGGAAATCAAGGGTTGGGATTAATTGTGAGGGAATCAAAGGCTAGGAATAATAGAGAAGTAGGTTATTCCAAGGGAATTAAATCAATGGAAAATTTTCCCATTAAAATATTAGAAATAGGTAAAATAAGAAATTGATATTTTTGGACAATAAATATGAGGGTGTCCCGATGGAGAAAATCATGGAGCTGGACTGGGCTCGGTGGAGCCGGATTGGACGAAAACTGGACATCGTGCAAAAATCGAATTAAAATATAGACGTTGATGATCATGTGCAAATAAGTAGCACAGGAGGATTCCAATGAATGGGACACAAGTGGCGGACGGATAGTAGGCTCAAAGTGGGCCATGTCCATAGTTGGGGCTGACAGGTTTTGGTCGACAGGGGACCCACAAATCAAGTTAGAAAATGAATGTGACGCCGTGGCGTGAAATAAAATCGGGTCACGCGTCGGGAAAGTTGTGCGAATCAAATGGAGCCCAAGACGACATGTCTGAGTGGGACACAAAGGTCATGGGTGACGAGCGTCCCGAGTAGATCATCAATGAGGAGTTGGTTTCAAGAAACTGACTGGTCTTGCGCTCCCAATTTAAATGTCATGGTAACGCGCTGAAAATGATCAAGAAAAAGAGTGGGAAAAATAAATATCAATCAAATGGTCTAAACCGACCCGAAGTTCAACGAAGCAGAAAGAGCACAAGGGAACAAGTTTGGGTGGGACACCATATACCGTCATGAAGGTAATCGTGTCCACTCCAAAACTCGTGAAGAGGATTTCCATAATTGAACATCCCTGATACTCCAAATATCAATGGCACGGAAAAGTACACTTAAGGAAAAATAATTCAATAAATTATTTAATGAAACCAATAAATCAGAAAATAAAATAAAAATAAAAAAAATAAACCCGAAATTCAGGGTGCTCACATCCTACCCACCTTATAAAAATTTCGTCCTCGAAATTAAAACGTCCATACTCCCTCTAGGTCAAACCCCCAAAATCAAAGTCCCATCTTAAAACAAATCATGTGATCAAAAGGACGACATACAGGGTCATGGCATACGGTGTTAGTAAGTCTCATCTAGGTATACTAGTCATGCTAACCAAAACGGTTATAGGGTATCAAACACACAAGCAATCCAGGGTGTTAAACAAAAGGTTACAGAGACGACAAACCATCAAAACTGTAAGGCAGTCTACCATCCTATATGAAAACTGGTACTCATCAAAAATAAAATGAAGGTAACTACCAATTATCTGAAAAAGGTACTATTCAAGAAAAAATCAAAATCAATAGTTAAGGAATAAAAGTCAATTGCATCGAAATCCAATCACAATATATACAGAGCGTTAAAGAGGGAAAACTAGCATCATGTGTATGGGGACATGTTCATATGGTTGATAGTAGGCGTGTGTGTACGTGAATACATATGAAATTGTATATGAGAAATTGGGTTCCAAAACAACAGCTATCAAGTTACACTAATCATGGCATTTTTTTTTTTGTAAGAATAATAGCAAGAAAGAAATAACGATAAAATCTGTTTTGCTTATCTATTTAAGGAAGAACCATTTTGAAATCCAGAGCTAAATTATCAAATCCAAGATAAAGTCTAGCAAAATCATCGATTCATTGTATTAAGAAGAAACTCATAGCAAGAAGTTACGCAAAATTTTATAAAAACAAGAAAACCTACTCTGAAGTTAAATAATGAGAAGCAAACAAAACAAGACAATTAATAAAAATAATAATAAAATTTTTTTTTTAAGGACAGAAACAAAAGTAGAGAAACGTGTTCGAAAACATTTAAAGTAAAATCTGATAATCATATGCGTCAGGTCAAAATCATGGTTCCCTAATCCTCGTCATACTAGTAAGCAAGGCTACGATAATCACAGAGTCCTCGACTTGGACACATACCTCTAGAATCATGGTATTTAACATTTTCGCGATGCCGCGCGCTTGGCTGCGAAAACCTTAAATTCCCACACCCGAGAAATAGATCCAAGTCAGACTATATGTCCTCACCATGCTGGCTAATATGACTGTAGAAGACTAGACTCCACAACTTAGATGACCTAGCCCATATAATTTTATTTTGACAAAATTAATTTAAATCAACAATGAATACTCAAAATCAATTCAATTTATCAACGAACATCCAAATCCAAAAATGAACTAAAATCCATGGAAATACAACTCAAATGCGACAGCTATCATCAAAATTCAAAATTCGACAGTCTTCCATCAAAATTAATAAATACAAACTCAATTCCAACAATAATCCATTAAAGTCAAATTCAACAACCGAAAATAAAGATAAAAACAAATCATGGGAAAAAAGTTTTCAAATCGAAGTTAAATAAGATTCTCAAGGGTCGTCCAGGGAATCTCTCAAGGGGACCTAATTGTGATTGAGTACCTTCAAAATATATCCAAATCCTACTGCAGGCTGTAGTGGTACTCTAGTTCGAATACTACTACACTTTTAGTCTCGACCTGCATGGGCCACCACTAAAAACGTGTCACGACCCGCACCCTAGAATTAGGGCACAAGAACGTAGCAACGCCCAGCCTACGCCGCAGTGTCGGCGGTAGAACGCTGTCCTAGGTCTCAATGCATATAACAGTATAAGACTAAACAGTTTATACTCCCCGAATGGGGGTGACATAGCAGATACAGTCTCAATCACATCTAAGATAGAGCATATGAGGAAGATAGATGAAACATAAAATCCAAAAGAGGTACAACAGAGAGGAAATCTAAGTGTCTAAGATACAAACTCAGAAATACATCTCAAAACTCAAATACCGTAATCCACAAAATAAATACAACTCCAGACAACTGAGAATAGCTAACTAAACAACCTCTAATGTGTCTCCTCTAGGCTAGCAGGCACCTCCAAACTATCTGTAAAATTTTGTCAACGTATCCTGTCAGGAAAATGAGCAAGTACAAAACACCAACAGCAGTTCCATGTGAATTGAGAAATACTATAAGAGACAGTAATAATGAAATACAAAACAAAGAATATAGGCAACTTGGGAACCATTCGAAAGCCGAGTTACAACCCTTAAACCAAACAAGGACCGGGGTTGTAACCCTTCTTCCGAACAGAACCTAGTCCCATAACCAAGGTACAGTATGAAAGACAGATAGAGCATATGAGAATGAATCGTAGCATGGTGAAAGTACAGTAAGTAAAGCTGAAACTGGAATATAAGACATGACAAATAAAGTAAAAAGGTGTTTTGAATTATTAGAGTGATATGTGATCGGCTAAAGGGAAGCAAGGCCAAGTTATCCACTTGGCACGGCAATCACGCGGAACCTCCGAAGAGGGCCTCTGAAGAGGGCCATGCCGGCCAACCTGGATAACCGGTAGTGAGGTATCTGCTACACCCTACGTGAGGTGAGGGTGGCGCCAGCAAAACTATGAAATATAAACTCTGAGGCTTTGATCACATAACCCCTAATAATTCCCCCAATATATCCCCCGAATAGTATCACGGATCCGGACATGGCACGTCATGACACGGGGATTCGAGAGCAGGTGATCAGCCTACTCCTAATATGTGTCTATATAAGTACAGGAACACGGAAATATCTCATACCCATATACCAAGAAAGTCCAGGAATAACATCTCATGCCAGGATCCGACGTATACTAGTCCGTGAACTGTCGTGTCAGGAATCAAGTATAACACTACGACTGAATCGGATATAGTAGATATCAAGACAATGAAAACTATCAGTGAATGTACTCGCCTGTGGTCCTGAGCTGATAAGTATAGAGGGTCCAACTGAAGCCACAGAGTCCTATTTAAAGCAACACAGGTTACAAGGTGTTCAAGTTGAAATAAATAAAACTATACTAGCCATCTATATTATTCTAGGTTCTTCTAAGTCAAAACATCTCTAGGTCGACTCCGGTCAACAATCTAGTTAAACTAGGTCAAGTGTTGACTTACAGTTGACTTTGGGTCAACTGGTCAACTCTGGTCAAATAGGATCAATTTCTAGTCTAATATAAAATGTACTTCGTTATTTGTACGTCAAAACTTACGACACGTAAATCGAGATAAGAATATCAATGGTAAGGTTGATAATCTTATTACAGTGATCCACGTGCCCATCTTGTCAATTTCAGCGATGTGAGATCACTGGAATTGAGTGAGCTCAGTTTCGTTGTACATATCCCGAAATACGAACATTATGAATTAATCATTAATTAATTATTACAAGGCTAAACTCAGAGAAACTATCAACAAACATTGTCGGACGATGAAATAAACATCGTCAACGTGTCCAGAATGGTCAAATTAGCTAGGATAGCCTATCCAACGGTCTAATTTGGACACAAGGGCAAAAAGGTAATTTCGGGTCAAAACGGTGTTCGTGTCAGAACCGTTTTGCACCGAAAAACGTGCAAGAAAACAAGTCTATAAAAGATAACAAATTATATGTCCACGAAACCAGAATGTCGATATGAACCTAACGGTATCTCCAGAATTGGATTCCGTTGACCCGATCTCCATTTGGCCCGTTGACCAGAACTTGGGATTCCGGTTTGCACGGAAATGCGTGCCGGAGCCAAAGTTCTCAAAACTCAACAAACTACATGTCAACGAGTCCAGAATGACGATACGAACTCAACGGTATATCCGGAATTGGATTCCGATGAGCCGATCTCAAAATGACCCGTTGGCCCGAATATTGGTGTCTGACTTGCACCGAAATGCGTGTCCGATCCAATGTCCACCAAAACCTAGCAAATTATATGTCAACGAGTCCAGAATGACGATATGAACTCAACGGTATCTCCGGAATTGGATTTCGATGAGCCGGCGTCAAAAAGTCCCGTTGACCCAGAAAGTGGGACCCGCTTTGCACCGAAATGCGTGCTCGGGCCCACGTTCTCCAAATCTAACAAATTTTATATGAAAACATGCCAGAACGACGCCACAAGTCTAATGGTGGTGTCAGAAATGAAATCTGGAGTCCCGTGTTCAAAAATGGAATTTTACAAGTTGGAAATTATGAATTCGGACGGCCAACTTTGGCGTCGAATTCAACCAATCAAACAAGCTCAAACTGAAATAAAATCTAAAGGGGGCAGGAAGAAGGTTATACCAGCTTCGCACCAGAACTGGTAGCACGCCAAACGGAGCTACGGTGGAGGAGATACAAGCTGACGAAGTTGGCCTCGCGAAACTGTCCAAATTTAATACAATTTAAACGGTCAACTTGGTGGCCGGTTTTGATGTATCAAACGATAAAATTAACGGACGAAAATTGACAGAGATGAAGGTGGATATACCGAGATTGCGACGGAGCAAAGAAATTGCCGATCAAACGGTCGGATCTCCGGGAAAATACGCGCGAAGTTGCTGCAACAGGACGCCAAAACGAATCTCATTTCGCGTGCGTCACGATGGGACGTCGTGCAAAACGCACGAATCGCCTATACGTCGCGCTGGAGGAGGAGAGGGCAGACCCAGGGGGTCGCCGGAGGGGCGCCCAGCCTAGGGGGAGGCTACGGCCACGTCGGCGTGGCCGGCGGTGGCGCTCAACCGCGCGTACGCGCGCGCAAAGGACGCGCGCTGCTGCTGTGATGCAGCTACTGCTGCCTGCTGTGCGCGCTGGTGGCACGCGGCGGCGCGGCGCGCCTGGCCCGGCGGAGGCGCGGCGAGGTGGCACGCTGTGCTGCCAGCGGCGAGGTGGTGGTGGCGGTTGTGGCCCGGTGGAGTAGTTGTTGGAGGTGGTGGCGAACGAATGAGATGGAGGAGGAGGAAAGTCGGAGAGGGTCGGCTGTGGGTGGCCGACGGTGGTCGGGACAGGGGTGGTCCGGCCAGGAGTGGAAGGTGGTCGGGAATAATGGTGATGGTGGTGGTGATGGCTTGGTTGCATGGTGAGGGTGGTGGTGAGGTTCTAATGAAGAGGAGGAGGAAGAAGGTGGAGGAGATGGAGAATGGGAGGAGGTGGAAGGAGAGGTTGCTCGGCCTGGCCGGGGGTGGTCCGGCCATGGTGGTCGAGGAGGAGAATGTGGTCGGGAAAAATGGAGGAGTTGGCTGCTGATGTTGTTGTTCTTGATGTATTGTTTGGAAATAAAGGATAGGGAGGAGAGAGAATAGAATAGGATAATGTTGATAAGAATAAATGTGAGAGAGAGAGAAAGGATAAGAGGGAGAGAGGAAAAAGTTACTTTTCCAAACATTTAGGGCCGGCCAAGCATGGGAGTTGGCTGCTAGGGGAAATCAAGGGTTGGGATTAATTGTGAGGGAATCAAAGGCTAGGAATAATAGAGAAGTAGGTTATTCCAAGGGAATTAAATCAATGGAAAATTTTCCCATTAAAATATTAGAAATAGGTAAAATAAGAAATTGATATTTTTGGACAATAAATATGAGGGTGTCCCGATGGAGAAAATCATGGAGCTGGACTGGGCTCGGTGGAGCCGGATTGGACGAAAACTGGACATCGTGCAAAAATCGAATTAAAATATAGACGTTGATGATCATGTGCAAATAAGTAGCACAGGAGGATTCCAATGAATGGGACACAAGTGGCGGACGGATAGTAGGCTCAAAGTGGGCCATGTCCATAGTTGGGGCTGACAGGTTTTGGTCGACAGGGGACCCACAAATCAAGTTAGAAAATGAATGTGACGCCGTGGCGTGAAATAAAATCGGGTCACGCGTCGGGAAAGTTGTGCGAATCAAATGGAGCCCAAGACGACATGTCTGAGTGGGACACAAAGGTCATGGGTGACGAGCGTCCCGAGTAGATCATCAATGAGGAGTTGGTTTCAAGAAACTGACTGGTCTTGCGCTCCCAATTTAAATGTCATGGTAACGCGCTGAAAATGATCAAGAAAAAGAGTGGGAAAAATAAATATCAATCAAATGGTCTAAACCGACCCGAAGTTCAACGAAGCAGAAAGAGCACAAGGGAACAAGTTTGGGTGGGACACCATATACCGTCATGAAGGTAATCGTGTCCACTCCAAAACTCGTGAAGAGGATTTCCATAATTGAACATCCCTGATACTCCAAATATCAATGGCACGGAAAAGTACACTTAAGGAAAAATAATTCAATAAATTATTTAATGAAACCAATAAATCAGAAAATAAAATAAAAATAAAAAAAATAAACCCGAAATTCAGGGTGCTCACAACTCCAGAGGATCTACCGACTCCCCAGCCAGATGGTGGCCACTAGACGGAACCCTGGCAACGAGTGGGTTATTTTTGGCTCTTCTGCTCTATTGTAAAAATATTCTTTTGAGGCGTTTAGCCGACGAGCACCTGTTTAGCTCGATTGCACTTTACTTACTGTCTGCCTACGGGCTGTAACATGATTAACAGATCCTAGGGTTGATCATGTATGACTAAACTCTTGCTAGTCTTAACATTTTGTAACGACTAGCTTCATGATCAGCTGAATATATAATATTTGGGACGCCTTATTATTGTATATTTAATGATCATACCTCTTGTAACATTTACTTACTTGCTTGTGATTGAGACACTAGGCTTGTTCATGACCATAGGAGACTGTTGGCTTGTAGTAAACCCTCATGTATCTAGACAGCCGTGACCGTATAGCGAGGTGGGTTGCACTTCAATATACGTAGCTGGCTATGTCTGTCCCCGCTCTCCAGTATTCTGGTTCTGGGGCGTGACATAGATCGCTTCACGATCTCGTGCTACTATCGTTGAATCATACAACTTAGTTTGGATCATACACATATTTTAGGCGTCCCACCAATATATGTATTTCAGCCAAGCTCAGTTGTAGGATATCGGGACAACTAACAAGCTCCACTTAAATCCTCAAGCATCCATCGGCCCGTACTCGACTTAGTCACATCTTAGTGCCTATTCCCAAAATACTCTTCGTATGCATCATTCCATAACATGCGATCATCTTTCAACATCTTGCGCATAACTTAATTCAAAACTGTTACTTCAATCTCATAAGTCTCTCGCTGACCACATAACACTCGCATTGCATCAAGTCATTGCGCATCAGATCGCAACAATTCTCCGCAACGCCTATTCGCCCAACCGTTTTCTATCTCTCACATAACTCAAGTATTTCATCCAATCCTTCATAACATTTATCCTTAACGACATGGACTACGTCCACATGTCTCAAATTCCTTTGCCTACAATCCATACTAAGTCTCGCACACAACTATCTCAACACGATCCACGTTCTCGAACTACTCGCGCATCGCGTCTGGGGCTACCCCCGCTAGATAACTTATCCAGACATTGTGCTTAATCTTTTTCGACACACAAGAGGTCAACTTGAGCCTACGATGCTCAAAGGCAGCTATCTTTCCGACCCAAGGTCTCTTACGATACGCCCATCTCCTACTCTCGACTGAGTACGAATCCTTTACTCAATTCTCGAATCAATCCCGACTAGTTCATTTCATAACATCGATCGTGCGCCCAACACATACATAGCCTAACCGTTACTCAAATCGATCTACGACACACTCTTAGGGTCGTTCTACTATCCGTCGCTCTCGCACATTGCAGAATCCTTGCAATCGCCTTACCGCATCGCTATGCTAAGCACGTTCCTCAACATATACTCGATCATTCCTTATCTTCAATAAAATTCCTTATGCGACTTCTTTAGGGTCATCCTATGGGACTTCAATATTTACTTGATTTGGCGGTCAAGTCTTCTAGGGTCATCTGTCCCGAAACTACGCTCGATAATTGAAGATCATCAACGAGGGACAGTTACAACGAACCATGCTATATCCTATCGCGGAGCCAAATCAATTTCCGACACTTCCTATGGAACTTTACCCAATCCGATATACCAATCCATAATTTCCCTACTCCTGTGAAACTGATGCGCCGATAACTACTCGAATCACTTATGCACATTGCACGCCATTACTACTCGAATCACTCATATATTACCGTCGACTATCTCTGCTAGTCGTATGACATCTAATCGTCTCAGGTCCGAATTTACCTATCTGTAATCACAGTCCGACACATTCCATACTCCTCGAAACAATCCTCGAACAACTTTCGCATTAAACCACAAGTCCATATCAAATTTGCCATGCCTCGCAAGTTCGATCATCCCCGCTGGATGAATCACCATACCAGCGCTCACGCGGAATGATCGCCCTAATTTGGCGTGACGCATGTGCGATGCTAGAGTTACACTCGCATAAGACAAGAATGTCAACATTGTGGTTATCTTCGAAACAATCAAGCACTTTCATTTTCATTCAAGCAATATCCATCGACTCTCAAATTCTCCGAAGCGTTTCTACCGTTATCATCCAAACTGCCATCAACTTAACTTGCATCTTATTCATCCAACAACAATGCTCAACATAATTTTCGTTCATTCGATCAGAGTATCCCCGAGTTATTGCATATCGTCTTTGATACGGCTCAATACCATCGTCGATATGCATAACTTGAACAACTTCCTTTCTCATAAGCTCAAATTCGTTGCAATCACTGTCATTATCCGAACTCGAATACGAATCAAGTCTTGCACACATCCAGATTCATTCGTTATAACTAACTATCAAAATTGCGACACCATTTCCAATTCACATATTCATTCTCATATCCCTAGCTCGCAATTCCAAATCGTGCTATCGACTCATCGCACTAACCCATATTCGTTCGCACGATTTTTCCGTACCTACTCAATACGTTTCGAAGAAGTCGTCGTACTAACTCAACATAAGTCCGACCGGGTCGACTATTTCCTCAACGTAACATTCCTTCGCTATGCTCGGCCTATCGTTCAACTTAAACTTAACGAATCCTCGCCCGACGTATCATCTATAACTATGACTTCGCACATACTCGTTCAACTCAATTCATCAAAGCATACTAGCATCGACTTCTATCAAGTCATTTCCACTCGAGTCTCGGTACTATTCCGTTCGTTGAGGACAAACGTATCGTAACAACACAATCGTCTCGATGTAACCTATCGTAAGTCACCAACCGGCTTCACATAGCTTATCGCTAAGTGGTATTCTATATACCACTCAGGATCGAGCCTATCGTTATCGACACCATACTTCGCTACACTTATCGCATAATTGGTATTGCATATACCACTCGGAATTGAGTCATTACTCGACATCACACTTTGCATAGGTCCGACTTCTATCTCAACTTAACCGTCCCGTATGGCGATCCTTCCGATCCCAGCTCTAACGTTAGCTCAAGTCTGATATACATTCAATCTAACCGTACCATGGTGATCATTTTGATAACACCCGCAACATTTGCTTATTCAAAGCTCAACGCGAATACGGCCAACATAAACGTTCGCCTACACAACTCGACTTAGCGACCAACTCAACTCGTACAATCGCATCCGCGATCTTCGAATTCTGTTCGTTGCAGCTCGTACAACAACTTAGTCTCGATACTTAAGGTCTTTACTCAATCTCGCACAACATATCGCTATCCATCCACATAGCCATATAACACGCATCATACCATATCGACTCGTTGTACCGATACAACGAACGATTCACGACTTGCTGCACTCCGTGCAACCAACAACACATAACCGTTCGCATAGCACATAACACGCATCGTCTCACATATCGATCCGTTGCACTTCGTGCAACCAACAACACATATCTCCTCGCACTTCGTGCGACCGATAACACATAGCTCCTCGCACTTCGTGCGACCGACAACACATATTGCTGCACTTCATGCAACCAACATCACCATATTCATTGCACTTCGTGCGACCAATATTCCATAACTCGTTGCACTTCGTGCAAACATCCCATAACTCGTTGCACTTCGTGAACAAACACTCTCCGATGGTACCGGAGATAGCGTGATAGTCACGACATACTTATGGAGACGTACGCACTTATATAGACTTATTGTATGGAACATCCAATGTAGCGTCGAGCAGTCCATGAGCCATACGGTTGCGAAAACAACTTAGAGTCAACTGAATTCGATAGCGAAGCAACTGAGGGTCAAAGAGATTCGCGTACGGTCCAAAGGATGGAACAACTTGATACCAATTTGTCACGCCGACCCGGGAAATCGATCGTCCTCGCTAGATTTAACCCGAATCATCGTCCTCGCTGGGGCGTGATGCCGCACGAGCCTGGAGTTGCGCTCGTGCAAGGCAAGATAACAGGTTCACATAGAACTATCTCAAATCGATAACATAAGCAGCAAGGAAACAAGTAAAACATAAGAATCTCTTTTATTCATATTGAACTGAAGGTTACAAAGGCTCTGAATAGCCCAACATAAAATGCCAATTGGCTACAACACTCATGATCTCTCTAGCTCACAAAGGATTACATTGTTCCATACATTGCCTCTGTATAGCCACCAAGTAGTCTCGGCCGAACATCTCCATGTCGCAAGTCCGAACGCATATGCGGTAGCTTTCTTGAATGCCAATGACTCCATGCTCGGCACGTCCAAGCCAAGCTCCGCCCGAGCCGATCATA
Organism: Iris pallida; assembly: GCA_029216955.1. Taxonomy (NCBI): domain Eukaryota; kingdom Viridiplantae; phylum Streptophyta; class Magnoliopsida; order Asparagales; family Iridaceae; genus Iris; species Iris pallida. The sequence continues at coordinate 1,476,231 of JANAVB010009598.1, forward strand.
ACCTGAGCCTGCACATAAACTAGTGGGGTAGTGCTTTCGTCCTCGTTTCGCACTGATCAAGACCCGCTCGCACCCAAACCAAACACTTAATCATTTAGTGAGCATACATCTTAATTTGGTGATCTTTCTATTTAGCCTTAGGATCGATTTCATGGTAATACTTAAACATAGCACGTATCATAAATATGTCCTATGCCGTATTCCTGCAGCAGATACAGTTAGACATAATATGAAACATAAAATAGTGTTCGTGCTCATCTCCATCCATTTCCTTAGCCTTCATTGGTTAGAACTTAACATAAGCAAACATACGATTCGTATCAACCGACCAATCATAAACGTAAACATATGCATAATGGGTGGCAGGCTACGCCTGCACCCAGCTCTCATCTCAGTCCACGGCCCTAACTATATGAAGGTTACGGTATTTCGTACCGTAATGGACTTGGCAGCTCTTATGTGTAAGCCTACAATCGCTTCGATACAGGTTGCTAGCCAGCATCCGAAGGATCCCAAACTTACGGATATCATAGCTTATCAAGCATGGACGGGACGGTCGCGCAATCGTCCGATGTTGTGCACCATAAATACCACAATAATTTCCTCCTAGGCCGAACGGTCCCGGCGCCCCGCGTAACCGTTCGAGGAAGCGTACCGTGCACGGGCCATCCGAGTCCATTAACCATGCAATACGTACCAAATCATACAATCTATAGCATACCCAATCTCGTATTCCAAACATAGTCTCGCACATAACGGTTTCCCGTACCATAAACGATTTCCCGTGCCATAAACATAATCCACCATTATAGGGGAGCTCCGCGGCGTTATGCCCCAACACATCCATTAATGCACGATGCCCAACGGCTAGTCATTCGTAGCTTAAGTGCACAAAGGCATGCTCAGCACCATTATCAATGTTCTACGCCTAGAGTTCAATGTTCTCGGAGCCGTGTACATGATGCACATCTCATTATCATCTTTCAATGTTCTACCATCATTGCCTACTGCGACTCGTGCACTCGATGCCGTTATTTCAATTGTTCAATTGTTCAATGTTCTATCTTAGTGTTCGACATACTTAGACCTTTCGTCGCCGAGCCACGCTCGCTTACTCGATAACATCTTACGCATATGATACGTTTTATTAGACTGAAGGAATAGGAAGAGAGAGTCAAGAACCCGCCCACCTTAAGCCGATATGCCTTGTCGTTTCGTCGAGTTGAAGCGGCTCGCTTCCATAATTGGTCGCATAGCTAACTCTCGGACTTAGCCATTCTTTGAACTACTCGGTTGATTTGGCCTATCGTGCCTATGCCACAATCCGTCGCAAGGCTGTGATTTGGTTTTGCGGACACTTCATTGCATAAGGCAAAATGCCGAACCTCTTATCGTCCAGCGTAGAAGCATAGCCTGCACACCAGATCAACCAAAATCAGCACTTGCTCAAACGAGGACTTATCCTTTGCATCGATTCGATTCATAGATTCCAATTGACTCAAAGCTTACCTTTGGCCAACGCAACACTTGCATCGATTCACATCGATACCCCATCGGGTCAACGCAACTCTTCGAGTCAACGACTCATCGTAATGCACCGTGCAGAGTGGGGCATTACAATTAGTCACTTGGACTAGGTCATCTTAGGGTTAGGGTTGAGTGAACCAACACCCACCTATATAAAATTCTCTTTCCTCTCTCTCGTTCTCCCCATTACTCCCATTCATTTTCTTCAATCAACCCATAGGCAAGTACATCTTAACTAATGGGGGAGACCAACATTGCTCATTTTATTTCTTTGATTTCTTTCACTTATTTTTAGTATAATATGCATCTTTACATTCTCTGTAGTTCTTGGTAATTTCGATTTAAGGACTATTTTAGTGAAGATCTAAAGTTTCAAACTAGGATTTTATTTGATTTTGAGGGAATAATATAGTAAAAAAATATTTTCGAAAAGTAGTTGTTCATGTTATAGACAATTCGATTTCATACAATTTTGTCTTTTGTTTTGCCGGATTTCAAGTTCTAGAAAAGCAAGTTATGGCCATGACAGTTTTTGATTCTTCCATGGCTAGCTAAACTTGATTTGGGATGATAATGTATGCGCGCAATGGCCCATACGGCAGAGATGCCAAGTGGCGTAAGGAAGCTTGTCACATATTTCCCTTGACAGTGGACATGCTGTGCACATAGGCTTCCTAAGCGCACAAAGGTCATGCACCTTCTTGTTATCACGCCCCGATTCCGTATAATCGATAGTCCCTCCGGGCGTGATGTCGTACGAACCTAAGTTACGATCGCACAAGGCATAGTCATAAGGTTATCCGAAAACACAAGAACAAGAGAATGCGCAGAGTAAATTTAACACATTTTATAGAAGAAAGCTTAAGCTTTATTGATAATGAACATCATATTACAGACTCGATACAAGGTACCGCACGGGCTAAATTGACTCCATTACAAAATGAACATCGATAAGATAGCCGTTCTATACATCGTACCCCTTATACAACCAAAGTATGCAGACACCTGGGATAGGGGAGAGTCGAGACATCTCAGCTTCGACAGTTGTAGAGTCTTCAAAAGAGATTGAGTCAAGGCTTTGTACGTACGGACGAAGCTTCAAAACACGAGCACTGCCTTCAGTCACGCGGCACACTCCTCGGATTTATAGCACCTGTGGAGAGCGAGGATCAGTACAATCAACGTGTACTGACGAGCTAATATTTTCCATACTCTCATTTGGTTGAGAATTAGAAAACATACAACTTGTATTAGTGATCTTTCTAATCATCCTAGTCAGTTTCATGCAAGCAGTTTGATGGAACATAAATAAGGAGAATTTATGCTAGAAACATATCTACGCATAGCGTAATGTACAACATAATGACTACCATGTTCTTCCCTGTCATATTGCATAACATAAGTGTAAGTCCTGAATTTAGTTATTATTTAAATTAGGTTTTAAAAGTCCAAATAATTATTTTAGCCTTAAAATAATTTATTATAATTTTAGGAATTTTCTAGAATTTTTAAATAATTTTTAAATGGTTTTAAACCTTAAAATATCATTTTGCAATTATTTAAATTATTTTATAACATTTTGTAATTTATTAAATTATTTTAAGTTGGTTTGCAATATTTATTTTGTTTGTGCAAATTTGAATTTGCATAGAACAACAGGGGGGGCTAATTGCAAATCTAGAAATTGCACTTACCTAAGGTGGTGGGGGTTTTGTGTAATTTACAAATCATGAGGGGGGGTTCTGCAAATCTCACTGACCACCGCCTTCGTCTGTATTTTTCCCGGCCGCTTTCACCGAAACCCTAACCCTAATTCCTAAAATTCAGCCATAAACCCTAATCTAAACTCGATCCAGTCCTATAAATAGGTCCTCGATCGAAACCCTAACCATATTCTTCTCCCTGACAACCCAGTCGCCTCTCTACTAAAATACCCCAACCATCGCGAAAACCTAGATCTACTGTGGCCGCCGCCTTAGCCAACGCTAACGTCTCCGACACGCCAAAGAGTTTGCCTCGACGAGACGAACGCCATCCCTATTTTTCTACGGCCATCCCGATGTCTCATCCGTCGCACAGCAGCCCGAACGCCAACCATCGCCGGACACGTACGTGTCATTTCACCTCAGCTTCGACTCTGTATCTCGTTTTCACATACCCTGTGTCGCCTCGTGTCATGGAGGGCGGTGTGGCTTGGACAGGAAGACTCGTGTCAGAACGGGGTATTCGTCTCGGACAAAGACTCGTGTCATATATAATCGTTTCGTGTCCTTAACTGTCAGGATAAGAAACTTTGGTTTTTGATTTCGGGTTTGATTTAATATTAAGGGTTTAAAACCCGCACAGTAATGGGTTTACAGTATTCGGGTTTACTGTTTATATGGGTCGGGTTCAGGCCCAATGGGTTGGCTTGGTTTTGTTTATTAGATATATATATATATATATATATATATTATATATATATATATATATATATATATATATAATATATATATATCTAATATATATCTAATATTATATATAGATGTATTTATATTTTTTTTTATATATAATTTATATATATATCTATATATATATATATATAATATATATATATATATTATATATATTATATATATAGATATATATATTATATGTTAATCTATATATATATATTATATATACTGTTTAAAATATATAAATAAACTGTTTATATATATATTTTATATATATTACCTTTTATATATAGATATATATATATATATATATATATATATATATATAATATATATATATATATATATATATTATATATATATACATAACATGCATGTTTATGTACTAAATTATATATATAGATATATATATATATAATATATATATATTACTTATGCATGTTTATGTACTAAATTATATATATATGTACTTCTATATGTTATATGATTTGTGCTATATTTATATGTGTAAATTACATGTTATTTTATTATTTAATTTTATGGCTAGTATATTTTACTACATTAAAATATATTTTATAATATTTTAATATTCATATGTCTATATATTTAAAATTCATATTTTTATATATTCTGATTGATTATGGCCATTTGAGTCCAGAACTAGCATGGGTTCTGTGGACTTAAATTAGTCTACATACATTCAAGACCTGTACGAGTCATATCGGACTTGATTCATGGCTTTGGGTTCCGTATATGGACTTCGGTTCAATTTCATATACGTGGATAAAATATTAAATAGTTAATTATTTTTTCAAAAATTGTAACTTGCTGCATTTGAATTTTTATATGTAATTTAAGTGCTGTAAAAATCTGGGAAAATATGTATTTAAATACTATGTTAATTTATCTAATTTAATATATTTTTCCAGGATTTAATTAGTACATTTAAAAAATTAGTATAAATTTCTATAATTAACAAGGATCATTTTAGTACTTTATTTCATATATATTGGAGCTTTTGACTATCTTAATAATTGTTGGAACATAGTGTACAATCTGATTTAATAATTAAATAATTGTATCTTGTAAAGTTATGTGTAATTTTGGGATATTTTAGTGTTGGGACCTTACCCTACCTTAGTATAGAGATCCTAGGAAGTTGGTTTAGGTATTGTGTCACCCCACATTGGTCTTCAATGCTAAAGTCATCACTTGGCTAGGTATTCAGTTAGAAATTCGTGTTACACCACAAGTGTCCTAGTATTTAGCTTAGTATAAAAACTAAGTTTGTATATCCTTTTTACAGTGATGGGACAACGGATATCTATAGCTTCATATACATACCCTTGTTTTGCACAAGGCAAGTACCCCTACAAACTTTATTTACTGCATGTGATAATAATTGTGAATGAATTGTATTAAAATACTGTTTCTTAAACTGCAAGTCATAATTTTACCTGTTTTAAGCTACCCTTGTATCTCTCACATATTAAAACTTGGGTTAGGGGAAACTGATAGTTGAGTACGTGATCATGCCCCCTTCTTCCGTACGTATGTACTGAGCAAGGTCGATTTTATATGCATACCTTGTCGTAGGCTATTATCCCGCATTTCTGTACGTATGTACACCTACGCTTGTTCACTTGTACGTACGTACATTTTATTACTTGTAGACTTGTACATCGGTACATTTTATACCTATTGACGATCACGTGCCTGCTCCAGTTTTAAATATTACATGTACATCTGTCGCCATGACAAATGTATCCTTGACATGATAGATTATGATATGCCATGATTTCCTGTTATTACATCTCTGTTTCATGCTCCGTATATTTAGTTTGTAGAATCAGTACTTGCTCCGTCCTGACAGGATAACGTTGTAGGTATACTTACCAAGGAGGAGTTGCTATGTGATTCGTATTATGGGGTCGCCATCGAGGATCAGGCTTTACCCTACGAGGATGTACCTGCGGGAAAACTCATATAGTTTGTTTAGTTGCTCGGGACCTTTTGAGAGCAGACATGTTTTAGACTATATATTTTTGTTACTGGACCTGTATCCAGTTTTATATTTTGGCTGTGTATTTGGAACATATTCATATACTAGATGATTTTGTGTTTGTGATGTTTTAACCCAATATGACAAATAGAACTGTTAGCACACTTTGATCTTGTATTATTTATTTTAGAACAGATTACTACGTTTTATTCTTAAGCGTAGGTTGGACATGACTCGGCCCGGCCCAATAATTTGGGTAGCGGGTCGTGACAATAAGTTTAACTAGTACATAATTACGGAGGTCGTTGGCATGAAAACCATTATGGACGTATCTTGGTTTAGACGATATGTGTTCAACGCGGGTAGAGAGCCCCATTGAAGGAGCATCAAATATCCGCGGTATAATCCAGAATAGATATCGTGTTTCTTCCTAGGCTGGATGGGTCCCGTGGCCCCAGAATACCGTCCGAATAAACAATCGCCCTTGTATACAAGTTGTCCATGACCGTACTACGTTAACGAGTGATTTAAGGCAGGTTTTATGGTATCGTTGCGACAAATTTATAATTGATTCATTTCTTAATTTTTAGATAGAGGGTCGAGGTAAAGGAGGTCAGCCACTCACCTTGATTTCTGTTCGAGGCGAGAGATTTGTTGATCGCGCTAGACGTCGCCTACGCGATTACCTGAAATCGTACAAGTAACTGATTAGAATACTGTATTATTCAAGGAGTTCGATATGTAAATGCGAGTTCGAAATGCAAGCCATAAAAAAATTTACAAAAAAAATTTACGAAAATGCATTCAGAAAACCAAAGACAAAACCAAAGCAAGTACGGCGTAAAAAACAGAGCAACGGGAGGTCTCTTCCGACTCAGCCGCATAGTCTATTCTCGAGGTGCAACTCGCTGAATATGGGATTTGATTCCGAAAAAGCCTTTACATAACGAAAAAAGGATCTTAATTCAATCATTCCCGTTCGACCGATTCGATCGATCCCGACCAAATCGATAGCGATAGTGTTCCTTTCTCACGTACCCCGTAGACGAAGAACGGGGCACGATGTAGGGACAGAGCACTACACCATAACCAACTAAGAAAAAGTTTTATCCTCGAAACTTAAGAAAAGAACCTACGCTAGGAAAATAGAGAAATGAACTTTTCCCTCATCTCTGACTCCAGTTCCCAGGTCGACTCTTCGACCGCATGGTTCTTCTAGAGCACGCGAACGAGAGGGATGGCAGGATTTTGGAGCAATTTATCCTTACGCTCTACGATTTGCACAGGCTCTTCAACATATGATAAGTCTGCCTGCAGATTCAGCTGAACAAAGTCTACCATGTGGCTCGGATCATGCACGTACTTTTCCAACTGAGAGACACGAAATACATTGTACACATACGACAGTGGTTACGGTAAAGCAATTTGGTAAGCTACTAGGATGACTCGCTTCAATATCTCGAAAGGACCGACAAATCTTGGACTCAACTTTCCCTTAGCTCCAAATCTCATGACTCCACGCATAGGTGTGACTTTCAGAAACACGTGATCGCCCTCCAGGAATTCAAGGGCTCATCGGTGTATGTCAGCGTAGCTCTTCCGCTGACTCGGTGCTATCTTCAATCTCTCTCGTATCAGTTTAAATTTTTGTACGGTCTGCTCCACCAGCTCTGGGCCAAGTATTTGTCGTTTCCCGACTTCATCCCAGCAAATGGACGATCTGCACTTTCGGCCATACAAAGCTTCATACGACGTCATTTGGATGTTGGACTAGTAGCTGTTGTTATATGCAAATTTGGCCAGTGGTAGATGAACGTCCCAGCTTGACTTCAAGTCGATCGCACAGAGTCGTAACATGTCTTCGAGAATCTGGTTCACCCATTTTGTTTGGCCGTCGGTCTGAGGATGATAAGTTGAGCTAAAATTCAAGTTGGTCTCCAATGCTGAGTGAAGGCTACACCAGAAACATGACACAAACCCTCTATCCCGATCTGAGATAGATACTAGGATACCGTAAAGTCAAACTATTTTATCAAGATATATCTGAGCAAGGCGGTCGATGCTCCAAGTGACTTTAATGGCAATAAAGTATGCTGACTTGGTTAATCGATCGACGATCGATGACCCAGACGGCATCGTTCCCTCGTGGCGTCTTCGGCAGACCAACAACAAAGTTCATAGTGACATAATCCTACTTCCACTCTGGAATGGCAAGGTTCTGCATCTTCCGCCTGGTTGTTGGTGCTCAGCTTTAACTTGCTGACAGTCCATACACTATGACACAAAGAGCGCCACATCCCTCTTCATGCCGTGCCACCAAAAGACAACGCGAAGGTCCTATACATCTTGGTGCTACCAGGATGCAAAGAATATTATGCATAATGCGCCTCCGATATTATCTCCTTTCTAAGTTCTGCGTCATCCGGAACACATAGCCGACCTTTCACTCGCAATGCTCCCAACTCGTCCACTGTAAAGTCAGAGCCTTTCCCATGGATATCAGCTTCCGTATCTTCTCCAGGTAGGGATCGTCCTTCTGAGCAGACTTGATTTTCTCCAATAGGCTCGGTTCTAGCCGCAGTTGTGCCAGCTGTGCGCCTACAAATCGAACTCGGAGTTCTATGCTCATTCCTTCCAAGTCATACAGCAGTCGACTATTGATGAATAGTGAAGCTATGTACTTTCGACTCAACGCATCTGCCACAACATTCCCCTTACCCGACGTATAGTCGATCGACAAGTCGTAGTCTTTAATCAGTTCCAGCCATCGCCTCTGCCGTAAATTCAGTTCTTATGCGTGAAGAGATACTTGAGCCTCTTGTGGTTCGTATAAATCCTGCACGCCATGCCATAAAGATAGTGACGTCACAGCTTCAATGCAAACAAAATTGCCGCTAATTCTAGGTCATGAGTGGGATAGTTCTTTTCATACGGCTTGAGCTGTCTTGAAGCAAAAGATATCACCTTGTCCTGCTGCATGAACACACACCCCAAACTCTGGCCAGAAGTATCGCTGAAGATTTAAAATCCCTCGGTCTCTTCCAGAAGAGCGAGTATCGGGGCCGAAACGAGCCGCTGTTTTAGCTCCTTGAATGAAGCTTCACAGTCGTCTGACCACACGAATGCAACTCCCTTTTGGGTGAGGCGAGTCAAGGGCGATGCGATCTTCGCGAAGTCTTTCACGAAGCGTCTATAGTATCCCGCCAAACCTAGGAAGCTTCGAACTTTACTGACAGACGGGCCATTTCCAATCAACAACCGCCTCAACTTTTTTCGGATCAACTGAAATGCCTTCAACAGAGATGATATGCCCAAGAAAAGATATGTTATTCAGCCAGAACTCACATTTGCTCCTCTTCACAAACAAACTATATCTCAGAGGGTCTGTGTCCCTCCTCGTTTCTGAAATACGTAAATTATTGATTTTTCTGTATGTGGTATCTGGCACCTGTATCTTGATTGTATGTATCATGTATTTGTAATTGGCCATGGCATGGAACAGTATCTCGTTGCGGATTAGTGTGCCACCCCTTGTCCTTGTCTGGTTGTAGGCGTGGTTCACTCCGATGATAAGATATCTGAACCATGTTGTGGTTAGAATTTTATTTAAATAAAATCTAATTAGTTGTATCATGTAGCATTTAACATGTCATTAGTCATATTGTTTAGAGCATGCTTAAGATTAGGGTTTCTTTGAGTCAACCCAACCACTATATATTTTCTTTCTCACTTCTCTCTCCTCATTCACTTTTCATTTCATTTTTTCCTCCAACCAACATTTAGGCAAGTACACCTTGCACTAAATGGAGAGATTCTTGTATTTTTCATTTTTGGTTTTTTTTCTTTTGATATGATTTGTCTATATTGTTCTTCTTATCATCCTCTACAAGTTTAGTTCTTGAAGTTTTTGATTTTAATGGCCAGTTTTGTGTAGATCTAAGTTTCTAAAATTAGGGTTTTATGGATTTTGTGGTTTTGATCTGTCAAACTTTCTTATTTCAAAAATTACTTGTTCCATGTTGTAGGGAATTCAATCCTACCCAATTTTGGCTTTTGAACCGCTGGATTTCGACTTCATATGAGGAAGTTACGCCATTTTCTTGTTTATGGGTTTCCTACACCTTTTGGTGCTGTCGGCTACAGTGACGCGCGCAGTGATTTCGCTGCCGCGTGCCCGCGTGCCGTTCTTGCGCGCAACGTGCGTCGTGGGCAATTTAGCCCGCGCGCAATGCGCAACTTGCGCGGCCGTGCGCCCGCGCGTCGTGCTTACGCGCATCGTACCCCTTGGGCGATTTTGCCCGCGCACAATGCGCAACTTTGCACGGCCGCGTGCCCGCACGTCGTACTTGAGCACAACGTGCGCCGTAGGCGATTTTGCCCCCGCAATGTGCAACTTGCGCAGCCTCGCCCCCGCATGATTTTTTATCTCGCAACGTGCGCCGTGCTTGGGCACAACGTGCGTCGTGGGCAGTTTTGCTCGCACAACTTGCGCAGGTCACTCCAAATGACTGTTTTTGCCTTTTGTGCTGTTTTGTAGCTAAAATCTTAAAAAACTCAAAACATGAAAGTTGTAGATCTTTGTCTTGGCCTCAAGAATCTTCATGTCTCACTTTAACTAGAATTCATATGTGACATTTATGTCACGAGGGGTCCATGTGACTTTCCGACTTGACCGTGTTCCTGATTTGATTAACTGTATACGTGCTGGTACCTATTCTAAGTGTGTATTGAGATACAATTATTTGCACTGCGGTGCTATTTAATGAGTGCACTGAGGTGTGACTCTACGTGCTAAGTGATCATTCGTGTTATATGTCAATACATGTGTACCTTCTAACACAGTCATGGTAATTGGTCAGTAATAGTGTCGTGGTATATTGATTGTTGTTTGATGCATTACACTAAGCATGGACTTAGATTTGGGACTCCTTGAGCCGATGTGGATTCATACTTAGGGTACACGTACTATGGTACGACATAGGAGGATGACCATGTGACCACGACATGTAATTCCAAGATTAAGATAGGGTTAATCTAAGCAACTTAAATCGGTAGAAGCATTGGGAGGGAACAGAATCTCGAGATCGTACGTCACCAGCCACCCCAGGTCCTGTCCTGACGTGTCGGGTTGGTCGCCACGGATACAGTTTCATCCGCCTGTAGTGGATGACTATATCCGACTCCTACGTGCTATGTGTTATATGTTTTAGCACAGTGGCCTTACGAGGGACCGGTGCATAATCAAAGTGCTACGTGTATATATTATATAAAATATATATATATATATATATATATATATATATATATATATATAATGGATTGGCTATCCCTCCTTGGATGCGATACGATCTGAGGATTCCTATATTGCATTACAGGGATAATCCAGACAAATCATAGAAAGTCGTAGGATTGATTGGCTGCTTGTAAGCCGACTTGTTTGTGATATATTTTCTTCTGTTAGCAACTGAGAAACATGGACTATCGTGGTGGTCCAACCCATGTCCTTGTTTGGTTGTTGGATTGGGCTATTGTACTGCGATAGGCTGTGGACCGAAGTTGCGATCAGAAGACCTTCACCTATCTATGGTTATAGGATATATCTCATCTCGGTACGATATTGGCACCATTTGTCCTTGTTTGGTTGTAAGGTTGTCGTATTATCTCGATGATATAGTATAAGCCTATAACTCTTGAATCAGGTCTTAATTTACTCATTGGGTTTTGTCTTATTCATTATGTGCTCCCTTGTGGTACTTGCTATTCGGGGCCTGACCCCGCTGATTTTTTGGCCAGATATCGTAGTAGCGCCAGAGGATTCAGCCTTCTACCCAACAATGGTGCACACCAGGAGTATGGGCGCCAGGGACCTTGAGTGGGTTTCTTCTTCACTACTCTGATACCTTCTATTTTGTAATTAGCATTTAGCCACCGGCACCTATTTAGCCGGCAGTTCTGGACATTTAGTTCCTCACATAATTGTAATTAAATCAGACTGCAGCTGACTATAGTTATGTACTATTGACTCTCGTGTAACGCCCCACAACCAGAATACTGGAGAGCGGGGGCATACATAGCCAGCTATGTATAATGAAATAGAATCCACCTCAATATACGGTCACGGCTGTCTAGATATATGAGGGTTTAACTACAATCCATCAGTCTCCTGTGGTCACTAACAAGCCTAAATGTTTCAATCTCAAGCAAGCAAGAAAAGTTACAAGATGTAACATCACCAAATATACAATAGTAAGGCGTCCCAAATATTACATATTCAGCTGATCATGAAGCTAGTCGTTACAAAATATGAGGACTAGCAAGAGTTTAGTCATATATGATCAACCCTAGGATCTGTCAATCATGTTACAGCCCGTAGGCAGACAGTAATAAGGTATGCAATACGAGCTAACAGGTGCTCGTCGGCTAAACGCCTCAAAATAAGAATTTTACAATAGAGTAGGAGAGCCAAAAATAAAGCCACTCGTTGCCTTGGTTACGCCTGGTGGTCACCATCGGGCTGAAAAGTCGGTAGATCCTCTGGAGCTGCTCCAAAATCTGGCCATACAAAAATAGCTGGATCAGACCCCAGAAAGAGCAAGTGCCACAAAGGAGGCTTCACTTAAGAACTAAAACCAGTATATCATAAATAAATATTAAAAGTAGTTACAAAGGAGCTTGATAATAAAAGAATAACAACAGTCATAATAGAGTACGAGGGAACCATTCAAGTAGCCAGGTCACAACCCTTAAACCAAACAAGGACCGGGGTTGTAACCCTTCACCTGAACAGAACTCTACCTCCAAATCTTGTTGGTAAAGTAAAACACAACAAGCATGACATGGGGTGCAATAAGACAATAAACGAAGAGATGACTCAAAACTATTCCGGGAGCCAGGTTACAACCCTTAAACCAAACAAGGACCGGGGTTGTAATCCTTCACCTGAACAGAACTTAGCTTCTGATATTTATTGTTAAAAGTGACAGTCATGCGATCAAGCCTGCAATAATCGAGCACTGAAACTACACTATACAATCGCTCCCGGCCAATCAGTGACTACGGCTTTCTATATTAGCTAACAAGGGTTATCACAAGCCTTAGTTACTAGCAATATGCAGTGAGATGTTCCTCCAGCCACAAGACCTGCAGCTAATCCAGGTTATCCATGCGACTTGGATTCATTTAAGCAATGCCTCGTTATTTTCCATATATCAGTAAATCTAGACTTGTGCCCTACTCGTCGGCAGGCTGCAAGTCCAACAATGGTGGCCGGGATAACGGGATCGCCTGTAACTGGGAAAATCTCTCATAACTACTGAATTATTCTAGTTATTAGCCTTAGCCATTTACAGTAGGTACCCCTGACCATGGTACTCAGGGATACCTGTCCTAGATATGATGCAAACATTACTGGTTTAATTGTACAAACACAATCATCTACGGTGTCCAGGCCATTCAATCTTGTCATGACATGCTAGCCGTCGCAACAGCCTACGAGATATATATATCATGTCATGTTCACTGCCAGGAGTGTGCCACGACGGGCCACTATCATATCATGTTATTTGTCAAAGTGCACCACAACGGGTCACCATCGTGTCATGGAACATATTTAAATTAATATGGCACAAGCATACATGTAGTAATTAAATATTAGCAGGGGCAAAGGCTGTGGATGAATCATGCGGCTCAGAAAAACTTTGCCGCATGAAATTGCCATGCGGCCAGCCAATAAATGTTCATACGGCCATACAAGCAAATCTATGCGGCCACGCAACTAAATAGCTAAGGCCATGCGGCCACGCAATTAAATGGCAAAGCAGTCATGCAACTGAATTGGCCATATGCGGCCAACAAATAATTCCATGCGGCCAACATATAGATTGGCCATATAAGCAAATGCTAAATGCATGCAAGCAATTGCATGCATTTGCATGCAATTAATTGAAAGGCTATGCGGCTCAAGCAAGCAACTAATGGCCATGTGGCCAAAATATATAAGCATGCAAGCAAATGCTTGCAAAGGCCATACGGCTATTAGAGCAATTGGCCATATGCGGCCAGCTAATACTTGCATATGCGGCCAGCAAATAATGGGCCATATACGGCCAGCAAGAAAATTGGCTATACGCGGCCAGCAAAAATGGAGGGGGAGCATTATGCAGCCAAGGCGAATGGCAATGCATGCAAGGGCCAAAGTAAAACAATTAAATAAATGGCCCCATACAAATGCATGCAAGCAACCAGTAAACAAGTAATTAATTGGCCCCATGCCATACAAATATTGGAGGGGGGCATATGCGGCCATAGCTAGGAAATGCTCATGCGGCCAATGCTAATACATGTGGCCACTAAACAGAGCTAACACATGCGGCCAAGCAAATATTGGAGGGGGGCATATACGGCCAGAGCTAATACATGCGGCCACAAGTACAATTAATGACTTCCACAGAGAATATGTCCATGGAAAATACCATGGCCTCCATGCTCTACCAAACAACAATAGGAACCCAAATCCAGACTCCCGTAGGTCAAATTTGGGTAAAATAGAATTTTCTACAACATGGAACCATCAAGTAACAAAAATTATGCAGGGTTGATAGCTCAAAACTCGTGAAAACTGAAAGTACAATACAGCTAGATTTACAAGAAATTAATCACGGAAATAAAAAATGCTAAGTACTAAAGTGGGTTAGAAACACATGAGGAAGACAGTGGAACAATAAAAATGGAATTCCTCCATGAAGCAAGATGCACTTGCCTAAACCTTCCTGGTAGGTGGAGAGAATTAATAGAGGAATAAAAAGAAGTGAATGAGGAAAGAGAAAGGGGGTTGGTGGCTTAAATGATGGATGGTAGTAGGTGGGGTTCATGCTAACCCAAACCCAACCGAACCCAACCAAACAAAACCAAGCCAAGCCAAGCCACACCAGGATGAGCCTAAAATAAGCTAAACCAGGATCAAGACAAGCATGACAAGTCTAACTATAGGTCTGGATTCCGTACATGTATACAAAATACGTAATACGAACTACGGGCATTACAACTCTACCCACCTTAAAAGAATTCCGTCCTCAGAATTTAATCAAGAGGCTAGAGAGGCAAGGACAAGCTATACTAAGCAATCAATCAAACAATCAATCATGTAAGCAAGAAATTTAAAGGCATGAGGAAGAGGGAAGATATCCTGCTAGGAACCTCTCTGCCGGTTCTGAATCTGAGCTTGGACCTGGGCATAATGCTGGGGTCTCTGCTACTGGAAGACTTGTGCCTGAGGCAGCAATGGCCTCGGAGGCTGGTACTGATGTTGTACTGGTGCTGGTGCCCTAACCGATGGACTGGTTAGGTTCGCTGACGATGAGCTGGCCCTATTCGGACAGGATCCTATCTTGTGATCCGGTTGTCCCATAAGCCAAACACAATTCCTGTGCTCTACGATACTTCGAAACAACGTATTCTGGCTTCCCACAATGAGTGCAGCCCATTGCGGAAGACTGCTTCTGCTTCTGTTGCTGAGGGGACGTCGGAATCGAATGCTGAACCGACGTAACCGAATTTGCCCTTTGGGGAACTCCAATAGTCAAAGCCCTAGTTGCCGAGGCTGGTACTGAAGACTGGGTCATCTGGCCGTGAGATCACTTCCGACCTCCGGTCCTATCCACTAACCTCTGGGAGGTATACTCATGCCTACTAGCTGCCCTCAATACCGCATCGAAAGTCTGATGCTTAAACTGCTCTACGGCCAGTAAAATCTCCAAGTGAAGTCCCTGCTGGAACCGCTGGGCTCTGTCGAACTCGGTCTCTACCAAGGTGGAAGCAAACCGACTAAGCCTGGAAAACTCGGTCGCATATCTATCGACCGTCCTGCCCATCTGCTTCAGATTGGTGAACCTCGTCCGTAGGTCGTACCGAGCTACATCATCGAAATACTTGGTCTGGAATCTCTCTCTGAATACTGTCCAGACAATAGGTGCCACTAATCCAACAGCCTGCACCGCCTACCAGTTGCGGGCAAGATCTAACAATTGCAGTCGCACTACGGCCCCCTTCTCGTTCTCTGGAGTCCTGGCTGCTTCTAGAATCACCTCTGTGTCCTGAAGCCAAGCATCTGCGACAGTAGCATCTTTGCTGCCATCGAAGAATGGAGAGTTCATGCACTTGAAACTGTCGCTGCACTGTTCCCATGATGTCCATCTTTGCCCAGAGCATCTGCCACTGCCTGATGCAATGCATCTCTACGACGATCCTGCGATGCAAGCAACTCCCTGTTAAGTCCAACCAAGGCTCCATCATCCTGCCTTGCGGGCTGGGCTAGCTGTACCGGGGGTTCTGGATCTCCGTGAGGCATGACCCGGGAGGCTGCTCCTGAGTGCTGGACCTGATCTTCTGGTTGTTGCTGGTCCACGGAGGTGCTTTGCCTTGCCGATCGGTAGGACCAGGAACAATGCCGCTGAAGAAGACGACATTGGAAATAAAGAAGGGCCAAGACAGATCAACGATACAAGCATATGATCAGGTCGAGAATCTCAGGATTAGAAGATACGGACAGAGATCAAGGGCGAGCGCTGATTGAGACATCTATTCGGAAAACCCTCATATATTTGATTTACAAGACCTGCATGGGCCACCACTTAAACCATGTAACGCCCCACAACCAGAATAATGGAGAGCGGTGGCATACATAGCCAGCTACGTATAATGAAATAGAATCCACCTCACTATACGGTCACGGCTGTCTAGATATATGAGGGTTTAACTACAATCCATCAGTATCCTATGGTCACTAATAAACCTAAATGTCTCAATCTCAAGCAAGCAAGAAAGTTCAAGATGTAAGATCACCAAATATACAATAGTAAGACATCCCAAATATTACATATTCAGCTGATCATGAAGCTAGTCATCACAAATGTGAGGACTAGCAAGAGTTTAGTCATACATGATCAACCCTAGGATCTGTCAATCATGTTACAGCCCGTAGGCAGACATAATAAGGTATGTAATACGAGCTAACAGGTGCTCACCGGCTAAACGCCTCAAAATACGAATTTTACAATAAGTGGGAGAGCCAAAAATAAACCCACTCGTTGTCCTGGTTATGCCTGGTGGTCACCATCGGGCTGAAAGTCGGTAGATCCTCTTGAGCTGCTCCAAAATCTGGCCATACAAAACCAGCTGGGTCAGACCCCAAAAGAGCAAGTGCCATAAAGGAGGCTTCACTTAAGAACTAAAACCAGCATATCATAATAAAAATTAAAAGTAGTTGCAAAGGAGCTTGATAATAAAAGAATAACAACAGTCATAAGAGTACGGGGAACCATTCAAGTAGCCAGTTCACAACCCTTAAACCAAACAAGGACCGGGGTTGTAACCCTTCACTTGAAATGAACTCCGCCTCCAAATCTCGTTGGTAAAGTAAATACAACAAGCATGACATGGGGTGCAATAAGACATGAATGAGAGAGGACTCAGAACTGCTCCGGGAGCCAGGTTACGACCCTTAAACCAAATAGGACCGGGGTTGTAACCCTTCACCTGAACAGAAGTTAGCCTCTAATCTTTATTGTTAAAAGTGACAATCATTCGATCAAGCCTGCATGCAAAATCGAGCACTGAACTACACCATATAATCGCTTCCACCAATCAGTGACTGCAGATTTCACATTAGCTAACTAGGGTTATCACAAGCCTTAATTACTAGCATATGTAGTGATGTTCCTCCAGCCAGAGGCCCTGCAGCTAATCCAGGTTATCCAGGCAACTTGGATTCATTTAAGCAATGCCTCATTATTTTCCATATATCAGTAAATCTAGACTTGTGCCCTACTCGTCGGCAAGCTGCAAGTCCAACAATGGTGGCCGGGATAATGGGATCGTCTGTAACTGGGGAAAACTCTCATGACTACTGAATTATTCTACTTATTAGCCTTTGCCATTTACAGTAGGTACCCCTGACCGTGGTACTCAGGGATCCCTGTCCTAGATATGATGAAAACATTATTGGTTCAATTGTACAAACACAATCATCTACGATGTCTGTCACGACCCGCACCCTAGGTAGGGGCACAAGTGCGTGACAACGCCCAGCCTACACCGTAAAAACGGCATAGAACGCTGTAGGTCTTCTAGCCAACAAAACAATATATATAACCTGTCATCTCCGCACGGAGGTATATAATATGAAATACTGATAAACTCAATGACAAACTAGAAGGAAGAATCATGGCACAAAAACTAGATAGATATAATCATAAGTGCAAAATCCATCTCAACAGAGAGAAAGAGTCACAGAGTAATATGGTTATACAACTCAAAATATAATATATATAACATAAGTAGCAAGCTGGAGACAAGGTCCAGTCCAAAATATCTACTCTAACTAAACTAAGTTAGAGGCTCGTTGGCGGAGCTAAGCCCTGCTGGACCAAGGTCTCCAAGTCTAAGCCCACTACGTCATTCGGACCGTAGTAGGTACTGTAATCCTCCTCATCATCATCTGTAATATTTTTCAACATATCCAGTCAGGATGGAATGAGTACAATCAACTAACAACAGTTCACAAGATATGATAAAAGCTATAAGACTGTAAATAGAGAGTATATACAAGAAAATCATAGAATGTACATGTGAGTATCAAGGCAAGGTAAGCTCTAAATCTAGAGCTAGAACAAGGCAAGTAAAACTGATCATGGCATGTACAAGAATCAAGAATCATCTATCTAAGTGTGTGAGTACTAGCTACAACATGTGGCCGGATTGGGTCTGCACAAGGTTATGATCTAGCCAATCATACATGTGGTGTAGGATTGGCATTCACAAGGTTCACAATATATACCAGGCGGGTATTGATCACACATCTACACTAGTACTCCCCGTCCCTGACT